>JASFXZ010000002.1:28819183-29364104 GCA_032209605.1 Mactromeris polynyma | reverse complement strand
CTTTGGATGTTGATGAACTAGTTTACGTTTCTTGGAGTCCTGATATATCTTCATTTTTTAGAATAAAAAGAAACACTGCCTTATTTGATCGAGTATGTGAACTAGCACGAAATGTGTATGATGTCACTGAGCCTAAACGACCTAAAAAATTAACTCCTGAAATGAAGTATTTAAAAAACACAATTGAAGAAGAATGTAATAAAGGGAATAACATTGAATTTATTGGAATCGTATCTTCTATGAAGCATGATGAAACATTATCTAATGAACAACACAATGAAATGTTCCGTGTGAGTCGAATGGACATGTTGATAAAAGATATAGAAAATGTATATCAAATGTATTATGAGCTTCGACGTGAGCCAGCATCTGAGGCTGTAGTTTTCTTATGCTGTGATTTAAACAGAGAATGGATAGAAAACGGACTTAGAAATGCTCCCGTGTGTTGGTTTCCAAAAGGGTATTCTTTAGACACACATACAATGAGGAAGGTGCTAGAATGGGTTCTAGATGAGTGTAAATCATCAGGACTTCATATACCAGCCATTTGCTTTGACGGACAGTGGCATAACATATGCGTTAGGAGTAAAACAGGCAAACCGCTTACGCTTCTGCAATTACAAAAGGATGTGTGGAAAACAGTTGAGAACATGCCGAAGACAGACATTTTGAAGGAAATCAAACGAAAGAACATTGAAGCAACATGGCACTGGGAAGAATCATGTTACCAAAAACAAATATTGGTTACAGACCATACATGTGCCAGACTCCCATCCATATCTCAGGGATTTATAAGCTACCGAAGACGTGAACTACAAAGGGAAGGATTGAAAAATCAAGCAGATGAACATAACAGCAGTTTCAATAACACAGCCACTGACGAAGAACACTTAATCAGTGAGCTCACATTAGTCCATGACGTATATCCTGGTAACGTTAGTGAAATCCAAGAAACAGCAAACTCTAACTTGTCAACAGTTAGTGATATGGAAAACAATGAGGGATGTTCCAGCGAAAACACGAACTATGATATTAGCGAAGTTAATGAAAGAAAGTCGTCGCCAATTCAGAACTTGGTCGAAGAAGAGTATAAATCCATTTTAGCAATGCTTCAAGCCGACGAAAAGTCAAATAACAAGAACAGATGGACTAATGCAAGTACTGATGACTTGCGCCGACTAACGAGGTCGTATGACGAACTGAAGAAAGTTAGAGATGTTGAATTGAGAATAATAGTAAGGTTTCTGAATAAAGTATATTCGTGTAAGATAAAAGAAAGTATATCCAAACACTTGAAACTGGCTGCTATATTTAAAGACACGGATTCCGCACAACAGGAAATAACAAAATCAGTTAAATCGATCCGCAAAGTGAGAACAGTAAAAAAACTAAGCGAGTTAGCATTTCTAGAACTTAAAAAGTTTAAGAAGGCAGACCTCAATGTAATTTACGCCGAATGCATGTGGCCAGAAAAATTGAAAGAATGGCGTGAAGACTATCCGATTGCACAACCTTTTCCTAATATTGATGATCACTTAGAAGCATCTTGGTTTTATTGCCCTGATATAAGCGAAAGTAGGCATCAGGTAGAAGTCAGTTGCATAGACTCTACACATCTGCTAACCCGAGCTAGGCGGAAAAGCTGCAAGGGAGGCCTCGACGGGTTGTCGAACAAAGGTTGGAGGACGGTGGCAAAATCAAATAAGACCCGATTATCTCTTGCTATGGTTGACTGTGTGCTAGAACCGATGTCTGTTTCTGTTGCTCGTACTCACTTTAGTGCATCGGTAGAAGCGGAACTGCGAGATGCTGGAGAGTATTTGTCGGCCGATCTTTGCAGAGATGTTCGACAGTGGTGGGAAGCCGAAGATGATCGTGGAATAGCAGCAAAAGACAGATTACAAATGAGAATGCCCCTTAGAAAACGACTTCTAAATTGTGTAACATTTTCCAATTTTCCACCGCCTTCTTCACATATAAATGGGTGGCCAAGCCAATTGTGGGAAGCTTTAGTTGCGAATATAGACGCTAAAGCAATGCTGTATGACCTGTGTTTGAGCAAAACCTACAACGTACGTGCCTTCTCGAGCATGATGGGCGAGACGTTTTTCGCCGAGCTAACGCATGCTGACAGAAGATCTCATGGGACTGTTACAACTGAAGAATTTGGCCAGTTCATTAACAATACTGTTGAGCAGCTACACATGCGTATGGATCCGAAAAGGTAATTGCACATAAACTTCAATGTTTATTTTAAAGGTGTTAATCGATCACTGAGAGATACGTGTAAAGAAACAAAAAATCCAGAAAATATTAATGCTATTTGTTTGTATATCAAAATAAGTAGTAAGCTCAAACATTGTTGTTTCATATATATGCGAACGACATATTTTGGAACCTTCTTAAATGTATAATTTATTCGAAGAACACTCTGCAAACTAATAATGCACCATAATTGGTTTAGTTCGGTATGTTTATTGAATGTACATACGCATATATCCACCGCTTTAAAGATGTCTTAAGAAGTTAAGAAACACGTCCACTAATCGTATATATGTGATTCTTTGGTAAATTTCTGTTTAAATATTTTAGGGTGTTTGCGTACCGAACGTCTAAACGACACGTATATAAGCTGGTTGATAGGACTGAGGAGATTGACTCTGACAATAGTACTGCGACTCTCAAAACACACACAGATCACACCCCTGAGTCATCATGTTTTTTACGGTAATGCAATTTAATTTAATAAATGTTTATTTATTAATTTAATAAATGTATTCAACACATTCATTATATAACCGTGATCTATATTTATATTGATATGTTGGTCAGTGTCCATATCTCCCTGGTGACAACAAATAATTGTCTATCATCTTGTTTTTTTTAAACTGCCTGTCTAACACTGGTAAAACAAAACCAGTAGTGAAGTACAAAGATAAAACGTTAAAAAGCACAGTGTTTTGAAACTGGCCTGATCATTACACAAATCTTAAAACAAGTAACCGTATCACACTATGCACGGTTTCATGGGTTCGCATCACATAATTGGAGCCAAAAGCGAAGAGTAATGTTCAAAGATGAAAAACAAAGATTCATGAATACATGTACTTACAACCAACGACAATATATTTATATAAAATCGACTTAATAATTACTTTTTGCTTTCGTATAGTTTTAGTTGTAATTTTTGTTTCAGTGATCATACCTTTGACACCAATTGTGATCGTAAACCAAAATGCAAGGAGGGTGCAATAAAAACTGATCGAAATGCAGTGAAAAGGGGCGCTCTTGGTGTTCGGTGGGAGAGTGCCAGACGAAACGAGTCAAAACTTTTACTTACAGACAGACTTGGAATATAATGTGACAACTCATTAAACGTGGGATTTAATGTTAGATGCTGACTTTTCTCATGTTATCTTGGAGACGGCTACCATCAAGGATGTGTTGTTGAAAGTGGTGAAAAAAGTTCCAATACCGATCAAACACAAACAAGTTATAATTAGTACAATTGTAAAATTTCATTATACATATACAATAGAACACTATTCTTTTATTGTAAACTGATTTATTTTTTATTTTTGTCATTTTAACATCTGTACTTACAGATAAATAAACATAATCACAGATAATCATTAAAATAATATGGAGATCAGTATAATAATCACAGATATTTGCATCAAATCACATAATTGGTTTGTAAACAAGGTATTTTACAAAAAACGAATGAATAAAAATAGTGGGTTCTCACAAAAGTTTATATTGCAACGATTATGTCTCCTGAATATTTATGCTACAAATGGCATAACTTTACGCAATGTAATGGACATGTGCATATTTACGTTTAACTCTTCTATGTTTCAAATGATACATGTACAAACGATGTGACTGATACCTTTATGTTATGACAGCGAGTTGTTACTGAAAACGTTTGCATTTTACGATGTACGTCTGGTCAAAAATAAAATATATTTGTACTCAAAATAAAAGTGTTTTGCGTTTTTATGTCAATTTTGAATGTATTGGCTTAATGCATATTATAAAGAAAACAATATGAAAAGAAAAACAAAAATTACAGAATGTCTAATTAAACATGTTACCTACATGTAACTTACTTCTGTTGGGGAATAATAATCTACTAAACTCACAAAACACAATAAGAAGAAGAAAGACTGGTTGTGACATTTACCTTTATGAATTCAAACTTTCTGTGTAATTTTGTGTAATTCGTGAAGGTGAAAATGTGAATTCACGAAGTCAAAATCATGAAGTCAAATCGAAAATTCATGTATGAAGTTAAAACCTTGAATTCATGAAGTTTAAATGTCAATACCGGCCAATCGCATAGCATATTTATGCATATAAAAAATCTGCAAAAAAACAATATTACGCAGATAAAGACAAAGGTTTCTGTGTAAGTTACATAATGCACTGTACCGGTAACCAGCATTTTCCTTGAAACCAAGTGTGTGATTCAACATAACCCAATTTTAAAAATATCACAACAAGAGCAGGCTTACTAAATTAAAGAGCAAGTGAAAATATTACTTCCATGTAAAGTGTAAACCAGTTGTACTAGTAAAAAAGACGATGGACACATGCACATCTTAAAAAAGACGATGGACACTTCGTATCGTTGTAATACATAAACAAATTAAATTAAAAGTAATTCTGCCTGAGAACCTTATATAAACTAATACACTAATTATACACATACTTCCATACGACTATGATACAAAAGTATCCAACTTTATCAAAGGAAACACGTGTATAAACGTTACGAAGTATCCATTAAAATGAAGGTATACATGATGTCATGATTTGTAGAACCGTAATCATTAAGAACATATTGACGTAGAATCATGTAATTAGTCGCTCTTATGATGCTTATTAGTGTGGGCACTAAGTCCACTCCTGTATTTGTAGGTTTTACCACAGGCACTGCATCGGTGTTTCCTTTCTCCGCTGTGTTTGGATTTGTGATCATTCATCTTAGATATGTCCTGCTCTTTATAATCACACTGGTCACATTTGAAGACGAACTGTCTTTTCTCACGCCTAATATGGCGGAGAAGTTCAGCATTTGTAGCAAACGCGCTACTACATATACTGCACACATAATGTTTTGTTGCACCATGCACGCTACATCTGTGTTGCGTTATACTACCAAGTGAGTAGAAATGTTTGCCACAACAAACATATCTAGCACCGCCCGTGTGTCTTTTCTCGTGTTGAGTGAGATTACTCTTTCTTGTGAATGACTTTCCACACGTGGAACACATGTTTAGTGTAGGTTCTGAAATGTAAAATAATGTTGCAAGAATTATCTACATGTACAAGACCGTATATATGCTTTAACAGTACATGTACGTTATTGTGCTCACAGTACATAACGGAAATTTTATAAAACCCCGATTTGTTTCATACATTCAGTCAGATGGAGACTACCCAGTCACCAGGCGAACCAGCAGTTTTTTGGACCTAACTATGCTGAACGTCAAACAAGGGATATTTACCAGTACCATTTTAACGACGTTGGTATGTCAAGAACCGGGATCAAACCAGGGCCCTCTCGCGGACGTTCTTCCACTAGGCTATCGAGGCGAATTTATAAGATCTATAAACATTTATTTCGTTTTCCATTGATTACGGTCGGGAATTTATAAGAACTATAAAGCTCTTGATGTGTCAAAAGTATTTTAACCTCACGACAGAATATCAATTAACATTGTGAACAGTTGCTAGATTTTCATACTGCAAAGTTAAATAGATTCGATTTTAATGCAAACGTTACTCATTTCATAATGACTACAAACGATACGATTTTCTTACTTTTGATGAAAACTCGCAAATATCCGTGTTTTTGTTTTAAAATGAACTTTCTAATGATAAACAAACACATATGCGTTACAAATACATACAAAATGTCTTTTATAATCCACTAATTGTAAACATATAGGGGATAATAATGTTTTTGATGCGAACGTTATTTGATGAAAACAGCGTCTCAAATGCATTTGGTCGAGCATCAATTGAAAACAAAGATAGTTACAGCAAAATCGACAATTACCGAGTGTTGCTACATATATGGGCTATTCTTTAGGCGATATAATATTACAATCGTAAGTGTATGCTAGTTATAATCAATAAAAAACTCACCTTTTGTCGAGGAAGACGCCATTTTTGGGACTACGAACGTTATTAGTCAGACCACGTGATTCGCCACACTGGGTTGTATTTCCATGGGATTGTTAGGGGCAATGTGTTACATGATACACGGGGCATAAAGTTACTATGTAACACTATGCCCCGTGTGCTTGCCAACATTCATCTAACTTAAGAAAACTACCACTGACTATTTGTTTACTATGTTTTACTGTTAATAACGTATTTACATTTAACTTCACAGTTATCATTATTCAATAGAGAGCAATAATTACATCGAGTAGATCTATAAATAAATAATTGTCTGTGTAGAATGGTTCGAAACTACAAAAAAAACATATGTCATTAAATGGGGAATTAAAAATGCACATAGTCTCTATGGACGAAGTATCCGATCAGTTGCCAATACTATTAAAGTTTACCCTATGGCAATGTGTAGATAGAATCAGGAACTGATAATTTTGATAGATTCTCAGAACGGTATTTCAAGTCAGTTTTTACAGATTAACATGTAGCAAAGTTATCTAAAAACTGCAGGCATTGAACGTGTATTTCGGTCAAATCCACAAGGAAGTCCCGCGTCTTAGCCTTTCTCGTCCGGGCTTGGGACTGTCCATGGCGGAGATACAGAACACGTGTGATATGTTTAAAATGCTGGTTTACATGATGATAGTTTGGTTTATATTTAACTGATGACTATACACTTTTCCTGTTATTGGTACAACTTACCTGACGGTGGTAAAGTTTGTCATGTTGATACAACTTACCTGACGGTGGTACAGTTTGTCATGTTGGTACAACTTACCTGACGGTGGTACAGTTTGTCATGTTGGTACAACTTACCTGACGGTGGTACAGTTTGTCATGTTGGTACAACTTACCTGACGGTGGTACAGTTTGTCATGTTGGTACAACTTACCTGACGGTGGTACAGTTTGTCATGTTGGTACAACTTACCTGACGGTGGTACAGTTTGTCATGTTGGTACAACTTACCTGACGGTGGTACAGTTTGTCATGTTGGTACAACTTACCTGACGGTGGTACAGTTTGTCATGTTGGTACAACTTACCTGACGGTGGTACAGTTTGTCATGTTGGTACAACTTACCTGACGGTGGTACAGTTTGTCATGTTGGTACAACTTACCTGACGGTGGTACAGTTTGTCATGTTGGTACAACTTACCTGACGGTGGTACAGTTTGTCATGTTGGTACAACTTACCTGACGGTGGTACAGTTTGTCATGTTGGTACAACTTACCTGACGGAGGTACAGTTTGTCATGTTGGTACAACTTACCTGACGGTGGTACAGTTTGTCATGTTGGTACAACTTACCTGACGGTGGTACAGTTTGTCATGTTGGTACAATACCCTGCTGTTGGTACAACTTACGTGTTGTTAGTACTACTTATCTGATGTTGATACAGGTTACGTCATGTTGGTACAGTTAACCTGACGGTGGTACAGTTTGTCATGTTGGTACAGCTAACCTGCTGTTGGTACAGCTTACGTGATGTTGGTACAGTTTACATGATGTTGGTACACCTTACCTGACGTTGGTACACCTTACCTGGTGTTGGTACAGCTTACCTGATGTTGGTACAACTTACGTGCTGTTGGTACAGCTTGAATGATGTTGGTACAACTTTCATGCTGTTGGTACAGTAAATGTCATGTTGGAACAGTGTACCTGCTGTTGGTGCAGTTTACATGCTGTTGGTACTGCTAACTTGATGTTGGTACAACTTTCCTGCTGTTGTTACAGTAAATGTCATGTTGGTACAGCTTAACTGCTGCTGTTACAGTTTACCTGATGTTGGTACAACTAACGTGCTGTTGGTACAGTTTACCTGATGTTGGTACAGCTTACTTTATGTTGATACAGTTTATGTCTTGTTGGTACAGCTAACCTGATGTTGATACAGTTCATGTCACATAGATTCAACTAACGCGATGTTGGAACAGCTTAGGCGATGTTTTTGTTTTTTGAGACATTGAACTCTATAATTATATGCACTCCGTTTCATTTATTGTCAGCAGTTACGATAGTTTTAGTTGAAAATTTAATATATATTTAGTGTAACATTTTACCACGAGGACTGTATCACTTTGCCCCAAAACTAGGGCAAAGTGTTACATGTAATCGACATTTTTAATGTATTCTAAATTGTGAATGATTCATAGTTTATTTGTTTTATTAAATACATTTTAAGATTAAAATTTCGTTGTTTTTTATAGAAACCTTAGTTACATTGTTGTAAACGATTTTGTTTTATCTATAATTCAAAAACTTTAAAAAATGTAACGCTTCGCCCGGTCTCCCCTACTGATTTGCTCTTTCACAAACAACTGACGACTTTTCCACATGTGGAGGACATGATCAAAGCTAATGTCATGACAGAAAATAACCTGCCTGACACAGGAATCGAACAAGTCGACTGACACATCTAATGGAACACATTGTATGTTACTACAACAAACAAATGAAAATAAAAATGCATGTGTTGCAATAAATGAATGGTGATTTCGATAGTAATGAAATAAAAACATGCACAATAATATAAGTCTTGTAAAAACGCATTATTTAATATAAAACTGACTTGTGCAACGATAACTTTCTACTATAAAAGTTGAGCATAACTGTGGTGGTATATTTCTGCCACAAGTGGTGGCAGTTGTGAGCACTATCAGACACATTTTCGTGTTAAGATATTTATCTGGTATGAATTTCTATCACGATACTTTTCTAGTTAACCACATAATTATCTAGTTAATAAAGTAGTTATCTAGTTACTTTAACGCGATAACTGGATAATTATCTCGTTAATTAAGTAGTTAACTGGTGGCAGAAATATGCCACCATACATAACTAGTACTGATGTGAATATGATTGAATTACATGTCCGTCTTTATGAAGAAGAAAGGGAAAGCCATTCAGGCCAAACAAACAAAATCTGTTGAATCTTTAGGTACGTATAATACCTGTATAATACTAGAACTGTTGAAACTATATAAATATATTCTGACAGTATTAATGTTGCCATTGACCATATATTGTAAATGTTCAACTGTTGTAAATAGTTATTAATGTTCTATGCTGATAGACTTTTAAGTCTTACGTATTGAGAAATAAAGACACATAATATAAATATGATATGTTTGTGACAATTGTGTTAACACTATAAGTTGAAAATGATATTTAAAAGAATGACAGAGCCTTAAATTTACTTCTCAATTTACTTCTCAATTGAAAAACTTCTTTAAATGTGCTGTATAAGGATCGGAATATAACATTTGAAAATATCTGGTCAATACGACTTACTGACCGAGTCACTCTGAATAAATATTGTGGCATTAGTGTTAGGAATGTAATTGCTGTAACTAATGGATACCGAGGTAACATTACATCATGACGCAGAATGTACCGACACCTGCTAAATGTCAACTTATTGAACTTTCAACTGTTATAGTGGCATTAACCGCAACAGCAATACTTGAAATACAAACAGTTGAAATGATGCTATAAGTAGCCATGACGATGGTGTAGTATACTGTTAGATCTTGCAGCTAGCATTTGATGTTGAAGGATACGCAGACAATGCGATAGACAGCATGACATATTAATTAAGAAAGTCTCGACCTATATATAAGATCATGTTATACAACGCATTCGTTGGTTTCAAGCTAGCAATTATATTTTACAATCTGTGCTTTGAAAACTTTTAAACTGATGGTTCATTTTTCAGTGCTATATGAACATAAAATGGCAAGGGATGGTGTTGCCTTCACTATAGATGTGGGTATCGTCCTATGAGGATGTCAGTGTTACTTCCAATCACTAAAAGTCCAGTATCTGTTTGTATAATTGTACTTACAAATGTGTAATATTCAGAAATCCACAAAAGTAAATTTAATTTACTATTAACAGCCGACAGAGTGCTTTCAGATAAACCCGACATCTAAATCATGTAAAACATAATTATTAGATGTTGGCACATCTATCTGTAAAGATGCTTTGAAAGCATCATGTTTTTACATCCGTTTTGCAGAATTGTTATTCGTAAACTTAGCTGTTGTCTTAGACTGTGATGTTTGGCTTCATATGACATTCACCTTCTTGAAATTTATGATTTCTCGAAGATATATTAATATTATACATATAAATGCATGTACTTGTATACAATATAAATAGAAATTTCCGCATATATTTTGGCCCCAGTTGTTGAAAACAAGGAGATAAGAATTTAGCATCTAGAATATGGTGTAAATATTTAGTTTTAGATTTTGTATGTTTCATTGTTGAAAGGAACAAAGAGCCAAACATATTGACATACTAATGTTTTGTAACATACAGTAAAACCTCAATTAAAGACCACCTCAACAATACGACCACGTCAAAATTAAGAACATAATTTGCAAGACAATTTTCACTGTTTTACTCAAATAGGTTCAATAAAATTAAAAATAGTGAAACATGAAAATACAGTAAAACCTCGATAATACGACAACCCTTTGGACCCTTGAAAACTGGTTTTCATATTGAGGTGGTCTTAATATTGAGGTTTTACAGTATTTTTATGTTTCACTATTTAAATGTCACTGAAACTATTTGATATAAAGCTGTTTACCCTTTATACTGTTAATTTGTGGCACAGATCCATTCGAGTATGTAATAGAAGATAGAAAATGCCGAGAACATGCGATCGGAACGTATCAATAAGAAGAAAGAGGTTGCCCAAGTTCATTCTAGATTAGTGTGACTTGTTAACGCAATGTTTTCGTTTTTGAAAAAGATTTATGACGCAATTAATTACCATGAACCGGATATTTCTCATTTCTATAAAAGGCTTTGTCGTATGAAATGGGAAGTTCAACTGAAGCGCGTAATGTTAATTACAATTTGGACTCTATGTGTTTACTTTCCCGGAAACAGAAGTCATGATGATTTTGATATATGTTCTATTTAGTTATGTCTGTACATGTTTTCATTGCATGGCATCGTAAGCCACAATATAGATGTTTTTAGTAATAGAATATTAATATTCTTGTTAAGTCACATGATATTTCTTCTTTGTTGACTTATTTCTAAGTATTTGTTTGGTAACAGAAGAGAAGTAGCAGAAATACATGTTCAGAAGGAAAATCATTTCAAGCAGACGACTCTACAGAAGATCAAAGCAAAGCAAGAGAGAGAGAGAGCAACCCAGCTATTTGTACTGCCCGCTTAGAGAATGTTTCGGCCAGGGTTGTCTCTCCAGATGTAGCTCCAAAATGGAGAGTACTCAGGCAGTCTCCGGCTACGCACCCTCTACTAAATCATATACCCTCGTGTTTTCATTCTCTATCTAATACATATACTGCCCTGTTTAGCTCTACGGATTCTAGCTCGACACTTTCTTGAATGTTTCTTTTGGATTCAATACAGCAGTATCAGCGTGAATTGGAATAAGGGGTGCCGTTGAAGAAATTTGAGAACAGTTACTAAAACCTCTTGGAATAATAACAGTAATTACTAGTTAACTCTTTATTCAGTAAAGTGTTCAAGGAATATATAACATATACACAACATGTCGGCTGTTTTCAGTCAAGCATTATTGTAACAACAATTAAGAGCACCATCATCAACCCGCATGTACTAGTAAAGTACATGGTATACTAATAGTTAGATATATTCAGTATTTCACACATGCTTTGCACCAAATATTGCTATCGATCAGACATTAAGTGGGTTAACTAATTTTTCTCATCCATCCAACAAATATTTTCGTGTATCAAAAACAACAACAGGAATACAACAACTATGTGAACTACACGTGTAAGCGTAAACATACATAATGAACAAATGAAACTGAGGAAAGAAGATTTCTAAATTGGGGACTAGGTACTCTACTGTTTTTGGAATATCTATTCAGTTGTATATTGCCGAACTTTATCTTTTAATGTTTGTTGTGGCTTGCTGAATAGATAGCAGATATTTTTACCCAAACATTTTTGAAGATGTTTGTATCTTGCCATTCTGAGCGTAAGATATTTGAACGGGCTTCAACCTGTATGGTTGCTACTTGTGTTAAGACATCTTTAAGGCGAACAATTGCAATGTACATGATACCGATTAAAATCGTATTTTATCATGGTACGCACGGACAATATCTGTAAAACACCCACTTGTTAAATGCGGGGTTTTAAATTAAATATATTAAAAACTTTCTTTTTGCAAAATTGAGAGGAATACATCATAAATTTGTGTATTTTTTTATAATGCATGTGTATGGATGATTTAACTACGTGAAATACGTATAGTGAGCATTATATTGATTTAATGCAAACTATGAAGGTGAATGCTTTAAAAGACTGCAATGCATACTAGTACATGACAATGTCTATGTGTGATACGAATTATAGATTATGCAATGTGTTCGAATGTCATTATTCAGTCAGTCACGTATAAGGGGGGGGGGACATGCTATTCAAACTATCGCTGTAAGAGCACTGTGTGATACTTTACCCTGTAACATGTATCCGTCATTTTCATATCGTCGAATAGTTCTAATGAAAACTATCTTATTTATCTCGGTATAATCTTGACAACTCTATCTCATAGCATTTCATGTCTTTCTATACTCAACAAGTATTAGTGTTACACGTATCTTATTGTTCTGAGTGGGATATGAATGCACAATCGGTGCTAAATGTATTTCAATAATTCAACGAAGATGACGTCAAGTCGTAAGAAAGTAAACCAAAACGTCAACCAGGAAGTCAGGATATGTTGTTGATATCGTTTGCACATGTACTTTCTCATTTCAATACATTGTATTTTCGACATATTATAATAATGTTAACTGTGAATATGACATTTCAGTCGCAGAATGGTTTATAGAGTGAAACGGATAATTGAAAACCTAACAATAATTTAAAACACATGTATATACGAGGGTGGTTTGGGAAGTTCGCGGAATTGTGCTATAATGAAATACAAAAATGTCAGTGATAAATATTTATTCTCGACTGCTCAAATTGCCCGAATATCATCATATAAAGAATTTGTAAAGCGTACACACGGCGCTCAGAACTGGAGGGCACTTCTATCAGTTCGTGTCAATAATCACAAACAAACAGGAATTGTGTCATAGAACACCTCAGCTACTCAGAACAAAGCTAGAAAACAACTCTAGTAGAATATGAAATATTTAACCACAGACATAACTTACTCATGGAGATAATAACGTGTACAATCAATAATCACACCAGACAGTTGACGCGTTCCATACGTAAATATTATGTACAAATTCTTTCATTCTCACTGTATTTAATAGATCTCCGGATTTCACGTCAATTATCACTTCACGAGGAAATAGCGGACATTGGACAAAGGAGACCCAGAACCTAGTACAGCATTGTGAGCTGTACATCTGGATGAGGTTTCTTCGAAGAACACCGAAACACAAAACGGATCAGCGAGACAGCGGCGTCCACATCGTAATATGTTTGTGTGAGGTAGCTGCCAGATGTTACCGCTTTCTTCAAACCTATCTCTCATTTCGATGTATTCATACATGGTATCTGAAAACACGAACAAACATCTAAGCGAAATGGAACAATGGTGATTTCATGTCATAATATTGTCAGATACCCACCATTGATTGTTCCGTATCAATGCATTCGTCACAGGCGATATATACGAACATAATTGGGGTTACCGGAATGAATCGATTTTGGTTATCCGATGATGATTTCATCACTGCCTGTGATATAATTATACCTTTGAGACATTCCTTCATTCACGTTAATTGAATGCTTTATTTTCTATTAAACCGTGATTAACCTTTACAAATATGTATACATGTAAACGCTATTGAAACGACTATTTATACCCGTGGACAATCCATAGAGGTACTGTTCATTATATTAATATATATAGAGATCTAAATATATTAATAAAAACAAACTGTGTCCTGTGTAAAGTCGCAATAGGATTTTTGGATTCTGGTTAATATTATTTTAGTTGGACCAAAAGCAACTAGCGTATATAACAAACGTATTTCGAAACTTTGGCTTCTTCGTAGAATAAACCTTTGTTAAACATTTAAAACGAACATGTGTTTTATAATGTAAGTACTCGTTACCATTATTAAAGTTTGACTAAGGTGTTATTTAATGGCACTTACAGGGCTCTAGATTGTTTTTGAAAGACACTTGTCCCGGACTAATGGAAATGTAAAATTTGATTTGTATGACATAGGAAGCTAGCTGTCCTAGCATATCGGTCCATTTAGTAACAAATAAACATATACAATGATAGCTCCACAACCTAAAATTAATAATCTCATGTATTTGTTTGTGCGATTCTAAGGTGTGACTCTAACTGAACAATTGCTGATATTGGTTAGCTCTAAAAAGATACTTGTCCGGAACTAGCTTCAACTCGACTGTTGGTAGCCCGATTAAGCATTAGTCAGGGGCGTAGCTAGGAGGTTTGCGATGTGTACGCAAGATTCGTTTTGCGGGGGGTCCGGGGATACTCCCACGGAAAAAAATTGTTTCTAGATTGTCTGTAGTGACTTCTGGGCGCATTCTTATCCCTGAATTGAACGAAGTTTTTTTAATGCAAATTTTAACTTTTTATTTTTTCGATTTTTCGAGACAATGTGTACGCAGCTGCGTACTCTGCGTACAGGACGCTACGCGCCTGTTAGTGTAGTCCGGAACGTCGGGCTAGTGGATCTCTAGAGCACTGACTCATCTTCGATAAAATCCAATAAAATGACCATTATTCAAAAGAGAGCTTCAAGAATGGTTTCAGATAAATCGTTTATTTCAAGAACTTAGTTGGATGTTTTTCTTGTTCAGATGTAAATACCATATTGCTGTACTGGGGGCCGTTTTAACTGCATTTGTAATATTTATACATGTGTTTTATAGATTACGCAAAGGTTTATTTATGATAATGCATAACTTCAACTATGAAGTGTTCTTACTTCATGCGTAGCCTACATTTTAGGGTCCATTAACTGCGAAATATTTTAAATGGGGCGTGGAGCACATTTAATTAGGGAGTTCCATGAACATACGTCGTTGCTTGTTCTAACTTGGCGCGTTAATTACGTGTCAGGCCTTTGCGAAAGAGTGGCATTATTATTGGTAGCATGACTTACATTTAAGGCCTATATGAAAGAGTGGCATTATTATTGGTAGCATGACTTACATTTAAGGCCTCTATGAAAGAGTGGCATTATTATTGGTAGCATAACTTACATTTAAGGCCTCTATGAAAGAGTGGCATTATTATTGGTAGCATGACTTACATTTAAGGCCTCTATGAAAGAGTGACATTATTATTGGTAGCATGACTTACATTTAAGGCCTCTATGAAAGAGTGGCATTATTATTGGTAGCATGACTTACATTTAAGGCCTCTATGAAGGAGTGACATTATTATTGGTAGCATGACTTACATTTAAGGCCTCTATGAAAGAGTGACATTATTATTGGTAGCATGACTTACATTTAAGGCCTCTATGAAAGAGTGGCATTATTATTGGTAGCGTGACTTACATTTAAGGCCTCTATGAAAGAGTGGCATTATTATTGGTAGCATGACTTACATCTAAGGCCTACATGAAAGAGTGGCATTATTATTGGTAGCATGACTTACATTTAAGGCCTCTATGAAAGAGTGACATTATTATTGGTAGTATGACTTACATTTAAGGCCTCTATGAAAGAGTGGCATTATTATTGGTAGCATGACTTACATTTAAGGCCTCTATGAAAGAGTGACATTATTATTGGTAGCATGACTTACATTTAAGGCCTCTATGAAAGAGTGGCATTATTATTGGTAGCATGACTTACATTTAAGGCCTATATGAAAGAGTGGCATTATTATTGGAAGCGTGACTTACATTTAAGGCCTCTATGAAAGAGTGGCATTATTATTGGTAGCATGACTTACATTTAAGGCCTATATGAAAGAGTGACATTATTATTGGTAGCATAACTTACATTTAAGGCCTCTATGAAAGAGTGGCATTATTATTGGTAGCATGACTTACATTTAAGGCCTCTATGAAAGAGTGGCATTATTATTGGCAGCGTGACTTACATTTAAGGCCTATATGAAAGAGTGGCATTATTATTGGTAGCATGACTTACATTTAAGGCCTCTATGAAAGAGTGGCATTATTATTGGTAGCGTGACTTACATTTAAGGCCTCTATGAAAGAGTGACATTATTATTGGTAGCATGACTTACATTTAAGGCCTCTATGAAAGAGTGGCATTATTATTGGCAGCGTGACTTACATTTAAGGCCTATATGAAAGAGTGGCATTATTATTGGTAGCATGACTTACATTTAAGGCCTCTATGAAAGAGTGGCATTATTATTGGTAGCGTGACTTACATTTAAGGCCTCTATGAAAGAGTGGCATTATTATTGGTAGCATGACTTACATTTAAGGCCTCTATGAAAGAGTGGCATTATTATTGGTAGCATGACTTACATTTAAGGCCTCTATGAAAGAGTGGCATTATTATTGGTAGCGTGACTTACATTTAATGCCTCTATGAAAGAGTGGCATTATTATTGGTAGCATGACTTACATCTAAGGCCTACATGAAAGAGTGGCATTATTATTGGTAGCATGACTTACATTTAAGGCCTCTATGAAAGAGTGGCATTATTATTGGTAGCATGACTTACATTTAAGGCCTCTATGAAAGAGTGACATTATTATTGGTAGCATGACTTACATTTAAGGCCTCTATGAAAGAGTGACATTATTATTGGTAGCATGACTTACATTTAAGGCCTCTATGAAAGAGTGGCATTATTATTGGCAGCGTGACTTACATTTAAGGCCTTTGGTAAAAAGTGACATTATTATTGGCAGTGTGACTTACATTTAAGGCCTTTGGTAAAAAGTGACATTATTATTGGCAGTGTGACTTACATTTAAGGCCTTTGGTAAAAAGTGACATTATTATTGGCAGCGCGACTTACATTTAAGGCCTCTACGAAAAAGTGACATTATTATTGGCAGCGTGACTTACATTTAAGGGCGTCCTTAAACATAAGACATTGCTTGTGGTTATTTGTGGCTTTACTTACGCTTAAGCCGTTAAAAGACAAGCCAGACTTATGGTGACCGTGTTTAACTTACATATCATTGGCCGACTTTAACAATGCATCTTCTGTTCTTGCTTCTTTCACAATCAATGTTTTATTATTGCTATTGATTTATTACTTAAACAATGTACAGGAAATCGATTTTGATAGAATCATCATCCATTCAAACAATTTGTCTGTCAGGGTTACCCCTCGCCAAGATAAATGTTTATGCTAATGAACTTTATAAAAGGAATAGTTCAATTACATAATTTTTAAGAAATTCAATGTGAATACATTGTATTAATCCTACTAAATAAACGTAGAAAGTTTGGCTGTGATTGTCTTGAGTTGGACATTACACCAAACAAGACAGTTTTGGCTTAGGATTTTAGAGAATATTCATTTACCTCGGTCAGTGCTGTTTACAACAGAACTTGTAGTCGGCATTGTAGTTGAGGGTGAAAGAGTTGTCGATGGTGTGCCTCCCGAAAATATCACATCTAACGACGAACTGGAATCAATCCCGGTTAGTGAAGACGCTATATACAGATAACAGACAGCATTAGTGATGTCTTCATTCGCTGTAGAAAAGACGAACTGATTGGAATACATGAAAGAGCTGGATATACTTTGTGGATTTGTCGCCATGTACCAAGTGCCATCATCTGCTATCACATCTATACTTCCACCATTATAGTCCTGAAAACGAGTTATTTGGCATTATTACCAACTATTTGAAAATAAAAATATAAACGATTTTACATGTATTTGTAAAAAATGTTTTCCTTAACATACAATATAGGTGTTATTGTGTACACTACCGTTTTTTTAAATGCTTACAAATACTGTTTAGCTGCTATCACGGTCTAGTATTTTATTCATTGATTTGAAATATTATTAAACATTCCATAACTTATTCAATTTGTATTCTAACATGCCCTTAGAAATACAACCAAAAGCGCGTAATATCCGTGACAGTTGCGACTCGGATATATTCCTCTCTACGTCCGTGATCATCATACATTGTAATATTGTATTATTGAAGAAATAAGTCAGATCTGTTTTGAAAGGAAAAAGGAATTTCCATGTCATGTTACGTAACAACATTTTTAAAATTGTGCCTCGCGATATAAACGAAAGTCAACAAAAGCAGCCTAATCAATTCGGCATTTTCGTTTTTGTCCGTTTGATTCAGATTATCATCGGTTACTTACCCCTATATTGGTGACAGGAGCAGTAAAATTAACGATGACCACTGTTTCAAAGCTCCCAAATGCGATTCCTGAAAAACTAAAAGAACATCTTCCAGACCCAGTAGTAACCAACGCTAACGGTACTGTAGCGACTTGCGGATCTGTAAATAAAGAAAATGTATCAACTGATTTAGTTAGGTATTTCATTTACACACTCTAACTTGGTCTAAATTGAGGAAACAATTCAGTTAGTTTTGTGTAGAAAGTACAGGTACACATTAATTTGATATCGTTTGAGAAACGGTATGGAAACCTGATGTGAACGACAGGATTCAAAGTTCAAAACCCTGATTTTTCAATAAAAATATAGGCATAAATAACAGAATCACATGGTGATAACAATATTGAAAGCATTTATCTGAAGGTGTAATCGTTTACAAACATATTTTGATCACAGAACATGACAGGAGGCTAATACAATGAGATACAACCATTATTATTTTGCATTCGTAGTTTTTAATTTTGATTAAATGACACGTAATTTCATCAAATATTGTGTTTCAGGTCGTAACCTCATTTCGTTTTATCCCCGCGTTACTTAGAAGATGTTGAATGGACGTTTTAAAAACAGCCTACACGGCCAAAGTTCATGTTTATGAACATGTATTTACGTGTGCCGATAGCAGTCAACATCAAATCCAGTGGGAAACACGGAGATCACAATTTTTCAGATTAAAAATTAAGATATTTAAAGTTTATTTCAATAAGATTATCAATAATGTGATTTTATTAAAGTTTTATTATTTTTCATAAGTGTATTCCTTTTCTGATTCTTTTAGCGAGTATTGACTATATAAATTCATCGAGGTGGCCAGGGAGACACTTATCTCGTAATAAAGCCAGAGATATTTCAATAATTTCAGAATTGAATACAGCAGTCAACGAACAGGTCGACATGATTACACTACACTGTTGATGTGTTTCTATGCCAGAAAGCTGAATGAAATTACCTGCCGGCGTATCTATCAACTCGGGCTCAGTGATCGCATCGGATAACGCTTCAGACGAACCAATATACATCGCACAGGAGCCTGATGGCTGTGCAGATGCCAGCCACACATCGTAATTAAACGTGACAGTAAACACGAAGGAGTTGCTACCGGCGTAACCAATTTGTGCTACGTACCACTTAGAGGCTTGATCAACGATGTCGCCATTAGAATTGTCCTGAAGTTGTATAAACTTGCATGTGTGAGTATGTTTAAATATGGTTGCATACTTCTGCCACCAGTTAACTACATATTTAACTAGATAATTATGTGGTTACCACGATAAAGAAACTATTTAACTACATAAATATCATGGTAATTATGTGATTAACTAGATAAGTATCGTGATAAATTTTCATCTCAGACAAATATCTTACCACGAACAATTGTCTGATAGTGCCCACAAATGCCACCAGTTACCTTCTTAATACCATAGGTTTTCAGAACGGATAATGTATTTTAGATATGTGTTAAGTGGTTAACACGATAACATAATGTTCTTGTTAATTATGTGGATAACTAGTTAAGTAATATGATAACCACATACTTTTCTAGTTAATTATCACGCTAACTAGATTTGTAATAACTCATAAGATACATTTAAGCTAACAGTTAAGTGGTTAATGCTATTAATAGATCTAGTAAACTAGTTAATCACAACAAGAAATATATGTAGCTAACGCGTTATATATACTAGCGGAAATAAAAAACGCAAGTTCGGTTTAGGTTTGATAACTTTTTTATGGATGAACCAAAATGTACTTAAATCTCACACGCGGTGAACTTGGTATACTGCCTCGTGTTCAGTGTAGTAAATTTCGGTCTAGCATGATCTCGTGCGACACAATATTTATGCATCCGAAAATCGCAAATAATTGTGCAACCCGGGTAGTTCCACGTGGTACTGATTTGAAAACCATACCTAATCAAACTTTAAAATCATTAACATCGACTGCACAAAAAATCAGATCAAAACAATTAGGAAGCAAAATGTTGCGCTTATCAGAAGTTGATAGGGGTAGAGTTATTAAGCTGCTTTTGCATGGTCATTCGCAACGTCATGTCGCCTTAGCAGTTTGGGGTGCATGAAACGACGATATCTCGCTTTCTTAAACGCCTCAGGGCAACAAGAAGATTGGCTGACCGTCCTAGGCCCGGACGTCCACGAGTTTCGACGCAACGTCAAGATAAAGAAATACGTCTATCACAAATCCGAAACAGATCGGCACTCATGGACGTGGGGTGAGTCCTAGGACGGTCAGAAATCGGTTGCGGGAGGTAGGTTTAACGCCACGACGTCCGTACGTTGTCCCGCCACTTACGCCCCGAAGACCATTCTCGACAGCCCTCGGATATTTCCGTACCACTTCGTTACTCTACGTACATCCTCTAGTGCATGACAGGCGGGGCACTATGTGGTAAAATTCAACATTTTGTGCAATCAAAAAATAGTTATCGTAAAACGGATTTTTAACTTCAATAAATTCACATAAGAATTGGATTATCGATGTCATTTCTAGTTAAAAAATCACATAATTCAGTCTTCATATAGCTTAAATTTTAGATTCTTATCCCGTTTCATCAGCACTCTTGCGTTCACGCCGCCATATAGTTTCCATGATATTCAAATGGTATTTCCGTAGTGCCTTACGAGCATCCGAGGCACTGGACGTAGTTGGCCAAGGTTTTCCGAATGCCAGACGACGTGAACGTCGAATGCAATGACTGAATGCGCACGCGCTAAATTTGTTCGGCTCGCTCAATGTCGACGTGTGCTGTTCACTGATGAATCGAGGTTTACTCTTTTCAGATCAGACAAACGACAACGTGTGTATCCGCGTCGCGGTTGACACACACACTATTGATCAGTTTTAAAATAGCGTAGGGTGTCTACGTTAAAACGTCACTGTGGACATGCCAACTGGTATAGAATTAAACATTTCATTAAAAAATCAGTCGAAAAAATTTCAAAGCACACATACGTTAACAAATTAGATCCAAATCATTGAAACATTTCGAATATTTTACACCAGAACCGAATTTGCGATTTTTATTTCCACTAGTATACAAATATATATATATAGATATATAGTTTATTTCAAGATTGTAGGCATTTGGCCCATGAATTCGAAACACATGTATAATACAGAGAATATAGTATAAAGTTACATGTATACACAGTACATATAGTATTCAGCATAAAATTGTACAATAGTAATTATAACTATTGATATATTCTGAACTTACGAATTTTTACAATAGTTTTATATATTTTCTTTCATCATTACAAACACTTGTAATTATCAGCCAAAAGCGTATTATATTTACCATTCTCATTATTTTTAAAGGTTTACGCCCAAATTCCCCATATATAAAACTGTTTTGTGTGGATATCTTAACTCCTAGAAGGTTCTTTAAGAAATGCAAGTGAGTACGTTCTAATAGTTCAGCACTGGCAAATCCCCATATTTCAGAACCATAACTCAATATTGGGAGTATCAATTTATCAAACAATGACAAAATATGACTTACAGATAAAGTGATTTGTTATTATATCCTTAAAAATGATTTTTTTATCCCACTATCGAAATGTCCACCTGCCATTGACCGGAAGTACGTCAGTTTTTTTATAATGTAATACGTAGTTTTGAGCACCACTGTATCGTTAAGACTTATCCGACTGGCATCACGTACAATTTGATTATATACATTGTCTTA
The DNA here is from genome assembly GCA_032209605.1 of Mactromeris polynyma. Lineage (NCBI taxonomy): Eukaryota > Metazoa > Mollusca > Bivalvia > Venerida > Mactridae > Mactromeris > Mactromeris polynyma. The sequence continues at coordinate 29,341,867 of JASFXZ010000002.1, read as the reverse complement.
TATACAAAAAAACATGATCAGCCGATTATCCGATTAAAGCGGCTGCTAACAAATAAAATTACTTGTTTGTCTGACATTCTTGAGTCGTGAGCATGCGCCACATTTCGTCAATTGCATATTCGCATATTTGCACAACAACGTTTGGCTATGGTACACCAGATTTGACCAAAATAATGTTTTTTAGAGTAATTTAAAAATGCAGTAATATAACTTACTGCATTGATGTTTGTGAATGGCACGCCAAATTTAACCAAAATATAAGCATCGCCGAGGCCGAAAGACACTGTATTAAAAGTCAAAGGACATGATGCCGAGGCAGTCCAGGTCCCGTATCCTTGCGGGGCATGAGCAGTTATTTCAAAAGAACTTGATCCAATTGCCGCACCATCTGAAAAGTAAAAATGTTTCAAAATATTTTATTGGTTTGTACCATGTCACTACCTTTTTTACAATTATCTCAATTATTCATGATTGAGCGGATACCTTATATCCCTTACATTCTATATGAAAAGTAATATTATGCTAATTTTTTGCTTCATTTCTTACATAAACAATCATGAAAAATATATTTCATATTGTTAAAACATCAATAAATATGCGTTACCAAAATTGCACTTATATTGTATACCTCCGCTTTGTCAAACAAAGAAATTTGTTATATCTGTAAATTAAAAAAGGAAACTTTCAATGTTATAACACGCATTTTGTCTACGTGTAACATGATAAAACATATTTTTATCGGCAATACATTGCAATTGTACGAATTAAAGATAATCCAGCCAATGTAGCAATAACACTGGACGAAGTCTGTTACCATATATTACGTTCAAATGAGTCAGATACATCTTTGAATACACATGAGTTTTTCTTGCATTTTATGTATACCTTCTTACTTGTCTGTCATAAATTCAATTGCCGTTTCTCATCCTTGCTTATAAAATTGAACGTTCCCAACATTTATTTAACACAATTTATTGGTGTGTTATTCAAATTATTCAACGTGTATTACAATAAATAAAAATGTTTTTTTTTTAACTTTTTTTAAAGATGTAAAAATAAATCACATTGCACAATGTAAATATCGTTGGAAATAGATAAATAGGTACAATTTGTCTAAACACTTACCTACATAATTAAACAACACACTAAAAATACAAAATGAGAGTTTAAATAACACTAGTTTCTCCATTGTACGATTTTTTAAATTACACGTACGCTTGATGCACAATAACCTTTTTATCAGACAGTTTTGTGTTCCAATATCACGAAAGAGACAGTCACTAAGCGAATGTCTGTATTACAAGTGAACTGGCCAATAGATACATTGTGAACATCAGGTCGAGTTTTTATGAGCGTTCAATATATAGCGTGTTAATGGCAATGTTTTGTTTTATTATTGAACGCACTTATAATCAGTCAATCGGGAACGTTTCTTTATTCCAAACACAGCTTGTAAGTTCAAACATTTATTTTGATTACATGACAGTTGTCGTTTTTAAGTACACGTACAATTTAGATAAAAGCTAATTGGACCTTCTATACTGAGTTTGTCGGCATATTAATTTCATTCTAATCGACTCATAATGCTGCATCATTATCGGGTCAAAGACCTGCACATGTCATTCTACTCAACTCATAATGCTACATCATCATTGAGTAAAAGACCTGCAAATGTCATTCTAATCTAGTCATAATGCTACATCATTATTGAGTAAAAGACCTGCAAATGTCGTTTTAATCAACATGTAATGCTACATCACAAATGAGTAAAAGACCTACAAATGTCATTCTAATCAACACAATACTACATCACAACTGAGTAAAAGATCTGCAAATGTCATTCCTATCAACATATAATGCTACATCACAAATGAGTAAAAGACCTGCAAATGGCATTCTAATCAACATATAATGCTACATCACAAATGAGTAAAAGACCTGCAAATGTCATTCTAATCAACACATAATGCTACATCACAACTGAGTAAAAGACCTGCAAATGTCATTCTAATCAACACATATTGCTACATCACAAATGAGTAAAAGACCTGCAAATACCATTCTAATCAACACATAATGCTACATCACAACTGAGTAAAAGACCTGCAAATGTCATTCTAATCAACACATAATGCTACATCACAACTGAGTAAAAGACCTGCAAATGTCATTCTAATCAACACATAATGCTACATCACAAATGAGTAAAAGACCTGCAAATGTCATTCTAATCAACACATAATGCTACATCACAACTGAGTAAAAGACCTGCAAATGTCATTCTAATCAACACATTATATTACATCACAAATGAGTAAAAGACCTGCAAATACCATTCTAATCAACACATAACGCTACATCACAAATGAGTAAAAGACATGCAAATGTCATTCTAATCAACACATAATACTACATCACAAATGAGTAAAAGACCTGCAAATACCATTCTAATCAACACATAATGCTACATCACAACTGAGTAAAAGACCTGCAAATGTCATTCTAATCAACACATAATGCTACATCACAAATGAGTAAAAGACCTGCAAATGTCATTCTAATCAACACATAATGCTACATCACAACTGAGTAAAAGACCTGCAAATGTCATTCTAATCAACACATAATGCTACATCACAACTGAGTAAAAGACCTGCAAATGTCATTCTAATCAACACATAATGCTACATCACAAATGAGTAAAAGACCTGCAAATGTCATTCTAATCAACACATAATGCTACATCACAACTGAGTAAAAGACCTGCAAATACCATTCTAATCAACACATAACGCTACATCACAAATGAGTAAAAGACATGCAAATGTCATTCTAATCAACACATAATACTACATCACAAATGAGTAAAAGACCTGCAAATACCATTCTAATCAACACATAATACTTCATCACAAATGAGTAAAAGACCTGCAAATGTCATTCTAATCAACACATAATAATACTACATCACAAATGAGTAAAAGACCTGCAAATGTCATTCTAATCAACACATAATACTACATCACAACTGAGTAAAAGACCTGCAAATGTCATTCTAATCAACACATAATACTACATCACAACTGAGTAAAAGACATGCAAATACCAGATGGCGTAGGCGGTTTAACAAGTAACATACTGATAAAACTGATTCCTCAAATGTGTATGTCTGCCAGTAATGTACATGTATTAACAAGTAAAATACTGATCAAACTGTTTCCTCAAATGTGTATGTCTGCCAGTAATGTACATGTATAGTAAAACATCTTTCGGTCTGATAAACATTTGGAACTGTTACATTAAAATCCACGGATGGGTAAAGAATGTTACTGTTTGTCGAACTCTGTACATATAATCCACAAAGCAATTACCCATACATGTAAGCAGTGGTACATTACAGAGTATTAATCACATTTAAAAGAAATACACATATATGTATATAGGTACGGACAGTCTATAAATACTTCCTGATGGCAATGTTGCAAACAGAAAGTGTACCATACACTCAGCGAAAAACTTCAATATGGAAATGTTGCAAACAAGTTTACAGTACGTAAACGTATAGTATACAAAGAACTCCAAATGGAAATGTTGCATACATTGAGTCTACAATAAATTCAACAAAGACTTTACGCATGAAAACGATGCACATTCATTAGACAAAGAACTTCTATTTGCAAATTATACATGGTTGATCATTATTTCCCTTTATGTTTTTTGACAAAGTGCCCCTTTCCCCATGCACATTTCCTTGGCCTTATGTAATATACGTGTTCTTTCCTTCACTTTTCGGTCAGTGACTTCCTTGGCTTGTCATGCAATTACTTTCATCACCCTTGCAGTCTCATCCAATTCTCCATGATTTTAATTTTAATCAGACAGACAATTCCTAACTTCCCAATTCCCATAGATGTTTGCCCTGTTATCACCTCAACTCCTAATATTTCGTATGCTGATGTTTCTCTAGGATCTTTGAGGAGAGGCATTGTATTGTGATTATAGTGTTCCGTTTAACAATTTAATGCTTCCAATACAACATTGTCGACGGGAACGGTAAAATTAACGATGATCACTGTTTCATAGCTCCCAAACGACATTCCTGCATGAGTAGAAGGACAACTTCCATACGCCTCTGTGCCATACTGTGCAGACATCCAAAGCAATGTCGCATCGATCTGTGGATCTGTAAATAAAGAAATTGTATCTTATAATCAAAAGGTTTAATTCGTTGTTCGCTTCAATTAGGTATTTCATTTATACACACTTTAACGTGGTCTATTTAAATCGAGAAAATAATCGAGTAAGCCGTTTGAGTAGAAAGTACTACTATGATGCGAAAGGTAAACATTAACTTGATATCGCTAGAGTAAAGGTATGGAAACCTGATGTGAATGACAGGATTCAAAGTTTAAAACATTCCTGGTCTTAAAGAAAATATATAAATCACAAAATCACATAATAATATCCAGGTTAGACACTTCCAGTGCAATTGTTTACAAACATAATTTGATCACTGGTCATTTGATTACTTAAAATATGTTAAATGAACATTTAAAAACAGCTGATACAGCCAATTTTCATATACACTCAAGGGCCAAAATGGAGTTCCCAACATCACGTCAGTTTTTGATATGAAAATTCCAGACACAAACTTCCATTAACGTTGTTTTCAACATAGCACAATTTAAAAATTGTTACTGATATCATGCTTGAAACAGAAAGTTTATCTTTTCTTGATACATTTAATCTGTCATATAGGGACTATAAGAAATGTTAGATTCCAGCACCACTCTTTGAAAGTCAGTGGACGACTGTAAATTGTTTACAATGTAATTATTTTTCTATGCAAAGTTTTAGCTCATACATTTTCTTTTAAGTTAAGGTCAGGATTTAAAGATGATCAGCATATAATTTTAATATTGTTGTCAGATTTCATTTATTTGCTTGTTTTGAACTTTGACATCGGGCATAGACATCAGGGAATATCTAATGGAGATTATGCAATATATCTAGCTTCTGCATGCCACAAACTTTGATCACGAGTTTGAACACATTTATCATTGTTCATATTTCCATTTATAGAACTAAGGGTACACATACACCACTAAACCATTACGCTAGCCTCAGATAAACGTTCAACATCACGCATTGTGACGACGTTTTTCTTTTCCATCTATATCGGATCTCTAACTTCTCATTGGATTTCTGTTTGTTTAAAATAATCGAAATTGTACGCAGATTTATTCTAGTTATCGAGTTATTTTTTCCGAGTGACTACCTCTCTTTGTCTAGCGTTGCAATCATTCTTTTTACCCCTAATGTCGACTCTTTGACGTGCGGCGCTGTCGTTAAATATCGCGGAATTATTCTGTTTACACGTAACTAAGCATGTCTAGTGAAGCGTCTGTTGTCATGTATGATCGACTCATTATTCCTACGAAATATCATTACAGTCGAGCATGTATTCTCAGAATTATTTACCCTCAATAATACTGATACTTCAGAATGTTCCGCAATATCTTAATTTTGGGAACTCAGTTATGGTTATCGTGTATACATGGACCTATATTTATGTGTGCCGATGGCGGTAAACTTCAAATGGAGAGCATGGAGATAAACTCATAATTAAATAAGTTGAAAGTTTGCTTCAATCAGATAATAAATATGCATGTAGTCATTTTATTGAAACGTTATATTTCATCTTTCCTTCTATATTTCTATTAGCGAATATTGTGTTGATTGATTCATCCATGCCGCATTGTCGACACTTATCTCAATAAGCCAGAGCTTTGTCAATGTTTTCTGGATATGAATTTCAGCATTGAACTGAATACAGAAGTCAGCGAACAAGTCGACGCGATTGCACTACAATGTCGACGTGTTCTATGCCAAAAGGCTAAATGACATTTCATGCCGGCGTATCTATCAACTCCGGCTCAGTGACCGCATCGGATAACGCTTCAGACGAACCAATATACATGGCACAGGACCCTGATGGCTGTGCAGAACCCAGCCACACATCGTAATTAAACGTGTCAGTTAACGTGAACGAGTTGATACCGGCGTAACCAATTTGTGGCACGTACCACTTAGAGACTTGATCAACGATTGTACCATTATAATTGTCCTGAAATTGTATAAACGTGCATGTGTGTATGTTTTAAATTATTAATTAATGTTCAGAATTGCAAAAGAAAAATGTTGTAGAGTCGAAGGTCCAATGTAGCGCATTAATGGTTAGTAAGTACAGTTTCAGTTTATGTCCACATGTCGATAAGAAGTTTTCCAAATAATTCATTGATATTTAATTCTACTTCTATTCGACTGCCAATATTTTATGCACGATAGATCATTTTTCCAATCATTCACCGTCAATTACCCAGAAAGAGTTCTCTCATTATCTCGGAATTACATGTCGCGTACCCGGTCATATAATGTCATTTCCCACAACGTGACATTCGCTTTCTTAAAAAAGCAAGTAATGGCAACAAGATTAATCGCGTTTCTTGAATCATGATCATGAGCCACATTTCGTCTTACGCTTAGCATTTGGTGGCGTGAAAACAATATGTTTTGGTATGGTTCGCCAGATTTGACCAAAATAATTTTTTTATATAACAAACAGTAATAAAACTTACACTGAAGCCTTCAGTATAAGTTTTATTACTGTTTGTTTTGTAAAGGTTTGAGAATGGCACGCCGAATTTAATCAAAACGTAGGCTTCCCTGACGTCGAAAGACACTGTATAAAAAGACAAAGAACACGATGCCGAAGCATTTCAGATCCCGTATCCTTGCTGGGCTGAATAATTTATTTCAAAAGAATTTGATTCAATTGCCGCACCATCTGAAAAGCAAAAATGTTGCAAATATTTTACTGTTTTGTACCATGTCTACTTTTTTACAATTATCCCAATTATTCATGATTAATCTGATAGTTGCCTTATTTTGCTGCATTCTATATGAAAGGAATACACTCACAATGTATACCTCTGTTTGGTCAGAATACGAAGTTTACAATATACATGTAGTATATTTTTTACAAGTTTTGTCCGTCCGTAACATGCTAAACACATTTTGAATATGTAATACAACTGTTCGTGTTAAATTTGTTTAGCCAATGTAGCAACAACAGTTGACGAAGTCTGTTATAATATTTTACGTTCAGATGTAATGGGCCTGATACATCTTTGTATATACATGAGTTTTCTTGTATGTTATGCCTAATTTCTTACTTGTCTGTCATTTTGAGAAATTGGCATTTGGATTTCTGTTTAATTCATGTTTTTAATCCATGCTTAACAAACTTCGAACGTTCTTACATTTCATTAACACAATTCAGTTTAAATAAATACCAAATGTTGCAGTTATTCCAATGCTTTGATGTGTATTACAATTTATAAAACAATGTCTTTGTTGAAAGATGTAAAAATAGACCACATTGCACACAATGTAAGTCTCGTTTGAAATAGATAAATAGGTACAATTTGTCTAAACACTTACCTACATAATTGAACAACACACTAAAAAGACAGAATGAGAGTTAAATAACTCTATGTACATTCTCCATTGTACGATTTTAAATTCGTACATTCTATGCACGATCACCTTATTGTCAGACAGTTCTTTGTTCAGAAATCACGAAAGAGACGATCACTATATGTAAGCGACAGTCTGGAATCCCTTAACTATTTTTGCATTAAAATTTGCGAACCAAATGCCCTTCAGCCTTTTCATGTACATTGTACTTCAAACGTATGTTGTTATAGACCGAATGCTTCTAGTTCACCTGACGGTAATTAAGCCTTCAACGTCCAAAACTCTCCCTCTTTTATACCAGTGTACTGTGTCAATTCAAGTCAAAATTTATTTATTCTCGGATGGTTTACAAAACAAATAACATTAGGTATAACTAGCTATTTACCGACATAATATCAGGTTATCAATAGATAACTATTGTGTACCTAGGTCAAGGTTTCATTGAGCGATGCTAGAGAACCGGCGAAACGTTTAATGCAAAAATGGGATGTTATTATTGAACGCCCTTGTAAGCAGTTACTAGGAAATAATTCCATAGTTTGAATACGATGTAGAAACCCAATATGGCAGTTATCGTTTATAAGTACATTTTTCTGGACATACGATTGAAATAAATTCTAAAAAGCTGATGAGACACTCTATGCTAAACGGGTATCATAATAATTTAAGTTTGTCGGCCTTTAAATGTCATTCTAATCGACACAGAATGCTACATCGTAATTGAGTAAAGGAATTGCAAGTACCAAATGGTGGATTAGCTGTTTTGACAATTAAAAAACCCAAACATACAGGGTTCTCAAAATGTGTCTGCCTGCCAGGCTTGTATATTGTAAAACGTCTTTATTTGGATATTGATCAGAAATTCCACGGATGGGCAAGTTTGGTTCTGTTTGTCGAACTCTGCACAGATATTCCGCGATGCAATGACCCATACCTTATATGTATACAATGGTACATTACAGAGTATTCATTATATTTAAAAGAAACATATTTACCTCCAGGCAAATGGTACTTGAATGTTCTTTGTACAAAGATTGTCGAAAGAAATATATCAATAAGAAATTTCGGAAACGACCAAATATTCCTAAATTTAATCAATAATTAAATAATGAAACAATAATCATATAAATCATTTATATATGATATACAAACTAGTATACAACATATTGTCCATACACAGTATGTATTAGCAGAACTACATATTGTTTATTGTAAATAGTGTCGTATATCATGTTTAATCTGTTCGGCATCACAACTGAAATCTTAAGAAGTAGCCGATTTCATGTTATTAAAACATGTTACTAAGTATAAAGACTCATGTACCGGTAATACATAATGACTAAAAATAATGTTGTTCCCTGTGACGGGCCCAGGTAGTTACAACAGGTCAGAGTAACCAGTAATTTTGCGGCGCAGTTCAGAGTAGAAAACCAGGCCTATTGATTCACTGTAAATACATGTTCATGGTGTCCTTTTTGACTAACAATAAACACATCTAATGGACATATTTCCGGTGCTGTTTTCCTTTCAATTTCTAAACAATAACGAAGTCGTGATTTATGTTATCAACTTCATCACATGTATTGAATAAATATTGATAATTGTTAGCTAGTCAAGAGCCTGTAAACAGTATAAACTTGAACACGAGTATTGAATAAATATTGATAATTGTTAGCTAGTCAAGAGCCAGTAAACAGTATAAACTTGAACACGAGTATTGAATAAATATTGATAATTATTAGCTAAAAGAGAGAGAATACGTAACTATAGGGAACGCCACATAGACAAGACAATGACTCCCCACGCAGACCTCCGGGAAAAAAACAATCCACAAACATAAGGTACTTAAGGAGGTCAAAGGGTACACATGTTAAGGAACAGCTAGAGGCACAAGGAATGGCCCGGCAGACCACAAGGAATAACTAGGAGAATAAAAGTGGACAGTGCAGGAAGGGGGAGGGGGGATTAATGGATGGAAAATATCAAAGGACAAGTCAAGACAGCTGGCCACAATAGGTCGAAACTGGGCAGGAAACAAGCTGAACACTATATAAAGTGACAGAATTGCACAGGGGAAAGGGAAATACAAAACACAAACAGAAACAACAACCATATAGCGAATTACAGCGTTGGAACTGTCAGAAAAAACACTGGTCAAGAGCCAGTAAAACGGATCTTTCATGTCACGGATTTTACCTTTCCTTGTACTGAAACAAGACTTATACTCGTATGGCACATGCGTGTACTGCTTTCTAGAAACAGAGTAACTATAAAACATAAACTTCAATTAGGTGGAATAACGGTTTATATTGACAAAATCTATTGCGGATTTCTGACGTAAAGTAACACACTTTGGTAATACTTTGTTTTATTTGGCATTTGTACCTTAAGCGCACTTTACATTCTAGAAATACTTCCACATTGAAATGTCGCCAGCATAAGTTTACCATACATTCAGCGAAAACGTTCATGTGGAATTGTTGCCGTGCATAACACTATACAAAGAACTCCAATATGGAAATTATTCATACAGTGAGTCTACCATACATTCAACAAAGACTTTCCACATTAAAATGCTGCACACAGCAAGTTTACCATATATATTATACAAAGAACTTCTTCATGGGAGTGTTGCATAGTTGCTGACGAAATGTTGATTATTACTTCCCTGAATATTTTAGATGGTTATTAAGTCCCCCTTTCCTTATACATTTCCCACGCCTGGTATAATATTCGTGTTCTTCTTCACACGTTTTGTCAGTGGCATACTTGCTTTCTTGGCTTGCCCTGTAAAGCATTCCCTCTATTTCATCCCTTCCCTCTGGTAGTTCCCTCCAATTATCCATGATTTTGATAAAGTATTGATAATCAGCCAGACAATTCCTTACTTCCCCATTCCCGTAGATGTTTGCCCGCACGCATCATCAACTCCTAATAGTTACTGATACAAAATCAATAGACCAGGTAATATTGAAATATACAGAAAAATAAATGTATGAAACCACCCATAAGTAGATTTTGATACGGTGTTTTAAAAAAGTAAATCAGTTATCCGAAAACAAGAAGACTTATGAATACGCACATATTGTTTTTATAAGTTTATTTTCCATTTACAATGTACTACAAATGAATCAACTTTAAATAGCAAACATATCTAGTCTCAAAGTTTGTTTTCCAGCGGATATATATTTTCTAGCTACTGACGTAACTCAAACATACAACAAGATTCGCGTAATAGGTCTAGCCGAAGTTAAAGCACGATTAAATGACAGTTTATCATTCAATGTAGCACCAAAGTTAGTTCGGGAACGTACTTCCGGTGCGGAAGCAATGACGTCATTGTAAGAAGCGATTGTTCAAGACACCTTCGAGACTTTAAGACGTTTTAAGAAGGAAAAAAGGGTAAAACAATGAACAATATTGAACTGCAGAATCAGGAAACCGTTGGTTATTCTGACTGTTATGGCACTTTGACATCGTGTCAGCAAATTCTTAAAGGAATTACTTTGTTGTAAAATATGGTCTTAATTAACTTGTAGAAGCACCGACAGGTGTGGCAAACCACAGTACTACTATTATTGATCACACTTATACAAATACAGTAGACAATATAAGTGAAGTATTTGTAACTGACTTATCTATGAGTGATCATTTGTCCTATTTTTTTTACTGGATCTTCAACATAAATTAGAACATTAAACAGTTAAATACAGATCATTTAAGGGTTTTAATGAACCTACATTTCCACAAGATTTGTTTGCTCCAATCTTTTTAATATAGAAACTATTTCAGATCCGAATGTTGCTTTAAAGTTAAACAAATTATATGATGTATTACACAATAGTTATCCATGCATGCGCCAATAAAAAGAAAATCAAATAAAACGCTAAAATCATCCTAAATGATTCAGAGATGAAATATAATCGCTAATACATGACCTTAATGCAGACGACTCAACCATGTTTGAGTCTTCCGTTCAATTAAATACAGTGTAAGACAAATTACAGCAGATCTAATTTAATTTATTGATTGGTGCAATATTAATAATTAATAATGGCATAGAACCATGTAAAACAACATGCATGCTTATTGGTTCTCATTACAAAAAAGTATGTTTCAACTCAAGAGATCTTAGATATTTATGTTGATAATTAGCTTAACTGGCATGCTCAAATTGACCATATGTGCAAAGTAAAATAAGCATTAAAACCGCACAGCTAAACATATATATTATCTTAAAGATTATATGAAAATAATGCTCATGCATTATAATGGGTACATTTTACCAATACTCGATTATGGTCGTGTAGCCTGGAGATATAAAAATAATAAAATATTGGGGATTCAAAAAAGGATTGCAAGAATTATCCTAACTCAACTTAAGAGTAACAGAGCCCAATCAGCCAATCTATTAGAAGATATACAATGGCTACACTTTGACGGCCGTTGTCGTTACCACACCGTCTTGCTTGTCTTATAAACCGTGAATAACTGTACATCAGCTTATATGACCTACTGAAATGTTCATCAAAATAATTGTACAATCAAATAAACATTTAACTCTCCACAAAATAAAACATAGAAAAAATTGTTTCAAAGATTCATTTGCTTACAAAATTGATAAAGTATTGAATAGCATTTCATCAAATATAAAGAGTTCAGAACCTAAGGCAAGTATAACAAATTTCTATCAAATTAGCAAGGTATCGTTACGTCACAACAATATGTTTATTATAAAATGCACTCTTTGCTGTTGTTGCTGTGTATTATTGATGTGTCTGTCAGAACGTGATTTATTATATTATAAAGCATGTTTTATTGTTAACTGTTATATGCCGTGTGTCTTAATTATAATGAGCATGTTCGTGGTTAAATGTTTTGGTAGTGAAGACCATAAATATGCAAATAAGGTATATATAGAGCTAGTTTTTATTTGCTCTTCTGTATAGCCTATGTCTTTAAGATCTATGTCACCTTCAGTGAATAAAGTTTTGATTATGACTATTAATATTATTGTATAAATAATGGTATTTAGCACGTGTGGCCGACAGCTCTGTCAAAGTATCGAAACCAAAGCAAAGTATCATTATTGTTTGTTTCATTGGTGCTGATTTATTGTTAAAAATGAAGGTTTGTACCACGGTCATTAGTTTTCTCAGTGCCAAATTCCTGTCAAAATCAGTATTCAAATCACATTGCATTAAGTATAACTTTATCGTAGCAAAGATTACGGGAATTTGGTTACTGTTTACCTGCATACAAAATGTATTTGAAAAATATAATAATTTCAAGACTATAATGTCATTCAGTTACTGTATACTGTATTTCTTACGACGAACAGCAATGTACTTTGATGTGTAGTACATTGTTTCATGTGTCTGTTGTAATTCGTTCCGGAGTGACAATATACGTTATGGTGTGTATCCATGTCTTAATATTTGATCATGTCTTATAGTGAGCATTATACATACATTGATGAATAAAAGTAAATTTTAAGGGTTCTTTTCAATCGCAGCACGAACGCTTCCTGTGACAGCACCGTGTGTACGTTCATCCGTTGTTACAACATGTGTGATACAATACATTTTTACCACTCTTAATCAAAATGTGGAAGTGGTATGTGGGTCTATGATGACATGCTTTATATAAAATGTACTGTATTACTTCTACTGATTCCAACCTCAGAATTATATTGTCATGACTGCTATGGAATACTACGCGTGTCTTTGAACTGTATTAAAATTCATGTATGTACAACTATACATGTATATATACACGAATGTCAAACCATTCGTTAATGTGTTATTGACATATTCGTTTTGAATCTGTTAAGTTAGTGCAATTTTATCTTTGCCTCTGCTAATTATGATCTTTACTGTCGTTTTGAAATAAGACATATTACATATATAGATGTATACATGTACTCTGACCTACAGTAACCTGGAATACATACTTCCTACCACTTAATGTGTTCATTACCACATAATATCAGATATGTACGAAAGCCTTTTGGTGACATTTCAGCTTCAAGAATTCGGGATTTCAACTTCATATATTCTCGAAATTGAAACTGAAATCGTGAATTCATGGAATTGAACTCGTGAATTCATGAAGTTGAATTTAAGAATTATTGAAGCCGAAATGTCACCAAAAGGCTTCTGTTGATATGAACTTTCATTTTATGCGATTGTTCACGCATTGGGCTACAATGAAAAGGCGTATGCACAATTGTTAAAATAACTTATGCGCGCCATCCAAGATCAATAAAATTTACAATAATACTGAAAGTGAATTGGCATCAGACTTGATCAATATATCGAGTACGTAACCAAACGTTTCTTTCCTTTAATCATCTTTTGTACCAATACGAGCGTACTTCCTCGACGTACGCTTACCTTTGTTAAGCGCTAGTACTGCACTTTAAGTTTGCACAGGATCCGGCCTCGTACAATGGTCCTGGGAGTGCATCAAACTATTTAGTTAAATGATTGCGCAGTTGGTGGCAAAAATGTCAATTTTGTTGAGTCAATATTATTGAATGTACTATACGAGGATGGGCTGCTTTAAACTCGTTAGACATGCATGGCAATCAATCATGTAAGTCTGAGAGATTGAAATTTGGCACAATTCTCACTTACGTGTCGCGGGGGACCAACCGAGTTCAAAATCTGTTTATCTGAGTAGCAAGTTTTCTCAAAAGTACTGATTTGCTTAACATTACGACATTCTCTTTCTGCGACGTCGAATTTCTCTATACATGCCTCAATTTCCCACCCGACAAATGTAAAATATCCGGTTATTTGACTTGCTTTCAAAGACACCGCATGCTTTTGGAGCAAATTTTCAGTACAATAGAAGTATAACTGTCTACAAAAATGGAATTACTCAAAATCCCAACCGTGCGAGAAATCTAGGTATGTCTTTGTGTCGTTTTTTTTTAATTATGTTTCTGGTGCATTGCATATGTTATCAAGGGGAGAAACTTTCCGAATGGGAAATCCGGGAACTAACCTTTCCTGCTTCCTGATCCCGAACTGTTTTCAGAAGATGGTGTTTTTTTCTTAGATACACAGTATTAATCAGTAATAAACAAACGAAGAGGTGTATCTCTTTGATCAGAGAAGTACCGCTTTTTCAATATTCATAGCGTTTCGTTGGCAACCGGTTAATAAATGAAGGGGCTGCTGAAATTCATTTGCAGACATACTGCATGCACATATCTGCTGATAATGCAACAGATCAGCATTATCAGCATCTCCATCCTCAGTATACATTCTGTTATGACCATTAGGAATAGATAAACATATACATTTTGTATCTATATCATACATGTATGTTGCAGTTGGTGGGCTGAACGTCCAATTCAACTTCAGCAAGCCATATTCGTCGTATACTGTCAACTTGAAGAAAAGGGGAATTGTGCATATGCATGTCTAAGAATGAATGTTTTCTGGCTGTATCAAAATCACCAATTAAGTCAAACTCGGAACGAAATGGAAGCAATAGCATCAGTAGAGTTAAGTAGTATTCATCATGTGAAGCAGGAAAGCAAGGAAATCATATGAAGAACTCAACTCAACTGAAGAACCTCGTCGTCTAAACCAAACATCATAAATTTCAATGTGTACTCGTTCTAACAAACGTCTTTCAAATTGACCACGAAGCAAAGTAATGCAAAGAAGTATACGCTCCATGAACGGGTGTCTAGCACAGTATTAATCAATAATGTTATGCATGAAATGTCAGTAGCATCATCATTATTATTATGTCTCCCCCTCTCCGAGGGAGACATATTGTTTTTGCCTTCGGCGTCTGTCTGTCCGTCCGTCCACTTTTAGTTTGTCCGCGCTTTATCTCCAATACTGCTGATTGGATTTCAGCCGAACTTCATAGGATTGATCAACATCAAGTGTAGTTGTGCATCTTAGTTTTTTGTTCCGCTCAGATCATTTTTCATTGAGTTATGGCTCTTTGATGTTTTTATACATATGGAGTTTGTCCGCGCTTCATCTCTAATACTTCTGGTTGGATTTCAGCCAAACTTCATAGGATTGATCAACATCAAGTGCAGTTGTGCATCTTCGTTTTTTGTTACGCTCAGATAATTTTTCACTGAGTTATGGCCCTTTGAAGTTTTTATACATGTACAGTGCATGGTTAACTGATCAAACACTATCTTTCTTGTTTGCTTGATATTTTATTCTAACATCTTGTATCAGTATTACAATTACTGACAAACTGCCATCTGGGAGACAAATGTTTTTATTCAAAAACAACCATCTAGTTCATGTTGTTAATGTCAAGTAATGGTTTCAACATTCAGGTTACTGAGGCGAAAAGAAGCTTCTTATGCAGAAACTCGCCTGTTGTTCAAAACACACAAGCCAATGTTCCAAAGAAATTGGAAAGCTGCTATACCTGGATTCTGACAAAAAACTCTATTTATCAAATGAGTTAATCAGGTTCAGATGATGACATACATAATAAGCAGCCCCATCTGCATCATTAATAATAATCATTAATGAATATCCATGTTGGCTCGCCAATGACGCATAATTTCAGGATTATTTGCATTAATGAAATGATTATTGTCATGGAGCATTCACGTTTAGGAAAACCGAAACGACATTGTGACTTTGGCGATTACCTGCAGTAATTTGAATTGGAGTTTTGTGACAAAGGCATGTAGTGTAGCATCGTCCGATTCAGATTGGATGTGTTTATGAAATATAAAAATAAGAACATAAAAAAATAGTGTTACAAATACACCTTAAAATGACACTGTACGTGGTGTTGTTGTTGATCTCAGTAGGTTAAAGTATCCCCACAAACAAAATGGTAATGTGGTGAACCCCTATTTTGAAATTCCATTCTTGGAAAGTAATCCCTGACTAAGCCCAAAGGTTTTTTTTCACCATGTACAACAAATTTAAGCAGAGCAGTAAAACGACGATCAAAATGAATAGCCGACCTTAAGGATATGATGCATGATGCTGGAAAAGAAGAGCCTTTAGAAACAGCGTCGTCAAAAGACATATTCTCAAGCAACCTGCCCAATTCTGGTTAATGTCAATCATCCGCTGAAGGAGTCATAAATAAGTAGGAGGGAAGGGCTAAACAACGAAACATAGTCAGTAAATTATACAAAGCATCGCAAAACTAAGCAACTGCATGTGCCTGGAATCTTTTTCATGAAAACAAATGAATCGTTTATGATATATGGCTTTGTATTCCTACTCCAAACATCTCTCAGCAGACGTCTGACACATTTTCATACATATACCCATTTCATTTTTTAAAAGCTTGTCATAATGACCATGCAGCATGCAACAAGTTTTTATGTGATATTCTTGCACCAATGACCTCGACGATTATACAAACGGTACCTGAAATAAGAGCTAGGTGTTTTTCTCTTTGGCCGCGGATATAATAAACCAAATTTACCTGTTGGGAAAAGACATGGGTATTTCATTAACAGAGACAGGAGAGACATTGTTACGGGGAATTCTACAGGGCATGGAGTGAAACAAAGTAGCGCAGCAGTCTGGTTGTTACACAACTCCATGGGCACTTATATGGTGAACTCGAGTGCCCTCACCTGGTCCAGATGGAATATAGTCCAGTAATATGATTCAGTCTATAAATTCCTCTACAGAAATGCATAAAATACAACCATTTTTTCAGTCAGTTTACAAGCAGATCGTTGGATTTTGAAGAGACATATGACAATTGTACTGATCAATGTTTGTTCTAATTAATTTGCTTTTATTGTTTGATTTTTACATGTTTAGTTGTTACATGAGGTAATGCATTCTGTCCAATTACAAAATTTATATTTAATGTTATTTGTATGAATAAGTACATGAAGCAGGATTTAGTTTGGGTAAGTAATCAATTTGTTTATTATTAACAGTATTAGTAACTTGACTGTGGACAGGTACAATTTTCTGTGATTCAAGCACTCCTGGTTAATCATTGAATACATGTAGTGTATTCATAAAAAATTAAACAGATTAAATTTCATACAGTAGGTTCTTCGTGTTGTGGTTATTACTGATTGATTTATCATTAATGCATCAATTTATGTTGAAATTAAATTGTTTTAATTGCTGTTAATTTGAATTATGGTTGACATCAGTCTGTCAAAAATCACCTTCCAACAGTACTCTGAATACTTTGATTTAATCTGGTGGTAAAGTTAAGTTAATTAAACAAAATTGCAAAACTGCAAAAAATCATGATTCTAAAGCGTATTTCCTAATCAGGAATAAAAACAAAAAATATGGCAATTCTGGCTTGTGAAATACGGTGAGGTCGTAGAAGTATTTGTAAATATACATAGGTTTTATCAACAACAAATATGTAATGTACATGCACAATATATTATGTAATACCCACTTAATGTTACTTCGTATTTTGATGTTATTACTGTAAGGGTAATTTAATACAGAGCAAACATTGTTCATCTCTCGACATTGTACGAATAATTCTCATATAGAGACCTCACTATCCACTATCCACTTGAAGAGTGTCGATGAACACTTTAATCTTAGAACTGCTTGCGTCGAGTTTCTATGGTTAATAAGTGCTTTTAGTTTGTTACAGACAATGCCGATGTTTACCAATTGGCTACAATATTTACAATGTTTTCTTTTTAATTGTTTTACACTTCAAGAGCATTTCAAAGCATAAAAGGAATTTAGTGACGTCTTTGATGTCATTTAATAGTACATTATTTTGTGACATTTATAGTATCAACAGCATGATGGAAATCTTTTTGAGTGTGTTCGATATTCCTTTGTACAATTATTCACAGTGTACTTTTCATGCAGATTTGAACAAAGCTCTTCCATTGCTGTAGTTCAAATGTCTTTTATTAAGTGTTCGAGTCTTGATGCAGAAGCTCTAAGTATGATCAGTCTAAGTAATAGATATGGAATGCACTTAAAGCGTGTGTACAAACAGGCTTTTCTCTTTATCACATGACGTATGCAAATAAGCAGATCGACATTTAATCAATCAAATAAACTTAGTATGCGTCGTGATTGTGAACCCCAGGATGTTGAAACAATCCTTGTAAGGTATCATTATGTAATGTCGCTGTTTGCAACGAAACGGTATCGAACAGTGCTGATTTTAATACCCTCGCTGTTAGTTAATGCATTATGTCCTTTGATAAATATATCCCCCATTAAGTTAACATCGAATTAGCCCCACCTCTCAATATATATATAGCGCAACAACCCTCAAAGAAATCTTACGAAACCACTGTAGCATATTTCTGCCACCAGTTAAATACTTAACTAGATTTATAAGTGTCTGGTTATCGCGTTAAATAGACTAGATAACTACATGTACTTAATTAACTAAATAATTATGTGGTTAACTAGATACGTGTCATGATAAATTTTATACCAGATAAATATCTTAACACGAAAAACTAGATAATTATGTAGCTAACTAGATATTTATATCGTTAACTACTTAACACTTTTCTAAAATAGATTGGTGGGTAAGTGGTGGCAGTTGTTGGCACTATCAGACACTTTTTGGCTAAGATATTTATCTGGTATGAAAATTTATCACGATACTCATCTACTTAACCACATACTTATCTAGTTAATTAAGTAGTTATCTAGTTTCTTTTACGTGATAACCAGATAATTATCTAGTTAATTAAGTGGTTAACTGGTGGCAGAAAT
The DNA here is from genome assembly GCA_032209605.1 of Mactromeris polynyma. Classification (NCBI taxonomy): domain Eukaryota; kingdom Metazoa; phylum Mollusca; class Bivalvia; order Venerida; family Mactridae; genus Mactromeris; species Mactromeris polynyma. The sequence continues at coordinate 29,322,626 of JASFXZ010000002.1, read as the reverse complement.
ATGCCACCATACGAAACTATGATACAATAATTATTACGTATTGTGCTTAACCATACTGCAGTCACCAGAAGCATATCAGTACAATTAGCAGTGGCCCACACGTCTAAAAATATTCAAATGATGGATTTTTCAGCTTGTGAAGAATTTTCAAACAAGCTTGCACTAATGTCTGTTTCAGAATAAAAACAAATGAAAGCACACCTACAGAGACCAGATGTTGTCTTCCCATTAAAATGATTTATTACGCATTTAAATGTTTATAGACAGCCAGCTTTGTTTTCATTTTTGCCGTTCTAATTATTTACAATTGACACTTATCATAATAAATATTGGCATGTCAATATTTGAACAATAAGTAGTTCAATCCTTGTTTTTCTATATATGTGTTTATGTCTCGGGTCATCAATTAATTATAACCTTAAACGTATACTCCATGCCAGTAATAACGCAACTAAAAATTGTCAGCTTCAGCACGATGACATTATATAGAAATAATTATATTTAAATTCTCAAGCATACTTTCCTAAACTTAAATCAAATATGAATACTAGGGCCATAGTTTGATTTCTTTTTGAATGATTTACACATTTGTAACAATGAAATGTGTTTAACGCTTTGAACAAAATGAAGGCTAAGTGAAATAGTTGCATTTTTAATGGTGTTAAGTATATGCGTCCCAGTGCACCACATCTTTGGTAATATTATGTAGAACAGAATAAACATCATCAAGTTAAAACAAACAACACACTTTTGTTAATTTTTATTACTTCATGAGTAAGAACCAACAAATAATGAATGTTTTACAATACAAGCATCACAGTTTTGAACAATCATGACCATAACAATATGCCCAGTATGGTCACAATCAACATTGTACCAATCTATTCAACTCATTACAATGTTCATAATCAGGAAATGCTTCTAACAACACACCAGCAACTTGTTTACAATGAAAGCACATATCATGTCAAATGAATGATTATGTTAAGACATTTCAAAATCTAAACAACTCAAAAAATGAATAATACATAGCTTGTTTCAAGTGATGAGTTCAAGAGTACACAGTTATGCAGTCAAAGGGGGTTAACTCTGACTTTGCAGCTCTGGGTATACCTGTAAGTTGAGAATTTCAAAATACCAGCATTCAAAATGAATATTAGACAAAATGGAAGAAGAGTAGTGACAAACTATACTCTACTATTGTCACTCTACACTCCTCACTACAAACATGTGAAGTGTCTTTGAAAATGATTGCAACCATGATTGAGGGAATTAATTAACTGAGATGTATCACAATAATGCTTTTTCATAAAAAATGCAGTGATATAGACCAATCAGAAAAGAGATAACATAATAAACATATATGCACAAAAAATAATCTATTACATATTAGCATTAACACATTTTAACAGTCTATGCTTTCTGGGGCTTTGGTTTGAATCTGTGAGCCGCCTGTGGTTGAATTTTCTTTGAAACAATTGGTTGATCCTTCATCTGGTTTTCTCGTTCTTTTTCTTGATTTGAATGAAGCCTCTGGTTTATACAATACTCAGATTCCTGGCCACACTCCGTTAGACGAAGATCCATTGTTGTAATAGTTGAATTCTCTTCCATTCCCTCTTGTAACTGCTTACCTCCATCCTAAAAAAAGAATATTCCATTATAGAACAGTTATATTGGCTATTCACTTTATGTTGTTTTATCTGTTAACATTGATTTGAATGTACTGCTATATACAACTCTGAGGAACAACCAGTTTGCCAGAATATTTTTAACTGATTAAACAATAAGTCGCTTTCTTTAAGTTTCCAAGAAGTATTCATTATACTTACATGATTTAAGTGTATTGCAAGAAACTTATTTTTTTGTATTTGCAACAAATCAACATAATGGCTGCTCTATCATAGATCAAGATGTTTGAATGCTATGTAGAGTATAGAAAAGTGTGAACGATAGATAAACTCGGGATTGGTATAAATATGGGTATTTCCCTCTAGTCCTGTGGTACAAACAAAAATATACTGTTAACATCGTGCTCGAATTGCAATGAAAACAAAGGCAGGATTTTTAACATCTTGACAGAACTTCAATGGATCTAGAATTGAAATTGGTTTGTACCACAGGTACCACCCATTTTTAGTGAATTCTGAATTTCATCTATATATTGTAGTTTTAAACTGAAAAGCAGATATACATGTATTGCAATTCTTAGCGACACAATGAAGTCATATATATAACAAAAGGAACTTGGGTCTACAAAGTGCACACACATCAAGTAAAATAATTGGAAAAAATGTTCCTGTAGGTTTACTTACAGGACCAAGTCTGTTACATGACAGGTCCAGAGACCTAACGGTTGTGTTTTGTATCACAACTTGTGATAGAATGGCAGCAGTAGGTTCAGCCATTTCATTACTACCCAAGTTGATTTCTCTGAAAACAAAATATTTTCAATATATATACATATGAGAAATTTTATCAGAAATTATACTATAGGTGAAATTTTATAACAATATATTTATTATGTACCCATTTTTCATTTAGACAAAAGACACAATTTATTGTAAATATGAAACTTCGATATTGGTGTCCTCTTAACAGTTGCTATTAACACCTGACTTCTTGATGTTATTTATTTCAATTTGTTTTAATGCCACATCCAACTCTTTAATATAAAAGTACTTTTTTTAGCTGTGGCAATAGTCTATAATATCATCCATATTCATTATATAAAAGATGCTGGTCATAACTTCTCTACAATTTTTATAATATTTCAACTTTCAACTAATATTAACTTCCATAATTTTAAACAACATTTTGAGTATATAATATAAATATGCAGTGCTGACAGAATTAGTGGTGTGCAATAATAGACATTATAATAATAATATAATAATCATTTATCTTTAGTTAAAGAGATTTAAAAGTTGTACTTTTACAATTGATAAATAAAAATATGTTTCAAATGTCACCCATTACAAATCTTGTAAATAAAATACCTTAATGTAGAGTTCTTCAATAGTGCCCTGCAAATCGCTTGACCACCTTCATCCCCGAGTCTGTTAAGTCTTAAGTTTAAGTTCAGGAGCGTTGTATTCTTTGTCAAAGCATGGGCAATGGCTTGCGATCCAGTGGAACGAATCTGGTTATCACAGAGATTAAGCTTTACAAGTTGACTGTGGTTGTTTAGGAACTTTCCGACAGCTCGAGCCCCGCGGTCACTAATGCAGTTGTGCGACAGGTCGAGTTCAAGTAAGCCAGGATGGTCCAAGATATGACTGATTAATACTCTAACTTTATCGTCATCTACTTTACTTCTGTGAAGTCTGAATACTTTAAGATGCTTGCAGGCTGCAACACATTGTGCCAACTGCAAGCAATCTCTTGCAGTGAACTGAAATAGTGTCCATTCAAAGTTCATTCCACAGTCTTTCACTCCATATGTGAGATGTATTTCTTCAAGATTGGGCAAACATTTTAGCACTGGTCCAAAATTAAAATGATCACACTCAGGCTCATCACCAGCATCACTTCCTGCATCAGAGGCGTCATCAAAGTCTGGCCCTTTAGGGGCCTCCCTAACTGGTGGAAGCAACTGACGAACATCAAGTTTCTTGACATAATTAGCTGATAATGGCAGAGTGTCATTAAGTCTGGTAGGGTCTGTTGTTTCAGGGACAAAATGTTCCACTATTTCTTGAAGGTTTCTCTCAAAGTACATCCTTTTCCAGCTTCCACCAAATGCAGCAACATCACAAATGTCCCATCTTGCCATACAACAACGTTTCCAGTATCCTTCATCTTCGACCAAGTTGGCTGTGATTTTCAAAGGAATATCTGTGGATATTTTCTCCAGCACCTTTGCTTTATGTTTAGGTAATAGGTTATTCAGAATTGAGGAGTTATCTGGAAAGATAAATGCAATAATAATATCAGTATGAATAATTATGTAACTCTTTTTAGCTGTTCTTTATTATGTACATCTTACATAAAATACAGAGAAAGTAATCGTAAATATGCCAAACAGCTTTAAAGAAACATTTATAGTTTCTGGATGACATCTGGAGAATACAATGTATATATTAATAAGGGTTGACAGGATTAACTCTTGAAGTAAAATTTCCGAGGACAATTCAAACAAAGAAATTAAAAGATGTTCTTACAAAGATTGAACAAAAGTTATATAAAAGGGTTTAATTACTTTCAAAGTCACTAATTATGTTTTTCAGTGATAGCTCCACAAGCAGAGGTACTGTGGCTAGGGACCATTCTGGGTCTTCAGCAATAATTCTTCTCATATTTCTCCAGTCTGCTGCAGGGTTATCTTTGGCTGAACCTGTAGGTGAAGGAGGACCAGTAGCTTTTTTGTCATCACCACCAGCACTTTTCCCACTCCTTTTGGATTGACCTGAACCTACACGAGAAGCAGGTTTGGAACCACCTTGGCTTTTTGGTCCACTTTTCTGGCTCTTGGCATCATCAGCTGAACCTTCTTCCCCCTCTCTTGGGGTATCCTCAGCACTTGGTGGTTCTGCCATCTGATAACATAGACAATAGGTAAGTAGTTAAATACTTCTAAATAAATCAGAACAATGGAAAAACTTATGAAACTCAACCACAGAAAAAACAAAACCATTTGTTTGATAATAACGGATATATCATTGTTGGCCTTCTACAATATTACCCTTAGTAACATTTATGGACAAATAGTAAAATATCTTATAGACTTTCTGATATGTCGTGCAAGTCAATATCACTCAAAAAAGAACAGTTCATTGCAAATTTGAAGGTGAAGGTTTCAGATAATTGTGCTGCGGATAAATATTACAGATCTATGAATATAAACAATAATTTATAATGTTTTCCAAAAAAAGTCACAACATGTCATGTGTTTATAAGTAAAAGATTTACAGTGACAATGCAAATTCTGGCAACACATGTAATCAACTTAACTACTATCCCTTCACAAATTAAGAATAATGGAAACAATATTTTCATACAGTAGTAACAGTAACATGTCAGACATAAAGAAGGAACTTCAGTGATATATTTGAAACAAAACGATAATCATATGTGTAAATAATATATTATAATGGCATCATACAGTACTAGCCAAGCTAGGTTTTATTCATTGTGTACCTTGTACACTCCTCCCATGAGAGGTGTAAAATACAAGTAAATATCTGCCATTATGTATGAAGATACGGACACAACACATGAGTATAGAGTTACAAACATCGCTACATCTACGTTGTATGTTAGCCTGTCAACACCAATAGAGGCCAATTGACTTATGGAGGATACTTAGCGTTGACCCTTGAGTTTTCGTTATAGTAAGCGTACAAAGAGAAAATAATATTGGTCATATAATTACTAAAGTTACCGCCACAAAATAAGTACATGTATCAGATTCCCCCCCCCCCCCCAAAAAAAGTTATTAGCTTCATGGTTTGATGCAAGTATTGAATTGTAATAAATAAGACCACATTTATGTAGCTCTAGATTCTAGTAAAGATTCAGTGACAGGAACCTGAAATATTATCAGTAGCATCAGAAATAAATACAATCATTCACTTGCACAATCGTGGTAAGTATATCATATACATTTAGAAGACACATGTAGTGTATATTGTGCCTGTGATCCAAACTATTATTAAGTTACATTGAGTTATGTTCCTGTCTAAATTTCCTCTTATAAATTCAATAACTTGACCTAATGTCAACCGATAAACAGAACAGCAAATACTGTTAACTACATAGTTGGAATAGTGTACCTTATTTCTAGCTAAGCGAGCACTGTAGAATAAATACAATTCATATATGGAGTGAATTTTAATTGCAAACACATCTTACCGTTGCGACTGTGTAATCTGTTGCTATGAGAAACAGGAAGCGGAAGTAAACTGGTTGAGGATAAAACCAGCAGAACCGGAACTCATCGAACCCGGTCTTATATTTGACTTTATACCCATCGTTTAGACTCTTCTAATTAGAGGTGTACTTCGCTGCGAAACGAAAGTAACGTTGTTAAAGGTATTTGCGTTATAATGACGATATCTAACATTATATTGTAAAATATTTGATTTCTTTAATTAATTTGATCTAAGTCCAAGAACTTAATAATTCTCCTTGTCAGTATTTCGTTTCATGAATCATGTAGAATATTCGTTTTGCGCTGACAACGCATGTTTCTGAAACTGAAAGTTAATTTCGTCCCTTAACACTTTGACCACAGGAACTTGGAAGGTAAATCAATGACAATATGATACATTTAATCGTAGAAAAAGAAATCAGAATGCAATATCACCATTAGGACATTTAGAAAGTTAGGCTATGATCGCCAGATCATCTGACATTCCGTATGGAAACACATTTAAATTCCTTTGTGTTTCATATTTTTTCTTAAGAGTATTGCTGCTTTAACATAGTAGAATTTTTCCAGCAGTCATTTGGTGTGCACTAAAATTTCCCTACAAAATAAAGAAAAAGATTATGGAAATTAGACTCTAGTTCAGTTGAAGCATCCAACAATGCCACTTTGATTATGCATCATCAGCCTGGTTTAACAGTTGAACACAAGATTTAAAGAATAAATTGCAAGTTACACACAATAAACTGGTGAGATTTGTATTGAACTTACATCCTAGATCACATATTGGCACAGAACATTTTTCCCGTTTAAATTAGATACCTGTAGAAAGTAGAGTGAATCAAACTACGCTATGTCATGTAATGAATATAAAATCCATTCACAACTTTCCCCTTCTTATTTAATGGATCAATTTACCCCTATCAGTGAAATCCACAAATATCCTACCAGGTTCTGAGTTAAAGCTGTTGTTACCCCTGATGGAACAAATCATTTAATGTCAGAATGTAAGAGATTTGCAATTCCTAAAGTCAAGGGTTTTGGAAAGAAATCTTTCGCTTTAATGGTTGTGTTGTCTTTGGAACAGTCTGTCACAAGATGTGAGGGATGCCAAAAGTATTTCTTCTTTCAAATGCAAAGTAAAAAAACACATTTAAGCTTGTCTTAAATAATGTATTGTCTTTCCTTTTTAACAGTTTTATAATTTGTAACCTAATACCTTGTTAAATTTTATTTGTTTAGCTTTTTCATCCATTATTCCTGTCAGAGATAACTTATTGTTTCATCGTTTTATCTATTTGTTTATAAACATGTAACACAATGTCTTTCTTTGATTAATTGACTGTGATAACTTTATTTATAGCTTAAAATTCTTCCTATGTCACACAATACTATATTAAGGACCACAATGGAAATGAGAGTTTTTACTTGTACTCTTTTTTGTGTTATCCTTAACATATACTGTTGATTGATATGGCTTTATTGATTCATACATATTGTTGTAACATGTACTAATATATGTCTTAATTTTATATTGCCAAGTAAATTGTACATTTTATGTTGAAAAAAATCTATCTAACAAAAATTAAATTATTAAATTGCTTATGTTAAAAATACTGTCTTGTCATCAGCTGATATAAAATGGGTCAGGTTTTTTTAAATGTTTACCTTAGGAAAAGCTATGCATTGCAGAACACGTTAGCCAAATCCATATATTAAAGAAAAAACTTAACCACTCTGTGACAGGTGTCAAACAACAGTCAACAATCATCTCGGATATAAAAATGTTTTTGTACTTCACTTATTAATCACAGTTTCAAGATTCAACAGCCATAATTGCCAAATAAAGAGGTAACAATTACAATATTTATTGGCTTGCTGTAGTTTCTTTAAATTAACAAGATTGGAATAAATTCTTACATCCTTGTAAGAATCTTCTTTGCTGTACAAAAAATGAGAGATACCATTTATAATAAGGTTTATTTGTCAGAAAATATTAATTGTGTCTTTTAACTCCAACAATGCTCAGTATTCACCTATTGGGCTATTGCTATACTTTATCTTAGCTGGTAGGATGTATTGATAGGTAATGAATGCTTTAGCTGAGTAAAATATTGTTACTATCAATCATTCTATGGATAGGGTCAGCCCATAACCTGTGGGTTAAGACCTGTCAGAAAATAAATGGCCTTTTTGTAAGAATTGTGTTACGTTGGGAAAGATAAAATAAAATAAATAAACTGATAAACCATTAGAATGTCATCATAAGTAATCATAAGGCACTGTCTTACACCTCTGATCATGCTTGATAGTTCATTTTTCTATCTTTCAGTATTTTGAAATAGTGCAGGACTTCTATCAATTTTGTCTAATTATTGTGTGTCATTGGGCATAAATAGCTGTTTATTATTTAATCAATCCATTCTATTGCATCATTATCTTTTCAGTGTCAGCAATTGTGATGCAAGATGTTTCATCGACCAAAGCCCGGCGAGACAGAGGAAGACTTGTTGAAGTTTCAGAGACAGTTCCTTGCCGAGAACAAGACACCATCAGTTAGTGTTACCAAGAAACCAGGAGACAAGAGGGCTGCTGATAGAGATGTCGTACAGCTTGAAGGTAAGAACAGTGTATGGCTTGATAGAGATGTCGTACAGCTTGAAGGTAAGAACAGTGTATGGCTGGATAGAGATGTTGTACAGCTTGAAGGTAAGAACAGTGTATGGCTGGATAGAGATGTCATACAGCTTGAAGGTAAGAACAGTGTATGGCTGGATAGAGATGTTGTACAGCTTGAAGGTAAGAACAGTGTATGGCTGGATAGAGATGTCATACAGCTTGATGGTAAGAACAGTGTATGGCTGGATAGAGATGTCCTACAGCTTGAAGGTAAGAACAGTGTATGGCTGGATAGAGATGTCGTACAGCTTGATGGTAAGAACAGTGTATGGCTGGATAGAGATGTCGTACAGATTGATGGTAAGAACAGTGTATGGCTGGATAGAGATGTCATACAGCTTTATGGTAAGAACAGTGTATGGTTGGATAGAGATGTCGTACAGCTTGATGGTAAGAACAGTGTATGGTTGGATAGAGATGTCGTACAGCTCGATGGTAAGAACAGTGTATGGCTGGATAGAGATGTCGTACAGCTTGATGGTAAGAACAGTGTATGGCTGGATAGAGATGTCCTACAGCTTGAAGGTAAGAACAGTGTATGGCTGGATAGAGATGTCATACAGCTTGATGGTAAGAACAGTGTATGGCTGGATAGAGATGTCGTACAGCTTGATGGTAAGAACAGTGTATGGTTGGATAGAGATGTTGTACAGCTTGATGGTAAGAACAGTGTATGGCTGGATAGAGATGTCGTACAGCTTGATGGTAAGAACAGTGTATGGCTGGATAGAGATGTCGAACAGCTTGATGGTAAGAACAGTGTATGGCTGGATAGAGATGTCGTACAGCTTGATGGTAAGAACAGTGTATGGCTGGATAGAGATGTCGTACAGCTTGATGGTAAGAACAGTGTATGGCTGGATAGAGATGTCGTACAGCTTGATGGTAAGAACAGTGTATGGCTGGATAGAGATGTCGTACAGCTTGATGGTAAGAACAGTGTATGGCTGGATAGAGATGTCGTACAGCTTGATGGTAAGAACAGTGTATGGCTGGATAGAGATGTCGTACAGCTTGATGGTAAGAACAGTGTATGGCTGTGTATTGCTGAAAATTAATATCACAATACAGTACACTTGATACGATTGCGTTTGATACCTGATCATGTATATGATGTATGTATAAGACTGAAATTGCTTCTGTGTTGCTGATTCAGTGTATTCTACACTACATATCTTTTGAATAACTTGATGAAATAATATAACTTAACACAATAATTGACAGGCAGATCTGTCAACCATCTTTCCTAGTTTTAAATGAGTTCATGTTTTCTGTCTGATTTAAATTAGCCTGCTCGGTTAGCTCAGTGGTTTGAGCGCTAGCCTGACACCTGGTAGGTCTGAGTTTGATTCCTGAGCTGGTCAGGTCATGTCTATATGTCACATTTGGCTATGGTCACTTGTTCTCCACCTATGATTCTCTGGAGAAGTTGACAGGTGATGGTGGATGGGCAAGTCAGTACTGATTGTTAATTAATTCCTTGAAAACCGGTTTGGTCAAATGATTGCTGTAAATCACTGATTTCTTTTTGAAAAATAGCATTAAACCCGATTAAATCATTGAAACTGATTAAAGTAAAATATTTTTTGTCATTATTCTGTAAATTCAACGTATTTGGCTGTAATAAGAATCAAACTGAATCTAATAAAGATTTATGAGTCGTTTCAAGAGATTTCAATTTTTAGATTCATACAGGTCCTGTAATTCTAAAATAAAGTCATGTTTTGAGGAACACAAAAAATCTGTAAATGGCGCTACCGGGATTCAAACCCGGGTCTACGGATTGCTGGTTCATTATGCTAACCACTACACCACAACGACCTAACGTCATTTTCGTGTAAAATTAACTTATATGAAGTTGATTAAGGTTAACTACACTTTGGACGAAGCCATTTTTGAACCAATTCTGCTTGTATATTTAATTTGGCTGGTCAATTATCGAGTAACTGTTGAACAGTTTATATTTTATGTTGATTACTTGTATTTAATGTTTCCGTGCCCTGCTGACCTGTAATTCTTAAAACTCTTTCTCATAGATTGTTGTTCTAGGACATAGTTGTTAGTGCTAAATATTTATTCTGCAGAACTTCCTGCAACAGTTTCCACAACTAACCCAGCACCAGTGGCCAAGAAATCCAAGTTTCGAGCTGCACAAGAATTAAAAGCAAAAGCTAAACAAGGAAGAAATCAAGCACCGGTGTCCCATCATGGAGATATCGTTGATGGTCAGTTAAAAATGCAGCTCTTTGATTCTGTGTATATATAAATAATTCATAGATCGTGTGGAAGTAAGACTCACTGTAGGTTATAGTGTGTTAAATGCATTCTGCAGCATTCTTATATAGTTTGAAATTGGTTTAAATGATTCCTCAATATCAAAAGTGAGGGATCTACCTGTATGTATTTGTATAGGTGAGCATTTTTGGGCCCAATAACACATCTTGAGAGCATTCGATTTTTCTTTTAAAAATATTCCGGCTCAATATTTTTTGTAACATGACTCCAGTTGTTAAGTAGCATGACATTGTGGCACATATATCTTGTAAGATTAAACAAAATGATGAATGGTCAAAATGATGTCAAATAACACACCTTGCCAAATCCATGTGGTACTCTGTAGTGTTAAATAAATTGAATTCTTCCTCTTTGTTGCAGAACATGATACAAGTACAGCTACAGTGTTATCTAAAATAATTGTAAGTCCTAATTATTTATATAGCAATATTATTAATGATGTTATATTTTCAGCAACCGTTTACCAAACTATAATTTATTGGGACATCTTGCTATAAGTGAATTGGTATTTTCCTTTGGCTTATTCCTGTTTTCATTTGTAAAACAGAATGTTTTTAAATATATATGTATTGTTTTGATGCCAGAACATTCATTTTTGCACAGTTGATGTTTGCCTTCCTAATTAGCTAGTAGAATGCCCAATGTATTGAGGTCATGAATAAGGTATTCCGGCAAGGACTATTTTCTCCCTGTTGATTTGATTGGGGCTAATACACTTCAATGAATTGATAAATAGATAATTCTCACATTTATAATATTTACCTCCCTTGTTCTGAATAGTCGGCCATTTTGATAGGCAAATTTCCTTAAAGTTTATAGGGAATATAATGTAAACGATGATAAGCTAACCAGATATAAAACAAATATGGTATTTATTATGCTCATGTGGGCAGTTGGCTCAGTAAGTTGAAGAAAAAGTGGCTGTCACATGCAAATTATCATGGTATTCTCCTTATTTTATCAATTATCACATATATGGAAATTACTATTATAAGGGCTTATCGGTTTTGCCTATCAAAATGGCTGATGATTAAGAACAAGGGATGAACTGTCTATTTATCTTCTGTCTCTGAAATATGTGGTAACATTATCCATTTCTTGTGGATGTACAGGTTGATAATAGGCAGAAATCATTGAATGCTGATCAGGTCAAATGACAGCCATACATAACAGTAATATTGCTGAAAAATGGCTATCAAAGAAAATGACAAATTGTTTTACATTTTTTCAGGAAAGGGATACAAGAAATGCGGCTCATTGTTTACCACATCGTGTAGATTTACCATTTCCTTTAGTATCTGGAAGTAAAGCTCAGGTAATTAAAGACTTGGAACTCAATGTTTTTTTTCATTAGTAGTGATGACTTCTCTTCAGTGACATAAATGTTGTAATAAACTCCCTGTTTAATGAAGTAGTTCTCAAATACATTTTATTTGACTTCAATTAAAATGATATAAGCTAGCAATATATTTTTGAGTCGTATTAATATGTGTTATGATGAGCTTTTAACATTCTTAACGGATAGATGTGAGTCTTTTTTTTGGGTTAAAATGCAGATATTCTAGTATCACTATTACCTCTTTATTTGATGATTGTGTCTATTGAATCTTGAAACTGTGATTAATAATCAAAATACAAACACAGCTTTCAGCCAATTTTTTCAGTTTTTGGGGAAGTATTGCGTGTCCTTTTGATTGGGGAAATTTGCATCATGAATCACTGAATTTGGGTATTTATAAGGCTAAAATTTTAAATAATTCTACTGATGGGGAATTGTCCGTCTAAGTAGGGGGAAAACATATACTTTTTTCTTTGGGGAATGGGGCCCTATATCAGCCCCAAATTTGCCTTAAAAAAGGCCTGGCTTTACATCTGAGATAGTGGTTGACTATTGTTTGACCCTATTGTTGTTTACAGACACCAGGAAACAAGAAACAAAGTTTATTTGCCCAGCATTTTGCTAAGGCTCCTGAAAAATTCACTGATGAACAAGATGACATTCCAAGTGCTGTTAAAGTGGGAATTAATATGGAAACAGATGATGACCAGGGTATGTGTACGGCATTTTACTTCAGGATATCATGGAGTTTTTGTTCTCACTACTTGTGTACTATTTAGTATGTTAACCACAGGACTTGTGGTCTTAAGGTTGTAGGTTTGATTCTCAGACCTGCCCTGTTTTTAATTACGGCTAACAGTTGCTCATGTTACAAAACTGTTTTGTTTTTTTGTCCCTGGCCCACCGTATGGCATTCACTTCACACGGGGAACCAACTCTCAAACATTAGTCGCAGTCACCTTTACTTAATGCAGGGTTGGTGCCTGTTTTCTGTGATATATTACTAAAATGATAAATTCTAAGTCATTCTCCCTTCGCCTCTAATTCACGAGGTGTAGTTGTCAGTGAAGCATTGGGGTCCTTATTCACAAACATTTTGAGATTGTACATCAGACTTAAACTTTAAATTTGGAGCAGTTAAATTTACCGGACTTTTGTTTTTATTGAATTTACCACTCTATACTTTTGCCAAGTTTTCTCAAAATCTATGCTATTATAACAACATTGGAGCAAAAGGAATATTTAATATTTTAGAGTCCAAGTCTGAGTTTCTGTCTTAAAACATTTGAGAATATGGCTTCTTGTAGTACTAGCTTGTAACTTTGGAAAGTGGAAAAGATGAATTGAAATTGCTGTTGGGAAATAGAAGGAAAAGACTCTATTGGAGAAATGTGACAAATATATGTATTATGCAAAACCTGTCTGGTAGTTTTTGAAGAATTTAAATCAAGAAGTAAAGGAACTATTGTATAAACCAGTGGACATCAGCATGAATATGGTGTTTAAATTGATTTGAATAATTTCATGAATACAAATACTTTTTGTATTGTTAGTAATGATTAATTGATATTTATATTTTATTTACAGAACGTTTATCCAGTGTAATTGATGGTTCAGGTTTGAGTGCAACATTTGGTAAAAATGAAGTTAAGAAAATACATGAAGAAAACATTCATCAACTTGCTGAAATGTCTGAGGAAGAAATTTTAAGTGAACAGCAAAGATTTCTTGAAATGCTTGGTAAGACGTCTCTAGTGTTTGTGCATAGTACACAATGTATATTGATACTTTTATTTAGTGTGAATTCAAATAACTGCACATATTTTGAGAATGTTTGGATTTGTAAATGTGCTGTGATGGACTAGTGCACCACTCGAATTAAAATTTGACTACAAGTTTTAATATTTATCATTGAAATTGAAACATTTTTTTTCAGACCCAGAAGTTATCAAGTTTGTGAAAGAAAGACATTCTAAGAATATTAACATCAGGACAAAAAGTCAAAATAAGTCTGAGATAACAGTCAAATTACCAGTACCGAAAGAAAAGAAAAGTAAGTCTTGTTTTAATGGTTGACCAAATGTATTTAATTCATACGTTGATTGATCTATTTGCTGTTCAACTATGTTCTTTGTTCTCCCTTCTCTGTCAATAAATTCTTGCTAAGTACATGCATTGGTCCATATAGTTATATGTTTGTTGTTTGCGAAATAGTTCAGCCTCGCTAGTTAGTTCTTCAGTCAGTATGTTAAAGGTAGATCAAAATATGATAATTGTGAAAAAAAGTCATCTTCAAAACACTGTATTATAACTTTTTCTTTAAAGTCTTCTGGACCTGCAAAACATGAGTGAGATACTGGTATTTTCAATGCTGGTGCTTACTGGCAGTGTAGGTTCTTATAGAAAAAACCGGCATCAGTCTTGTGTGTTTGTGGTTTTGAGAAAGTTGTAAGTTACAATGAGTATTAAGTACATATATATGAAGGCATTTACCACTGATTATATCATATTTATGACTAAGTCAAATTTGACAAAAATCATGACTATATGCCATTAACCTGTTTTGACAGCTGTCAACATACATATTTATGTGTATATTATGTTTGATTAATGTGAGATTTGGTAGGTAGGTTGTTGGTGGGGGGGGGGGGGGGTAGGATGCTAGACCCTGATCCAAAAGTTGTTTGTGCTAATCCTTATGAATTGAACGTCTTTACAATCCATGAATTCGACATGTGTACTGTTAAAAAAATAAGATACAAATTGTTTCAAAATAATGTAAAACAAATAAGTGTAAACTAAATAGAAGCTTGTCATTGATACATGGTGTCACTGCAGAACCTCCATGCTTTAGATGCATTCAGTCAAAGCTAATTCTCAGATACTTGCAGTTATGATTAATACATTACCTATAAATGTTTCTTCCATTTAACAGAGCGTGAAGTAGAGGTAGATGTACCTGTAGACACCAAGAAAGACTGGGTTCACATGGATAAAGTGGAATATGATAAGTTGGAATGGATGAAAGATTTACCTCCCCCTGAAACTGAAGAAGTGAAAGTAATATTTTTGTACTTTCGTTTTGTATTTACTGAACTAAATAATGAATTGTTATTGATAGTTTGCACTGTTCTGTGTATTGTGAAAGCAATGGCATGTAATTGAGCTGTCGTAAATAAAGTATCTCACTACAAATATGGAAAGAAAAATGTACTAGATATATACCTGAAATATTTTCATTTTGTTTTAGTTGTTCAGTCAATGGAAGATTGCATATGGAGGACTAGGCATAAAACTATTGTGTCTGCTGCTTTACCAAAATACCCTCACTATAGTTTGACTTCAAACCCTCAATACGAAGTCTGCTTAAAAATGAACAATTCTGTGACTAGGCTTCCAGTATTACAAACTTTCAGGCTTAGGGAGTTTTGTTTCCATGGTGAATGGAGTTATTAGACATGATATTTTATATTACATTTTAGTTATAAGATAATTCTGAGATATGTATTTGGAAAATTCTGTGGCTTGTATTTTGATAATTCCGAGATAAATTGATAATTCTAAATTGTATATTTTGATAATACTGAGATACATATTTGTATAACTCTGCGGTATGTATTTTGACAATTCTTAGTGACATATTTTGCAGTCTGGACAAACAGCTAGGTTTGATTTCCAAGGTAATTTGATACAACCAGATGTCGATATACCTGTAAATATGGGATTACATCACCATGGTGAAGAACCAGAGGTAGGAACACTGTTTTGTTTCATTTAATGTTGTTTTGTTGTTGTCTTCTTGGATTTGAAATAAATATAGATGCTTCTTAAACACCAAAATGGCTCACATGCTTGTCTCTGTATCCATCAGTGCTGAAATGGACTCTGCATTTCCTAATTTAACTGGAATTAAACATGTGTATCTGATGGTAAAACAGTATCAAAGGGACTTTGGAAGTATTTTGAATAAAAATTTGAAACTTGGGTTACCCATCTTATTGGAAAAGTAGAATAAGTTATGAAATTGTGTCCATTATGTATTGTTTTGAAGTTGGGTAATGTTTGCAAAAATGTCAATTTGCTGAACTTGAACAGTTGTGCACTTTCTGTTTAAAGATTATTTGTATTCTAACTTAAATGCAGACTACTGTAGAGATATGTTGCATAATACTGGTTTTAATTTATATCTGAAAATGTTTTATATTTGATGCCTTTTGATTGGTTTTATATTTTCTACATACAGAGAGCTGGATATACTCTAGAGGAACTGTTCATTCTAGCAAGAAGTACCAACACACAGCAGAAAGTGATTGCATTGGCAACTCTTAGTAAAATTATCAAACAGGTAAAAATGTATAGGTAATTGTTACCATTGCTATTAAATTTCAAATGCTTAAGTCTATTAAAGATTAGGCGTTTAGAACTTGCTATAGTGTCACTGTTGTTATCAATGTTATAGTTTTGTCATGTTTAGATAGGTAAATAATGATATATTGGTGTCTCTGATATGAGAATGATATCTTGGACACTACTTGGTGACTTCAAGGGGTGAATACAAGACAAGATTCTCTGCGTCTTTATATATATGCAGATACAATGTATACTCATTTTGTATTCATCTCTTGAATTGGTGAAATAAGAGAAGTTAAAATTGTGCTTTCAAATTTCAGGATATTGAAATCAAAAACATGTTTTGAAGGAAATTAGATATAATCATGGTATTTTTAACAGGAATAGCTCATATATATAGGTGTCGTGATATCTTTTAACAAACTTTTGAAAAATTGGTACATTTACAAGTAGTTTGTGAAATGAAAAAAACTGCTATATGAATTAGGGAACTTGACTACATTTTGGGATTGATGGTGATTTACCGTATTATCGCATAGTTATATGAGCTGTTCCATGATAAAACCCGTCTTATTGACATCGATTATGATGTTGGAAAACCCGCTTTAAATTGACGTCATAAATGCGGAAATGTTTTGTGCGACAAAAAATAATTTGGTAATACTGTGTGTTTAAACATTTTTATCAATTTTGCTTTGTTTCTCACGAGTTTATCATATTCCTGTATAAACAATGAATTGAACTACATGTATAACGACGTCAACGTCATTTCAAACGTCTTTTGATACCTGTGTCACCAAAAAGATTGTATTTTCAAAACGCAAAGTCAGATTTAAACAATTGTTGCATTTTTATACAGGGGAAATGTCATGCTAACAGAAAAGTAAAAAATCTCAAAATCAATATTTTTGTCAATAAGACGGGTTTTCTCATGGAACAGCACATATTTATTTTGTCATCTGTATTGATTATTGTTTCTAGGCAAAAGAAGGAAATCTATCAAGTTTGATTCAATCACCAATTTTACCGAGTGTAATTGATGCTGGTGTTATTTTCTTGTTACGATGGTCACTGGATGACAGTGTGGAGTCAGTGATGGTGTCTGCTATTGCCGCCCTTAATGCTCTCCTAGTGAACCATGCTGATGAGGTAAGTAGTATATTCACACTCCAGAACTCACAGTTCCACAATTTCATACCTTATATTAAGATAGTGAGGTTAAATGTGTGAAAGCTGCAGTTTTGTAAGTACAGCATTCTAACGACATGCATATGGGGTGAAAATATTTTACAGTAAATAATGGCTTTGATATGTGCTGTTAATGTTTAATCTTACATAAGTTGTGTCTGAAGTTATTAATATTGTAGATCACATTCAGTTTGCAAGCACTTTATGGCCAAAATATTTCTTTAGGTTCTGGTACAACAAAATGTACACATTTTTGGATATGCATGTCCATTGTAGTTGGTATTTTGATATTTTGATATCCACAAGAATATGAATTGGTGTTCAGGAGTGTAAATCTGTTTTTCATTTTTACAGACAGCCTTAAACAAAGTTTTCCACTGGTATCAAGGTCATAGAATTGCCTGTCAAGCTCCTAGTGAACCAGAATCTGTGGGTATAAAGCTTCCAGGTGAAGCTGATGAGAAGTCGGATCCGACTGATGCAGAAGTTACCAAACAGGATCTTGTTTTGGTAAGTACCTGTGTCAATAATATTCTGTTTTGAAAATTTCTATAATTATTTACGATGATTATCTATGTAAAAATCTTTCACTGGCTTCAAATACTGATAGAAATATCTGACTTGAGGGTTACTGTTTTAGGGGTATGAGGGGCTGACAGACAAGATTTCAAAAAATACTAAAGGACTTCTTTATTACAGTAACATAAGAATTTAAAAATGACTTCAAATTATTATTCACTGTTTTTGGTGACATGGTTATTTGACATCATCAGTACGAGACTAGTCCTTCTTTGAGGGAGGTGGGGGGGGGTTAAGATAGAGAAGAATTGCCTGACATAAATGTTCATTTGTTTACTCTTATTAAAGATAAATGTTTGATCCTCAGTATCCTGAAGGCATAACTTGGTTCTTGATATAATGTTTAACTTATGCATTTTGTTCAGTTCCTATAAATATTTATATTTGCGTATTTTTCAGGCACTAGGAAGCAGAATGAACTTGATACAAAGACTCGGGTATATACTAGAAAAGGTCAGACCTCAGGCACCTACTGTGATTGGTATCTTACAGATCTTAACTAAGATGTGTAGGCATTCTAGAAAAATGGCATATGAGGTAATGCTCACACCCTTGCTCATAAGATATAGGATAGTAAAATATTAATGTAAAAATTATAAGCTTATATGGTAATATGATTAAATAAGAATTTCATGATTAAGCAATAAATAACCAATTGTTTTCAAAATAGTTCCCCTCAACCAGAAAAAGCTCATTTTAAAAATGTATACATTTGTTAAGTGTATGTTGGAGCAAAATTTGTGTAAATGTCAGATATTCAAATCATATTTTGTTATATTTTGAAACGTTTGATGTAGATCTGGTGTCTGTTGCTTTAAGAAATGTGCAGTAAATTATTTTTACGTAGTACGTTTGTTCATTTTTGTAATGTTTTTCTTTTAAATGCTGTCTTGTAGATTTACATACTTTTCATACTTAAAGTTATTTATGTAGAATTCGCTTTCCATGAAAAGGGATAGTGACTTTATTATACTTAGTTGTTGATGGTGAAATTTGTATCAATTTCTTCCTGGGCCATTGCTTGGAATTTATTTTCTCTTTCACTTTGAATTAATGAATACTAACTTTAAGTCTGTATGAACATTATTTAATAAACAAATGTTTGATGCCAGTTGCTATTGACAGCATAGGCGTTCTCTATTAATCTCTATCTATCTCTATCTCCATTAATTAATGTGGACTACTCTTATAAACAAAATGTTTGCTCTAGTTTTGATCATGGGGTGAAATATATCTACAAATGAATCTTCAGTATGTATTTTAGTGTACATTCATTTATGCAGCAGTATCTAAAAGATTTAAGATTACAGATAATTTTGTGTTTTATAGGATTGCGTTATTATAATATTAGATTCATTTGATTGAACAGTATCAAGAGATTGATATCACTGAACATAATCCTGTTTCATTTCTAGGTGTTCAAATGCTCCCGTCTGGTCGATATTGTTATCACACAGTTTGTTCCAGCGTCATGGAAATTATCAGGTATTTTTTTCAAGTGAAGATATGAAATAGTTTTGCTTATGAATACAGACGACTTAAATGCAAGGTATTGTAAGATTTCTAACCAGTACTCGTGCCTAATTCAGGGATTGTGAAAAGAGCAGAACAACCTTGCCCGTGGAGGGGTTCAAACCCATTTCCCCTAGATCAGGAGTCCCATGCTGTATCCATAGACCACTATGCTTCCATACTAAAATATATATTGACTTATTTCCACAAAAGAACGATTATTTATAATCTGAGAAAAAAATTGCAAAATTAATCATTTATAACAACCAAGTAAATTGATGATATACCTAGTACACTTTGTACATGATGTATTACATGATATAATAATTAGAGTGACCACTATACATGTTATATGCAATGCTATTAATTTCTAGTAATGGCAGAACCAGTGAGTGATGTGTATGGTGTACCACTGACAGAAGCTATAACTCTGATCTGTACCATGTGCCAGGCTGGGAGAAACATGGCTGCCATATTGGTATGATCATAATTTATCATGTGGTAGCTGACAACAGCATTGTAAATCGTTGTCAGTATAATACATATGTTAAACACAATATTGCTGTCAGTGTCAGGAAAATGAAACATTATGTTTGAAAAATATGAATGAACAATAATATTACATTCTATTTGTGATGAGTCCATTACTCAATCGACTGACGAAATATTCGAAATTTCGCATTTTCCAAATTGTCGCATCTATGACAGGAGCACCATTTTACTTGGTGTCATTATAACTATGTTTACGCTTTCCAGCGCAAACATCACCAGATATGTGAAAAATACAACATTGTAACTGAGTTTTTGTGACCGATATAAGCCAATTTGTCAATGAAGGGACCAAAATAAGCATCCCATTTGTTGTATTTTCCGACTTTTTGCATGCTGAGAAATCGTCATTCTTTTAATATGAATACAGAGGAAATGTTGAAATGATTGACGCCCATATTCAAATTGAATAAGTCTTTTGATAGCATCTTGGTAACTAATCTATTTCATGAAATGGAACAATAATTGTAATAACATACAGACCTTGACGCTTGTATTTATTTGTTTCCAGCTGACAAAATACAAGGTAGAAGAACGATTAATCAGATTTCTGATTACAGATGTGAAGTAAGTCGTTGTCATTATTTAGTCAGTCTAGTGTAATAAAATTATACTATTTGTAGCTGTTTGTATGATAAAAAGTCAGTTATGTTAAATTTTTCCAATATTTAGTACTCAAATAATATTCACTTTCTTTTTAGTTTGTTCCAAACTATACTGAATGAAACTGCTCCAAAGTTGTTTTTGTAACTTATAAATTGTATAATGATGACTGCTTTCTGAGATTGTAATCCTTATTCAAGGATTATGAAGAGCATGGAAGAATCTCATCCATGGCAGGATTCCAGCCTGCTTCCATGATATCTGGATTTCAGTGCTTTAACCATATACCACTATCTGCCTTTTAACATCCATATTAAGTAGTGTAGGGATTCAACTTTGCGCATTGAATGTTTAATAATGTGTGGATTTTCTTACAAGAAGGAAATAAAAGTTCCAACATTGTACATAATACAGGCATGCCTTATGTAATGTCCCTCTATTGATATTTCAGTGATATGGGTTTACCAGAAACAGAAGCTCATGGTCTACAGATGGCATGTTACAATACATGGAAGGTATGCCTAGCATACGGGTTAGCTGATACTGTTTATATGTAAGTTTCAGTTTATGCAACAACATATGAGCGCTGCTATGGGATTTACAACCTCTTCTTTTAATGATGTCATTTTAAGAAAACGCAACATGTGATGTCACTATTTGAAAACAGGAAACAATATTACTCCATAAGATCACTTCGTTGTCATTGCCATATGGGCAAATATTGCTTACTGTCAGTACATGGTGACGTTACGTGTGACGTTTTATGGAAATGACGTCATTTATAGAAGAGGTTGGAAATCGTACAGCGGCGCTCATATATTCTAGATGTAAGTTTCCCTCCAATCACAACACTGTCATTACAACATCGAGCTTTATATAGTTACAGAATTACCTAGTATTGTATGACCAATGTCATTGCATTGCATAAAACTAATTCCTTGTAAATGTATTTTATTTAAATGTACAATGACCAATATGACTCACAAAATGGAGTCTGTTTATTGAAAGTATGTTTTATAGCTGATGATTGGATTATGACACAGCTTAGGAATTGTTCTGTTGTAAAATTTCTACATTTTGTTTAGAATCATGATTATGATGATGTTCTTAGAAATTGAAATTGTATTTGTGTATTTATATACATAACTAATCTTTTTTTTGTACTATGAATTATGAACCTATAATGGCAAGAGATTGTCATGAGTTATCTTCCTCTCTATATGTTCTGTATACTGTAGTAGGGAGATAACTCATGATAATCTCCTGTGCGTATAATGACAATAATCTTTCAGCTGAAGTTTTGTGTGAATATTACTTACCTGCTTAGCACATCATGTATATTTGATATCATTCTACAGAGAAATCTACCCTAAGATTGTAGAAAAGTTGAGAACATCATTTGATGTAGAACAAGATGTCCACACTGTAGATAGACTGTCAGCTCTCATTTCCTGTCTAGAGATGGCTGTACATGTTGCTACAACTCCCAGAAAACAACATGGATTTAATCAGAAGTTTGTATATTACATTGTTTAATACCACTTAATGTTAGCCAGACTGTAAAAAAACTTATAAGGCCCTACAAATATGGATCTATTTTTAGCATCCTAAGGCAGGTAGATTTTCAGGACGATTGGTCGTAAAAAACAAGTCTGAAAATGTCTAGAATCCCTAACAATGATGTTAAAACATAACAACAATGACCTATTTTGTTGTTAACGATGTGTCAGGTTGCCAATGACCATGTTCAAACTGAAAAAAATAAATGTAGTCATTTACTTGGTATTTTGTGTTGTTTTTGTTAACAAATAGTTTATACTGGATCATAAGGTGAACCTATCATAGCACTTTTTATAGAACATTTTGTCTACAATAATCATGTGCTTTCATTTTATGTTATTCTTTGTTTGACATTTCAACCCAGGCAATGATCTTGAAAAGTTTATAGAATTGACTATTGAATTGCATTGTTTATGTGCAATTCGTAGCTTGTTTGTGATGGTCATATAGCTATGAAAGAAGTGCAATATGGTCGTATTTTACACTCGACCTATGTATATCTCTCTCACTTGTCTGTATACATTTTACATTTCCAGTGATGATTACGACGATAGAGGAGTGATGAAGGAGGAGCCTGTATTACCTGATATAAACTGGTCTCATGTTGCTGGTCTCATACAGCCAGTCAGACTGCTGTTACAGAACTCACTCGGTCTAATTGCTCAGTCCTATCAGATCAAAGTATGTACATGTATGAATAAATATGTTTGTGAATATTGAGCATGATAATTCAACAAATAGAATATAATATGTCACAGTTTTTCAGTACTGTTGCCCTAACTATTGAATGTATTTTACCTTATTATTCTAAATGTTTAATGTTTGTGATCAATATATATACTTTTAGGGTAATAGACAACATTAACTGACACTAATTTATCTGGATAGTGATATTTTTGATGTCAAATACTTTTAATTTGTTTTAGTAATAACAATGATTTTTTTTATTTAGAAAAGATCGTGTAGTTTTATTTCATACATTACACATAAGAAATATTTGAATCATGCATGTATTTGCTCCGAGTTCTTCTATCAAAACTGAAGTGCTAAAGCAAAACTTAATTTAGATTAATTTTACAACAGGTACACTTGGTATACTGTACGAGATTACTGTATCATCAAGACATCCTTAAAAATTTGTTTGTTTGCAGTTACGCGACTGACTAATGAAAAACGACTCAATTTATTTTTTCAGGTTCATCAATTTTTTTGCTCTTTACTCATTACAGTACTAAATTAAACTTACTACCTACCCACTGTTAAAATTCCGGGTCACGTAACCACAAACAAATTTTTTTTTAAGGATGGCCTCAATATTACGATCTTACTGGAATTAAATTGGAAAAATTTAAACTTAAAAATGATATTTGTGCTATGAAATAAATTTCAAGTTTAAAAACCTCAGAACCTTTGTCTGAACAATTCTTGAAATTGTATTCTTATTACTTAAACTGATATTGACACATAATTATGTGATTTGTTTTTGTTTTTTTCTTACACAGAAACAAAGTCTACAGCTGCCAATTGCTTGTATGAATTTCATCACAACATATTATGTACATAGCCAGTCTCAGGTAATTTGTAATATATACAGTCTGACCTCGTTTATTCGACAACCTTCTATCTGAATACTCATTATCATACAAAACAAATATCATGTACCGATGTATCTTCTTATGCACGGGCAAATTGAAATGGGCTATTTGAAACCATCTATTATTCGACATCAAATTTCGAATGAACGAGGTCTGACTGTAGATGACATTACATATGTTTTTACCATCATGGCAACTATAATATATAACATAATACCATTTTGACCATGAATAAGTTGATAGAAAAAGGATTCATTCATTTGCGGGCTTATTTGTACAATTTGTGTATATGCACAGAAACTTGGAAAGTATTTGAGAAGTGGGTGATAGTTGTTATATGGCATGCCTTGTTCTCACCATATTTCATTTATATTACAGTTAATATTTGAACTGTTTAGTTTACTTTCTTTATTTACTCACTTAGTAAAATATTTATTATTTTCATTGATCTTAATGAAATGCTAATGTTGTCTGATTCATACCATGTGGTTGTTTATATATGGTTATTTTTGTTTAGTTCAAAGTGGCTTTTTAATTGTGTGATTGCTCTTATTTTGTCTATTTGTTTGACACTCTAGGTTTAAAAACATTTTATGCTTCAGTTGCAAGGAGAAGATGTTGTAAACAGTTTACAAGACATGGAAATAATATACAAGGATACTCTTCAACACTGGAGTTGCATTGGGTTTCAGTACCTCTTGTCTAGTCTTAGGTATGTCTTGTAGCTGGTCACAGTGGTGGAACTGTTCTATACACGATATTGTCTTGACCAAATATACCATGTAGTCATGTGCCAGAAGTTCGACAATGTGTCTTCAATAATTTCACTTTGTCATCAGATTGATGAAAAATTAAAACAAATATAAATGCAAGAAGGCTTAGAGTTTTTACAATGCTTAAGATTACCTTATTTATGGAATTTGACTATGCTTACTGAAAAATATCACATACAGAGTTACCATGCAAATGAATGATAGTGCAAGACATTTAAGTGAAGCTGATATTACTTCACAA
The DNA here is from genome assembly GCA_032209605.1 of Mactromeris polynyma. Lineage (NCBI taxonomy): Eukaryota > Metazoa > Mollusca > Bivalvia > Venerida > Mactridae > Mactromeris > Mactromeris polynyma. Next base: position 29,297,494 of record JASFXZ010000002.1, on the reverse strand, counting down.
TCAACAAAAAGGAACAGACCTATGCTCAATATTGAGCAAATATTGGAATTCATTTTGAAAAGATGAAAATGACTACAACCGTCAACCTGTTTTATCCGACATTTCAATTTGTCACCAGTGCATGTCGTTAGGAGCAGGTTATACTGTATCTAATACTCATAAGTCGTGAACTTTCCTTTCTTTGGTTTTGATACAAGATATATTAATGTGTGAATTGTGTATACTTAACTATGTATTTCTACAGTAGCAAAGCTTTCCTATTTTGCAGTAGACACTCCAACATTATTTTCCACAACCTTGCGAAGAACCTGGAACAATCCAGATGCCTTCCTGAATATTCAAACTCTTCAATGTTGGAGGAACATTTTGTACCTACTGTCAGCAAAGATTCTCCAGTTGGATTCTTGTCCGCATTTTATCGCCTGATTTATCAGTTCTCTAAAATTCATCCTGGCTTAAAAATGTCAGAAACAGAGGTTAGTGTGTGAAATTTGAATCATTTCTAATTATTAAATATTGCGTTTTAAAGAAATATTTGTTTGTGATTGTGTTAGTAAAAATACTTCTTTTCATAACATTCAGTTCATTTGAATTGAAATTCAAACTACTTCATTGTACTCATTTCCTTTCAACTTAGAAGAAAGTCTTGAATCAAATATTGTTATTGTTTAATGATTGGTGCTTAGCATCTATGTCCTAAGTAACATCTTTATTCAAAAATTCTTTAATGTTGTTTTTTTTGGAGGGGGTTTAGGAATATTGTTATTTTCTGTGCTTATTGACAACTGCATATTTTCTCTTTGTTTTCCAGCCAGGGTTGTCTCCACATATTGTTCTCCAATCTCCCGATTTGAAGACTTATTTTGAAAAATTAGTCACAGGAAAATTGAGTCATTTAGCCAGTAGCATGTTCACTAGATTTGAGACTCACATGATTTACTACATACTGAAATTGGCTGCTGATATGGTATGTATGATGTTAGTTTATTTGTTTGTTATTTTGTCAATCTTACTGGGGAACCATTAGGCCAGGCATGAAAATGTTGGTTAGTGATAACATAACCATCCAATCAAAACTTGAATATAGTTGCCATTGTTTTTAAATTGAAATGACATTTTTGCCCTTCCCCTCTGATTCATTTCAAGGAATCCCTGTGGTTAGGTCGACTGACTGTTGTATGTATAACAGCAATGATGATAAAAAACATTGTTTGATTAAAAAAAACCAAAGAAATAACCTTTATTGTTGTTAATTGCTATTTAATAAATTATCTTATTTTCAGGCCTTAGTGAAGAAAGATGTGTTAGATATGACAATTTTACATCGTTTGTCGCTGAAACTGTTGTCCATACTACAACATGGTGATGAATATATTGCCCATGATCTGTTGTCGACTGTGGTATTTAACCCTGTCTTCTTCAGGTATTTGTTTAATACTCTTACTTGCTTTAGGGCAAAACTGAAGATAATATTTACTATCTTGCTAAGAGAATAGTATCTCCCTCACTAAGAGAATATTTACTCCCTTGCAATACTTGTGTCTTAGGTGCCAAATAGCTCAATAAAATTGTCACTGAATTCGATCCATTTCAAATAAAAAGATTTATCGAAGAGGCTGTATATACATAAAGTTGTCATTAAAATGTCTGCATTGCTAGAATATGTTTCAGACAATATGCGTAACTGGAATGCATTAAAGTATGCATTATGAATTTGCGTGTGTTTTGGTTGTTGCTCAATGACTATATTGATAATAGAAGGCCATATTGTAAATATTCATTGTTTAACCTTAGTTTGTTACGTTCTGAAAATGAAGCTTTAATTGTTGATATTATTATAATGAATGCGGTGAATGTTTGTTTTGAAATAGAAATATTAAACTATTGGTGAAAGTTATTTTGCAATATTTGCTTGATTCTATGGCTTGTTATCTATTCTGTCTCAGGGAAGTAAATATTTGAAAAATGATACTGTATGATTGGTCAGTTGATTTTTACTTACAGATCACAATCGACAGAAAGTACAATGATGAAGCTGGAAGGATTGAATCTGTCACTTCCTACACATATACAATCTGCTACATGTGAAGAGATGGAAATAGTCACTGAGAAACTGATAGCTGAAGCACAAGACAATCTGTTTGCTATCAGAGCGGCGTATCTAGCTTCAATGAGTCACAATGAACAGTTTGTGATGTTCTCAAGGTAAGCACTGAGTGATACAACACATGTGAGTCATCTATTGTGTGATGTGTCCAGATTCAATGTTCCTGTTTGTGTGATGAATTGTCAATTCAAGACATTAACAACAACAACCGAACAGTTGTGAATTTGATATTGTTCAAAACTATGTTGACAATTGTACTCCTTGAATTTTTCATACCGACCCCCCACCCTGCAAAATTGTCCTTGAATTTGTTCCACGTACTATTTATTTAAATAATTAATGATAACGTATTGCTGTAAACTTCTGTCACGTGGTCATTTTCAAAGTAACTCCCTGTATTGTACCTTCAAGAGTTAGAATATTTTCAAGAATTATATAAAAATATCAAAACAAAATATTTTCATTAAGTGAACATCTAACAAAAGATTTTCACGAATAGCACCACATGCAAAAATTGAAGTCCCAAAGTGAAATTATTTTGATAATTCACCAAAACAAACACATTTTCTTTTCATTTCTTACATTTTCAGTAGGTTTGAATTGTTAACTACTAGTTAACTGAATTGTTCATCACAAAATACTCATATTTTCAGGAACCATTATTTAGGTGTTACCTCAGCAACAACTAGCTGTTTTACCTCTAATATTGAAGAGTCCTTAATGCCACAAGACTGGATATTTTCTCCTCTCATTGAATTGTACAACACATTTTTGTCAGTGTAAGTATAAACACAAGGGAATTAATACAAATTCTTTATTAATTTAAATATGTTAAAATCCTGAAGAATGATTTACAGTCAGTAATAGAACAAATGTGATGAATGTTCTAAGTTTGTGTTGTAAGTTATAACAACTTGCATTAATCTCTATCTGTGACTGTTGCCTGGGTTTCTAACTAACACTCATACCTTACTCGGGATTGTGAAAGCCTTAAGAATCTCGCTGGTGCCGGTATTTGAACCCATAACTTGCTGATCAGAATTCTGTCACTCTACCCGAAGACTGCAAGGATTTGTATTGGCATTTACCTCTCTTTTGAATTACTCAAGTTCTGTGGGGTGAATAATTTTGAAATTTCTAAAAACCCTTCATATCCCCTGGATTCCAAGAAAACTACGGAAGAATTGTTAAATTATTTTACAATTTCCTTATTCAAACAGTTTGTTCAAAGGATGCGTTATTATGTATTTAAGATAACCATAATATGCATACTTCCATATTGGTTAAGTACAGAGTATGAAATGTTACAGATGCTTCGGATTTGTTTTTGTACCATTAAATAATATTGCACAATAATTGTATTGTTGGTGGGACCATTTGGTACGACACTGACAAATGGGGTTATACATCAAAACAGTTTATTTTTACACATACAGTGGTGCTGATGTTCAGAATGTGTTGTCTAACTCACAGTTAGACGTGGTACGTAGTGTACTCAGATGGATATATGTGATAGAGACATGTCGACCAGTGATGCTTGAGGGTGTTTCAGTGACACTGAGGTTGTCTCGTATCATGTGTACATTCCTTACAGGTAGGTATATGCTACAGATGTTTCTTTCAATGTGTACTGACATCTTCAAAATATTTGGACTTGCGTTCCTTCGTCATTAATTGATCTTGGCATCAACATTGTTCCTATATTTTTGTACTAATTGTGTGTTAATTCTGTTATCTTCACCATTCAAATTGATTGCTTAGTTATCAATTGATTGGTTGATTAAAGGATTTTCTTTAGTCTCGTCTTAATTATGTGAAGTCTTGTGAATGAGATTGATGTCATTTGTACCACAGAAGAGTTATCTCCCTTTCTATATCTTTCTATAGTATTTGTAAGTATAGAGGGGAGAGAACTCCTGATACTCTCCTGTGATTTGTTACATCTTGACTTTATAGGGAATGAGATGTTCCTGGATCACACTGTGCACTGTTATTTAGCTGGACTGTTGAGAACTTACACACACCCTTCACTGCTACGACAGATCAACTTCTCAGAAGATATTCCAGGATTACCCTCATTCTATGATTTGTAAGTTTTTCCAAACCATAGAATTTTGGATTACTTTGAGTTTTCAGCCCTGAACTAATTATCCGGATTACCGTTGTTTCGAGACTTGTTTATGATACATATTTCATTCAATGTGATCGAAGTCTTGATCAATAATGATGGCGGACAACCAGTTCTAAGTTTCCTATTGTTTTAAACAGATTTGTTTTAGTTTTTATAAAGGCATTCTATTTTGAATTATTGTTGATGTATTAACTACATATTAAGTTTCGTGATTTGATAAGATTGCAAATACCGTAAATTGTGTACATGCTCACTGTAATAGATATCAAATATTCTAAATCAGTGTTTCTTATTTAATGTATAAAATAAATAACATACACATAGAAGTTAATGTGTCAATTAATTTAAGACAAACAAGAGTTTTTTGTATAACTTTTTGTTGAGATGTCTAGTAATTATCTTCCAATACTTTCGAGGTAAGCTGATCGTTGGCTTGGTCATATATGTTAATCAACCAGTAGTCTGGCTGAGCAATTGCTGCTAACAATTTGTGATAAAAACATCCATTCTTCAAAAAACAAATTTTGATGTAAACCATTAATACTATGCATGTAACATTGTTTTACTATAATGCCTTGATATTGTGTAACACTGAAGACTTGAACTATGATATGAAATCAAAAAAGTTTCTATTACCAAATCAAGAGTCAGGAAGACTTCCTTTGCATATGTGGGTTTTTGCGGGGTTTCAGTGACAAACTTGGTGCTTTTTTGCACATTTTTTAAACTTCTATATGTTTACAGATATGTATCACTATGTGTTTACAGATATGTATCACTATGTGTTTACAGATATGTATCACTATATGTTTACAGATATGTATCACTATATGTTTACAGATATGTATCACTATATGTTTACAGATATGTATCACTATGTGTTTACAGATATGTATCACTATGTGTTTACAGATATGTATCACTATGTGTTTACAGATATGTATCACTATATGTTTACAGATATGTATCACTATGTGTTTACAGATATGTATCACTATGTGTTTACAGATATGTATCACTATATGTTTACAGATATGTATCACTATGTGTTTACAGATATGTATCACTATGTGTTTACAGATATGTATCACTATATGTTTACAGATATGTATCACTATATGTTTACAGATATGTATCACTATATGTTAACAGATATGTATCACTATATGTTTACAGATATGTATCACTATGTGTTTACAGATATGTATCACTATATGTTTACAGATATGTATCACTATATGTTTACAGATATGTATCACTATATGTTTACAGATATGTATCACTATGTGTTTACAGATATGTATCACTATATGTTGACAGATATGTATCACTATATGTTTACAGATATGTATCACTATATGTTTACAGATATGTATCACTATATGTTGACAGATATGTATCACTATATGTTGACAGATATGTATCACTATATGTTTACAGATATGTATCACTATATGTTTACAGATATGTATCACTATATGTTTACAGATATGTATCACTTGTTCAGCAGTATGAAGCTGTGTCATTCGGTGATACAGTGTTTGCATGTTATCTGTTACTACCACTTCAACAAAGGTGTGATGTGAAGTTCAGAAGATCCATCTGGACAGAATATACTGGCATACTGAGGACTCTATCACTTCCGTTAAATCAGGTAAGTGTTATGTTACTATGGTAATACAAACTATTTAAATTAAAGGTATGGTGAGTGAAACTGTGTTAACAAAAATAAGAGAATGTCCACCAGCTCTCATATTGCCAGCTTTGACAGACCAAATTGTGATGTCTCCCCCCCCCACCTGTCTTGCAGTTACAAAATATTTTCAGCATATCTACTCCTTAACCACTGTTTCAATTTTGGTTAAAATAAACAGTAATAATGTGTATAAAGTCGTGTTGTGAATATCATTTTCATGTTATGACTTTCATGCAGTTGTTGCCGTCAGTGGTTCTGGATTATGTAGCCTTATCAAAGCTTGTTTACCTGTACTCCTGGATCAAGTTTTGCTGAAATTTACCACAAGAGGGCAAATGTTGCACATGCATTTAGCCAAATATTGCTTCATTTTCTGTTAATGTTAGTCTATCACATCTTCAATTCAACCCGGTCTTATTCCTACTGTTATGCCGGATGTATTCATGTTAGAATATAATTTATTTGTGGTTTCATGACAAAGCCTATATCTGGTATCTCAAACAAATTCTAATCACATGTTACATATCCAATGTATGTGCGTAACAAATTCTAAATTTACGATCAAATGATGACAATGATATGTACGTTCGTTTGTACGTTTGTACGTTTTTTATTTTCAATATATCTGTTGGCCGGAGGCCCGTGAGATTGACACATATCAATACACAACATAGTGGCAAAATGTGAAAACAGCAATATCAATACAATATTATGCATATCATACAGCAGGCAATACTTCTCAAATTAAATAAATAGAATATGATTGAAGCTTCGTTTTAGTTTTGTATATTTAGTTTGTAAAAATACGGAGAGGCCAATACTCTAAAACTAGGGTAGGACGGTTGGATGGGGCTAGTTTAAACGGAGAAGGTGGGGTTAATGATTTAATATATAATTGTTTTAAGGGCTATATACCTTATGTATTATTCAGCTGATGTTACCGTTGGAGCTGTATCTGGAACCAGAGGAAACACACATAGAATTACTGCGACTGTATTACCAGTCCTTGTATAGTGGAAAACTACGTCCTAAATGGAGTCCTCTCCTGTACTTGGTTGCTGTTCACCATGTCAATAGATTTGTGTATACGAAAGGAAAAACACATCAAAAACTGAAGTCAGCTATGATGCAACAATTGCTTATATGTAAAAATGAGGTAGGTTATGTTTTTGAGTATTTAGGGAGCTCAGGGATTCCACTAGGTGCTGAATCTCAAGGGTCATTTTGATAATTTTTGACCAGATTTTACCATTTTATAGCCCTAGTACCTATAATTTAGAGAAAAATTTACCCTTCAGTCAGAATCCCGAGGGTCAGAAGTGGCTTTTTTGGAAATTCCAGGGGTATCAGTTAGCGGCCCCGGGCCGAAAAGTGATATAGATATTGGCACTGTTATAGAGGAGGCCTTTGTATTATTGGACGAGGCAAATGCTGTGTTTAAGGGCTAATAATTAATAGTTATTTAATAAGAACATTTATTGTCTTGGACATCGAGTCTTGATTTTCATCAGAAATAAAGGTACTATATATTATAATTTCTCTTTCAGGAAGTGAAGCAGCATATTATGCATTACATGAAAGCAGATATCTCCAAGCCTTTTGGAATGATTCTTTATGAGACACTTCCAAACATCAGACAAACTTTTATTAACACATTTGAAAATAGTGCTACCAGTTCCGTATGATAAAATCATCCATCACTCACGGCTGGAAGTTCAGTGATTGTGTATGTAAATGGGTCAGTTTAACATTTCATGTGCTACTAAATTTCTGTGCATCTTCATCAAATATTGCGTTTCTTGGTCGTAATTCTGTAGACAGAACGGAGAAGTGAAAATCGCTGTCCCATACTATTAAAGGTTTGAATCTTATCATGTTCAACAGCCATACAACTGTCTAGACGAAGCTTAAAAGTGCTACCCAGGCACGCATTTGTCTCAAATAATGTTGTTAATGTGTACATAGAATCATCCTCTGCAATCAAAACTGGAAACAACATTTGATGTTTATAGTGTTAGCATGACTTTAAACACATACCAAATCTGTGTTTATTATAAGTGTACAAGTTTTTGATCTATTAAAAAACTTGTCTGAAAAAATAGTAGTGTTGTTGCATCTGTCAGCCCAACTACACGTATGATGATCATTTCGGACATAGCCATGAAACAAGAAATATCATCATTAACAATTGACCTGAGTATGAATAAGATATGCATGGAAAATGTGCTATCTGGTGATATATTGAATGAAACAGATGATAGAATAAATCCAATAGGATTATTATTGTATGAAATGTAACAGTTGAGAACACAATACAAACTATGAAGATGACATGTATACACTATTTATTTACAATAAAACATTATTTCATAATAAAATATTATTTCACAATAATTTTATCACATTACATTTATATACAAAACCATGTACAAATATCAATAATTATATAAAAACATCATGAAAAGTAGATGAGCGCAGCCATGACAAAACCAGTATTAATGACGTTGGTGAGGAAGTTTTGGAGGCTTAATTGTGATGTATAGAAATAAATGAACAAGGAAATATTTATAAGTATTGCATAATTTGTTTCATTCCATTTGAAGAGCAAATGATCTTTTAAGAATTATGTACATTCGGATGTGATGTTATTTTGTAGCTTTCTTTTGTATCTTGTTCTTAATATAGCTTAATATTGAAATTGCTATAAAACAAAAAGTAGATGTCTGATTTTAATTATTTTGGTTATAAATGTAAGTTGAACAATTTATTTATTAGAATAGGTAAAACCTGGAAAATGGATATTGGTCATTAAAACGGGCTTTGTCGTAGCACAGCTCAGTTATATTTTATTGCTTGAACTGAAACAGGAACTTTTTTGAGGTCTTGCACCAAACAAGTGAAAGGTTCCAAAAATTTGGCAAATATTAGGTGGAAACACAATGAACTAGCATGAGTCATCAGTATTGTCACTTTTGTGTTAATAACAGAATTATACTATGAAAATATACAAAAATAATTTACAATATGACAAATGAAAACTGGATTCAAGACATTGACAAATAGGCAATAAACAAGCGGTGTTAAAAGGGAGATGATGGAGAATTAAAAACTTCTTTCTTGACTCGTATCGCGGCTTAATATTTCTGCATACGATAATTAATACTAGCACTCGGCAGTCACACTAGATTTGACTGGTATTACTATGACAAGCACACCACACATCATGAACATGAATTTTAAATGTCTGTTCAATATGAAATTTTGATCAAGACAAACAGAAATTTTAATTGAAACAACTTACAGCTCATACTTGGTCACAAAATTGACTAAAATTGAATTTGTACATGCAATTGATGATAATAAGTCATTCCTGCTAGATTAACTTTTGTCTTGCCGGTATTTTAAAAAAATGACAGGCAGATATTAAAAACAAATAAAACTGCAATGAAGGTGGCAATTCATGAAATCAAGACTGCCAGAAAGAGTAACTTTCCTGTTGCTTCAAGTAGACGACTGACGATAGTTGGTTGTGCTCATTATTTTTTTCCCACACATTGCGCATATACCCTTCTTGTAAGCACATCCTGTAAGATATGCAGAGAACACATGACTAAATAAGACTGATCAGTGAGAGAAAGGAAACAACTTTCAGATAATGCCAATGCAATTGGATGTTCGCCAAACATTTCTGTAAACAGTGGTTTGTTTGCAATTATTCTCTGTAAAACTAAAAAGGCACTTAAACACTATTCAATAACACAGTAGGCCTATGTACAAAAATAACTCAGGCATTATAGTAATGTATTATTAGTTAAGCAGTTGTATATCACAAACACTTGGTCAAAATGTATTGCTTTCTGCTGGCATTGACATATTATAGATGGAGAACACATTTAAACACTTTTAATATTAAGTACTCCAAACGTTTAGTGTAGCATATTCAGAATCACATCTAGATATACATGAAAAAATAATGTACAAACTCCGATGTTCCCAATTACTGTAAAAATTATAGCCAGTCAATCAAAGAAATCAATAATCTATACAACAGTTTATATTCTCCAATCGCCACTTTACTCAAACAAGAATGTACATAGTATGATGCAATATTAGCTTTTTGCAGAACACCCAAGATCTCCGGTACCCAAGGTAGTATACATTAGTTCTTACCTTGACAATAATGAGATCCCTTCTGATGCACCGTGGATTTACAAATTCTACATTTCTCAAACTCCTTACTGTATGGATTGTACCTGTTGAGAAAATTGCACAATGATGTTGAAGAAAGTAAATTGGAAAAAAAACATTCATTGTATTTGATTAAGATAAAGCATCATACACTATATTCTATTGGCATATACCGGTAAATCCTAACTTACATCATAAAAAAAAAGATTTTGTACTAAATCATTTAAACTGAATTATAATACCAGTATGTTATATTGAAGTAAACACTTAAATGTTTATCAGACACATGGTACAAAACTTTACAGAAGATGTGATATCTTTAAATTCTAACAAATATGTGAATATCAGTATGAAGGCTTTCTGTGTACACAGTTAAAGGTTAAATTCAGTAAATGCAAAAAAAACTGACTAGCTTACTTTAAGGTAAGATTTATTAAACACAAAATATAAATTCGAAAAATTTGGGACACAATAATACCCCATACAATGTACTTTCAAAGTGACATGTAGCTGTAAGTGTCCTTGTAGCTTGATATTGAGATTATACTGCAAATAATTTACCCAAGGCAATCCATTTACCTTGGATTCATAAAAAATTATCTATAGATGAACCAGAGCAGAGCAATAAAGAAAATACTTTGTAATAAACAACAGTACCTATTTCTCTTTGATGTCAAAGCTTTATTCTCATTCAATGATCTACCACCTCCCTCTGAAATTAATCATGTAAAAAATTATAAAATCATGTAACATCTATTACAAATTATATGCCAAAATTATGACATGATCGAACGTCAGACCTCTCAATGGAAGTCTTGTGTGCTTTCTGAAAATAATAAGGAAGGTTGTGATAATGTAGTTGGATTCTTTTGGTAACTTGTTAATTTATACTTACTGACTACTGCTAAGACTGGAGTATAATTTTGCAATGTATTATTAGGCATTGGACAATATACTGAAATACCCCGTAAATAGCAACAAAAAGATAATATTAAAATTAGCAAACATAATATATACAAATAATAGTTATAAACTTTGATTTATACTTATTTTTGTGAACAATGACTCATTAGGAAGTGAATACCTGTAGTATTCCTTGCACCACTTTTCCATGGATCAGGTGTAATTACTTTTCCCAACTTTTTCTCACCTGAAAGTATTAGGAAGAAAAAAAGTTTGAACAGTTAGTATCAGGAATATGAACTAATGAACTATCATTTTGCAAGTTGTACTGTTGAAAAAGCGAATCAAATTCAATTTGTACCTTGTGTCAACTATGAATATTACACAATGTATACCAGATAGAAACAGGAATAAGCCACATGTATCTATGATCTATCTATCTATCTATCAGTTTTGTTGAACCTCTTTCGAGGACTTAGACAATTTTGCGCGTCAAGCCACTGAGAAAACGTCTGTATATATATATATATAGATTAACTGCTGTGATTGTTTCATCGTCATTTTAGTATAGTATTAGTGCCCTTCCTGGTGTATGTGCTGTTCTTCTAGCAGTGTTTTTGAACAGATCTTATGTGAAGAATGTAAGAGATAAATTCATATTCTCAGGATTAAGTTTGCATTTTCATTTAAGAAAGTAGCTAGATTAGTTTTGTCCTTTCATCACTTAAGATCAGTTTGCATGAGTCTTGTGTTATTCACAAATTGAAAGAAAATTATGTATCATAAATATATATACAATTTGGACATCATATCGAGATGATCTTAAAAAGCAGATAATGAGAAAAAGATAAAGTACGTTTGTTTTATTTGTTATCCGAATCTGCTATTATCCGAATATAGGCTATAACTATTCTATCTATAGATACTGTCGGGACTCCCCTTATCTTGATTTCACTACAACCAACTTAAGGATACAAAATAATACTTACATTTCTCACAAACCATTCTCAGCGAAAAATTAAGCAGGTATAATCTAAATTCACAATAAAGCGTGAATATCTGTTTACGTTTTGATACAATGTAGGTCAAACACCGCTAAATTTTGGACGCTGTCAAATCCAGTTCTTAACCGTACCTAAATAAACGTTACTTAAACTGCTACACCTCGATCGTATTAATGACTTATGTCCATCAAACATAATCACAGATTAAATATCTCTTCCAACACTTATTTTTCTGTTTCGTATGCAGTGTAATAATAATATGTTTCAAATCACTCCATCAACTGGAGTTGTTTTTTTCAATTCAAAGGGGGTAATATTTGCATAACTATACAGATATTGATACTGACATTGGTTGGACTAACTTCATTTCACACACAAGTTTATTCTATTTCCGTGGTTGTAAATTTTCCGCCAACATTTTACTAAATCTCTTAAATTCCTCAATAAAGTGAATAACGTATTAAATTATGACAATTGAAAACATATTGCTCTTCATGAAAACATCTCTTAGAAAACCCTTTTGGAATGTTCAGTATTTATGTTGACTATTCCAAGGCTGTTTAACCATTGCTAAATATCTTAAATTGTTTGTTAATAAATACTTGAAATGACACGAGTCATTTAATATAGACATGATTGCATATTCAACAGTGATTTAATAATTGATGATAAATTGACGTCAAGGTAAAACATGAAAGGTATAAAATGTATTTTATTCCGTGTCTTAAGCTACGCCTCCAGAGTATGTCGAAAAAGAATATGAATTCAAAAAATCGGTCAAGTTCATTATCTTAGAACTTGTAAGATCTCCAGACTTGAAACAAGGGAAGTTTAATGAATTTGTACGCGCATGATTATGTTCACTTCAATCATAGTAATATAAAACAAATTGGTACAATGGAGGAAAAGAGAAAACAAACTGATAATCACGACAAAAAGGGAATGATAAATAATTACACTACCCCAGCCTTATCAGGAAGTTATGGAGACACTATTCAACGAACATCAATTACATTCTGCCGTCTTGCATTCAGAGAAATTTCCAAATTGTTCATCTATGTGGCAAACATGCGTTATTTTGAAGAGAATCTTCCTTAATTATTTACAAATGAACTGGTTGGTCTGCCTAGTAAGATATGGTTGAAATTTACGTTACATATTAGTCTAAAAAGCTTTTATTCAGCATCGCAGCAAAGTCTGGTTGAGAGCTATGCATTGATTCAAAGGTGATTTCAATCGTCATCTAGATCTATATCGAGAAACGAGTTCGAACTGTCTGCGATAAAACTTACACTGCAATTTGTGGTATCCATATTCATGCACGAGTAGTTGTTGTTTGACAAGAGTAAAGTTAATTTTATAACAGTCAGTGATGAACCCAGGTTCTGTATATTACTAATTTAATGTTCGGAGCTGTGCTGTTCTTGTACATGTCATGACGGAACTGCATTCATAAAAACCGATGTTGCACATCCCCAATTTTTATACAGCCGAATGTATCTTTTTGATTAAACGTATACATAGCCTACATGTGCGTGTAATTGCACCGACGTTACTTATGAATAATGGTATTACATTTGTTTTTTAATCAGTGTTGTATTATTATTTGTTGTATTTTTAAACTGTTTTTATTTTCAAAGGAAACCCCTTTTTCCTTCGCCTGAAAAGTATCTTTTTTGAAGCTTCGGAATTTCTAACTGACTACATCGTTATATTAATGATTACAAAACGTCTGTTTTGCAGGTCTATGTATGTTTTTGGTATAAAAGAAATTCGCCCGCCCGCCCAGTTAGCTCAGTTTTTAGCGTGCTAGGCTGTCACCGCCGAAAAGTCCGGGTTCGATTCCTGGGGATTGGCAGCTCATGTCCTTCTCTGACACTCAGCTACGGTCTACTGTCCTCCATCTCTGATTCTTGTGGAGAAGTTGTCAGCTGGCTGTGGAAGGGAAAGTAAGTACTCGTTGTTAATCAATTCCAAGATAACTTGTTAGGCCAACTGACCGACTTAGTTTCGTTCTCAAATTCTCAATCATATGCATGCGTTTATTTAAGGGTATATTGGTCATATACATAATTTAGTATACGTTGATGTGAACCGGTGGTAACTTATACAATACATTTCGTATTCTTGTCTCATTGTCACACTGCTCAGCCACAACCGTGACCGGAATCTTGCGATGAGCCAGACAATTGGACATGAAAGATGCTAACCAGATTATGGATATGTTTCAAACAGTTTTATTTGGTTGTAATTAATAGTGATCACTGTATGATTAAAATTACACCAAAGCCTATATGCCTCCTTTTGATGGAAAGAATACATGTATTTACAATGCAACTCCTGTGGCTTACAATGCCGACTTTGACGACCGGAGGTTTGACACATGCTCTTTACGGTGTGCACTATTCCATAAATTAGGTTTTTGGTAACGGTTTAGGCACTGTAAAATGTACGACAGCGACGTATGTATGGTTTTGTGTACATTTTTTACATTACATGTATATTTTTATATGAACTGCCGGAAGTCAACAGACTACTTTCGGGTTAATTAAATCATGATGCGGTTTTATATGGCTCGAAACCTTTTTACTGTAAACAACAGTGTGGATGTATTACCAAGGTTAACAGAATGAGCTCACGCCTTGAACTTGCCTTGCTGTAAAATAATCTTTGCCATCATAATAACATGCCGTGCCTATTAAACAGCCATAGAAGAAGGTCAACTGGCATCAATTAACATAATTTCCATAAAATAATGGAATTCTGCGTGACATCGACAGTTTAGTCACAATCAACTTGGAAAGATGTTGTGTCACTAGATTACATTAAGGGCAAATATTTAATATTCTGTTATTCAGATTCATGTTAATTAAACTGGAATCTGAATGCATCTCTGTTTTTTTAAAACGATACTATCTAAATATTACGTTCTTATAATGTTGGCTAGCATTTTTATAAAAAAATATTTAAATATTTATTTTCTATCTTCGTTGGGTTCTTTAATATCTTCTTCTACATTCGTGTAAACATCTCATCTATCAGTGGACGCAAGACTGCCTAGATGAATAATTCAGAAGTCATGGAACGGTTTAAATCATTACGAACGTTTTACGGTTTATTTCTACAGTGTCAAGTGTGACAATCTGATAGTTCTACCGCGGGGTTAAAGTCCTGGCTTGTTATCGAAATTAACATTCTCAATCATCAGATAAAAGCAGCAAAACAAGCGTAGTCATTTGGCAGTTACAAGGAAACTTTTCTCTCCGTTCTGCTGTTTTATTACTCAATCCTCCCTTAGAAAAGTCGTAAATTTGTTTCGTTTTCTCAATAAACATCATTCTATAAAATTGTATTCCTAATTACCTTTATTTTAAAATTCCTTTCCCCCTTCACCAGTATTTAAGAAAATGTCTAATTATAATAACAAATAAAAATGTTCCGGTTGCCTTTACAAAAGGTTTGGTGGTTATTTCGCATTCTGATGCAAATAATTTAGTTGCTGAGAGCAAGTTTAGTATAAGGGTGCTTGTTTCTTCGTACTGGTTTTTTTACACAGTGTATGTGTTATTGTATACGTAATGGTGAATTGCATGTATTGATTAGTTACTGCCTACTTAGTCAATTTATGTGTACATGTTGGAAATCAATCACCATGTATAGCGGTTAAGTGTGAGGTTCACTAGCTGTTAACTTTAATTTAAACACCCGGTATTTTTACAAGACTGTAAATCGCTGTATGGTTATTATTTCTATTTATGTTTTAGATGTATTTTAAGTTCCCCTTTCCCCATGCGCAATTCGTTCACTTGATATAATATTACCCCCTCCCCCCTTTCGACATATTATTACTGACTTTCTTGACTTGTTCTGTGATGTATTCCATCCATTAAGTTCCCCCTTCTGGTCCCCTGAAAGTCTCCTTAGTTGTTCTTTATGGTCGGCCAGGTCTTTCCTTGCACCCCTATTCCCATACCTGTTCACTCATGCACCTCCTCAGTGCCTGATGTTAAGTGGGCTATTGTTTTCCCGAGGGTCTGTGTGGGGAGGCATTGTCTTGTGTATGTGGCGTTTCCTGTAAGGGGCGGTAACATTATAGATTGAGAGTGGGAGGTGTAGTGGTCAAGGGGTAGAGCTCCCCGGATCCGAACGTCGTGCTAGAGTCTTGCTATGAGCTGGGTCTTACACCGAGCTTCACAACCTCCGACTTTGGCGCGAGTATTGGTTACTAATACAGGAAGCAGTCATTGAGAGTGATTAGTATATGTTGAAAGGGAGGCGCAGTGGTCGATGGGTAGAGCACCTGACTCCTGATCCGAAGGTCGTGAGTTCGAGCCCCGCGACTCCCTTAATTTGGTGCGAGTACTGGTTGGTTGCCAGGAAGCAGTCATCGAGAGTGATTAGTTGTAAGAGCTTGTTTCACAATCGATGTAAATAAATAATTTTAAACCAATGGTGTGTGGCTGTCATTGTCTGAAATGACAATCTAGGTACCGAATAACCCAAGCCTTGATTCGATGTCACGTAGCGTCTCTGAAACTACACCATGTCACTAGGAATGCGGCATGAAATTGGAAAATTGCATATCTACCATTCACACCAAACAGACGCAAATCGAAACGGTGGTTTTATTCCTTTATTCAATAAGTGATATTATAAATCATTCATCTAATTTCTAACAAAGTCTGTGTTGAATGTCTTGATCCATACTTGAAAATACTGAAAGAAGATGAAACACAAATTATAATAATTTTGTTTAAAAACTTTGATAATCTCAAATATTTTATTTTCTGAACCATCGAATTCCAGATTTGCAACTGGGTGTTCTACAGCCTGAGCTAACTGGACGGGTCTACTATTTGGATGGTATGCAAATATAGAACTGATTCGACCTTCGTAACTGACATGCGTAACTTCTGTGAGATAAAATGATTGAACATAATAGTGCGATAATAGTTTGACTATATATACATACCACATCAGAAAAAATCCAACAGCTGTACTGCCGGAGAAGACGAAAAATACAAATCCCTTTTGCACACTGACAGTATGATTGTAGATAGCAGTGGCCGCTACACCTCCTCCAAGGTTTATGAGTGTTTCCACTGCAGCGATTGCAGCAAATACGGCTCCTGTAATATATTACATGTAAATAAGATTCTTGAAGTATGATTTATTGATAGTTATGACAGCGATGGTGGTAAAGGTGATGATGACTTTCACGATGAAGATGACGACTTTATTTGCTCTGTGTCCTTGAGTTAAATACGTATATCTAGAATTCACAAAATTTAAATGAATTTGCAACTATCGCGCCTAATGTTGGTTAGATGACGGGTGAATAAGCTTGGCTGTCGGGGGAGTTGTAGCCGTGGTATTCGAAGGTACAGGTATCAGGCAACACGGTGAACGGACAACCTATCACACAGATCGCTATTTCATCAATAGGCGAATACGCGATATATTCCAAAAGTGCCACTGCGTCCATTCTCACACTTCGAGTCATGGACTGTACGGAGTCATCTGCTGGTGCGTAACTCGTGCGGATGACAACACTTTTATGTTAGTTGTATTTTGCAATGCTATTGTGTGAGTCACATCGTGTGCACACTCTCGTTGAATCTGGCAGGAGTGATTTTTGACCTGTCTTGAAACCACCAACGCGATCATAGGATTGGAGTAGTATAAATAGACGCCATTTAAAACAAACGACGAATTCGTTGTTTGGTTCGCTACTAGGTATGAAATAAACATGTATTTTTATGAAAATGTTTAACAAAACACTATTTAAATGGAAACAGGGCATGTTTAAACCATGTTTCGTGTCAATATAAACAAAGAACCGACGATGTTTTAATTCCAATAGGTAACGATCAGTACATTTTTGGATATAATTTATTCAGAGCTTTTGTTCTTATATTGTTTTTTATCAAACAAAATGTTAGACTGTCTCCTGACCCCAAGGTCATGAGTTCGAGCCACACGCTGAGTGGGCTTTTATCACGAACTTCGCGGCGAGAGTACTGGTGAGTACCACAGCAATCTGTCATCGAGAATAATTAGTAAAATTAAGAACTCGTTTCACAATCCAAGTAAAAGGTCAGATTAAACTAAATAACACCGCTGCAATTCTGAAACCTGTGATTGAAGTAGTGGTAGGGAGACGTAGCGGCCGAGGAATAGAGCGCCTGACTCCTGATCCGAAGGTTGCGAGTTCGAGCCGAGCGGTTTGATCAAGAACTTCACAGTCCGTATTTGGCGCGAGTACTGGTTGGTAGCGCAGGAAGCAATCATCGAGAGTGAATAGTATAAGTTGTAAGAACTTGTTTCACAATCGATGTAAAATAAAAAAAACTTAAACTTTAAACTTGAAGTAATCAGGTTAGTCTGTACAATACCTTGCTGATCTGATCGTGTCAGTTTTGATAGAAGTGATCTACACATTGGTACTGTCAGCATGCCGAACGCTCCAATAGCAGGTACTAAAGAAATGTAAAATGCTTGAAAAAAACTGAGACATTAATGAAACTATAGCAGGTACTAGAGAAATGTAAATTGCTTGAAATAAACTGAGACATTAATGAAACTATAGCAGGTACTAGAGAATTGTAGAATGCTTGAACTAAACTGAGACATTAATGAAACTATAGCAGGTACTAGAGAAATGTAAAATGCTTGAAATAAACTGAGACATTAATGAAACTGTAGCAGGTACTAGAGAAATGTAGAATGCTTTAACTAAACTGAGACATTAATGAAACAATAGCAGGTACTAGAGAAATGTAAAATGCTTGAAATAAACTGAGACATTAATGAAACAATAGCAGGTACTAGAGAAATGTAAATTGCTTGAAATAAACTGAGACATTAATGAAACTATAGCAGGTACTAGAGAAATGTAAAATGTTTGAAATAAACTGAGACGTTAATGAAACTATAGCAGGTACTACAGAAATGTCGAATGCTTGAAATAAACTGAGACATTAATGAAAATATAGCAGGTACTAGAGAAATGTCGAATGCTTGAAATAAACTGAGACATTAATGAAAATATAACAGGTACTAGAGAAATGTCGAATGCTTGAAATAAACTGAGACATTAATGAAACTATAGCAGGTACTAGAAAAATTGTCGAATGCTTGAAATAAACTCAGACATAAATGAAACAATAGCAGGTACTAGAGAAATGTCGAATGCTTGAAATAAACTGAGACATTAATGAAACAATAGCAGGTACTAGAGAAATGTCGAATGCTTGAAATAAACTGAGACATAAATGAAACAATAGCTGGTACTAGAGAAATGTAAAATGCTTGAAATAAACTGAGACATAAATGAAACAATAGCAGGTACTAGAGAAATATAAAATGCTTGAAATAAACTGAGACATTAATGAAACTATAGCAGGTACTAGAGAAATGTCGAATGCTTGAAATGAACTGAGACATTAATGAAACTATAGCAGGTACTAGAGAAATGTCGAATGCTTGAAATAAACTGAGACATTAATGAAACAATAGCAGGTACTAGAGAAATGTCGAATGCTTGAAATAAACTAAGACATTAATGAAACAATTGCAAGTACTAGAGAAATGTAGAATGCTTGAAATAAACTGAGACATTAATGAAACAAAAGCAGGTACTAGAGAAATGTCGAATGCTTGAAATAAACTGAGACGTTAATGAAACAAAATAAGAAGGATCCATTTAGGCTTCACATTTTGTTCAAGATTAAAAAGTTCAGAGTTTTAATTTATAATTCCGGGTACACCCTATTGAATTCTTCTCTATCGACAATGCAAAATGATACACTGAAATTGTACATATACGCAAAAACAAAATAAACGTAGCGCCTTATCTTTGTTATTTCTTGATCACATGATAATTAAAGCAATTTCAAGAAAACATATATGATGCAAAAATTAAATCTGATCTGACGGCAATTCGAATATCGAGATTTATGAGTGCCTACTTGGGGACCATATGAATATCGGGACATACTTTTACCATCGTCATAGATTAAACACATTAAAATGGTGCGATTTTACTGATTATTTACACGTATGAAGTCGCTATCTTGGATGATCAAAGCTTTATCTGTTTTGCATTTATTCGTATGAAACTTAACTAATTAATTAAACACACGTGCATTCGATAAAAAACACCAAAATCAAACAAAATCAGTATACAATCATACCTATATATAACATGGTAACTGTCTTTGCTAATCCCTCCATTAACATACTTCCTGTAAAAGAGATACATCCAAGCATCGCGATTGCTTCATCTGTAAAGATCTTCTGTAACAATTTGATGATTGACATGCTGAGAGACTGTTGGATTAGGTTCCGTAAAGTTGCAAAGAAGCCAATTTTCGTCGGGGACAAACAGAATGGCGAGTCTAGTTGATAAAGTGGCTCGACACTATATCGTCCACAGACGGTGAACATTGTCATTGCAAAAATCATTATCAAAATATTAAATTTCCATCGACGACCTCGATTGAACGACCCGAAAAATAAATCATAAGCCGACTTTAATTTTATAAGAACCGATTCTGCGTTGTTTCTTTTGTTCTTTTGAAAACTTTCGGGTATGAAGAAGACAACAAGTACAGACATACCCATTAAAACTCCAGCTGACAGCATTGGGTAAAAAAATCCATGATATTGTATAAAATAACCCGTAGAAAAACTGAATATTGCTCCAGCCGCGCCGATGGACAATTCTATCAGGGCAATGCCAAATGACCTTTGCTTTCCGCTTCCTTGAGTGATGTCAGCCACGTACGTAAAACATACTACTAACATAGTGAACATCTGACCCGTCATGCCCTCGATAGCATATCCTATCAAATGATATTTTAGATCGAAGTCTAGATATATTCCGAGAACGCTTATTGACATTCGCACGAATGTTCCAATACACGGAAGAAAGAACAGAAACTTTCGCCCGAATTTATCCGTCGAAGAGCCGAGGATAATGTTTGAAAAAACTGCGGGGATTCCGCCTGCAAGGCTGTAATACATCGTCCACGTGGCTGCTTTCTGTTGTATTTTCGTCTGTTTCTCATCGTCTGCAGAGCTTGCGTTACCGGAACATGGTCCGCTCGCATTTAACGAAGTTAGGTCCGGAAATATTTCTTTTTGAACTTTTGCGTACACGTACTGAATAAACGTATAGTAAGAAGTCATATAGGCGGCCATGTATAGAAAGCAATATATTCCCACAAACCACTTGCGATTTGTCCCCGAAGGTTCATATTTGACCAAATATATCGTATCCCCGTTTGTTGATCCAGCAAGATTGGGTAGCGATGACTCGAAATAAGGCCCGCCAGTCGGGGTGTCCATCGGACGGTTAGGTATAAAATGTCGATCGGGTATAGCACCAGAAATACTGACTGTATCGTAGTCGCATTGTGCCGCTATAATGTCTCCTGATTGGAAAGATCCATCATAGTTTAAGTCTTCGTGGTTTTCACGCTGCTTCATTTTAAATTGTCAATCTTCTTCAGCTGAAATAACAATGTACCAGTTGACCACGCATCATTATAAAAATGCAAGTACCCAGAAATATTCTTGTTTTACTATGGAACATGAAAATAAAACTTTCAGATGTATTTCGAACGTAAACTATTTGAGTAGGCTTCAATCAGTGTTATTTCTACATTGGCTAAGACCTTTTTAATACGAACAGTTGCAATGTAATGTCCATTAAAACTCATGTTTATCATAGTACGCACAGACACATCGTCTCGTTTGTTAAAATGTTTGAAGTTTTATTAGTTTAAAGACATTACAACCTTCTTTTTTCGACTACTACTGATAAACACATTATTAACGTATTCTCTGATAATACATATTTACTGATGTTTTCACTGTATGCAATATATGTTTCATGTTTGTATAGGTAGAACATGAACAAAAGATGAGCACAATATTACTTTAAAACTAAAACATACGCCGATCATAAACGCACATTGAGTGAATTATACATTTGGGGTATCCAGGGCGGTGTGGTTATGTTCACTGACTTCGAATCACTTACCCCGAAAAAAGGGGTACGAGTTTAACCAGATGTAGCTTCCAGTAAAGTGCGGAGTATCGATGAACTTACGCAGGCGCTCGTCCGTGATTGGGGAAATGCAACTTGAAGACGTCGTTTAATAGTTTGATATCAGAATGTTAGACATAAGGTAAAAAAATCGGATATTTGCAACATCTTGTGTATGTGAATATATTGTATTTATACATATATATGAAAATCATTCATTAGAAACATTTGAATCTATGTTCACCAAAGCTAAAACATTGGATATATGGTTACGAGAGTTTTATTATACATGTACTTATAAATGTATACTAACATTTTGACAACATTTCCCGCAATGGTCATTGTAAAATTATCTTATCAGGCCTCATAGTAAAACCTCTAAACCCTGTAATAAATTTTAGTTTTTGGAAACTCCTTTAAAACCTAGAAAAAGCTGTAATTCACTCTCCTTTAGATTTTTTGCTCAGTATGCCGCGTCTTTTGGGAGACACGAATATTACATTTATATTTTACCGATTTCACATGTGAAAGCTGCCTTATGGTACTATTTGTTTATATCATATTGATTAGTTGTGAAGGCAGTCTCCAATTGCCAAGGCAAGATCCCGTTGTCATCGCGATGGCGGTTGCACTGCCAGCCTGTCTCGGCAGCATCGGATCCGTCAAATCAGATGGTAAAAAAACCTTTAATTGCTCTTTATTTTTTACTGAAATCGCCCTAAAAACCTTCATGTTTCTAAACCGTTATAAAAAACATTCGTTTCATTGAGGCCTGCTAGGAGGTTTTCACAATCAAATATCACCTACCTATTTATAAAATGATCTCAATCCAGATCACTTCACAGAAAACATCCGCCATGACACATACTGTGCTACTATCCCAAGCACGAGCGCTGTACACATTTCACTGATTAATCGCACAGCCATTTACGTTCTGTATATCTACGTACCCTGTTCTAGATATATCTCTATCAAATGCAATGTGTACATCATAGTTAACTAATATGATTAGATAGTTGATAAAAATAATTACTGACCCATTTGATGCTAAGATAATTACCATATCGCTATATAATACTACACGTGATCAAATGAGGACATACCCATGACTTATTTTCTTTGATAACACATTTTTAAAAAAAGTTATCAATAATTGCAGAGATAACCAACCCACATTAACATAAACAAATCATGTTCCGATCAGATAAAACTATTGTACATACCATTTGATACATCGTATTGACACTACATAAAACATTTCATGTACCATCAGATATTAGACACTACCACTACTTATACATGTATCGGATTTTGATTTACTATCTGACCTCGTTCATTCGAATTCATCGGGACGGAAATTGCATTTCGAATAATACATGGTATCGAATAGCCCATTTCAATTCGACGTACATAAGTAGATACATCGGGACCTGCTATTTCGTATGATACCAAGTATTCGGATAGAAGATCGTCGAATAAACGAAGTCCGACTGTAGGAGCACCTTTGAGCCCGGTTTATGTATATGTATAGGTATACGTTGTATATATGTTCACGTCTCCGTGTACTTTGTAGAAAACATTTCCTGCTCGACTTTATCATTCAGATTCAATGGTAATAACAGTTTTCTATTTACTATGATTACTTACTCGTTCGATTATGATAAACATTCTTATGGTCATGGGATGAGAAAGATTGGTTTATGCATAGATCTAGAACATATATGCATACATGTATATATACGCATTAATGTAGATCAGTATGTATCAGTTTGTGAACTCAAGTTTCAAAAATTAAGTATATTAACATTAAAGCGTATATTTGAAACGCATAATGTTATTTCTGAAAGAAAAACACGCGATGCATGCGCACTATTCCATGTATCTGCTTTACAGAATTTTCAAATGAGATTTCACCGATGTCCGATGGCAGCACTATAATGACCAGTATTTGCTTCTACCGTGATAGAGGCTTGGTGTTATGAAATAAACATACTTCGTATCTATACGGAACTACTCCTTTTATGAAGACAATAGAATACATTGTTCAAAAGGCGAAAACAGAGTGTCTGTGGAAGAATAAAGTGGTACTGTCTGGGCACTAGCATTTTTCAATGTCGTACACATTGAAATTCAATGCCAATCTAGGCATACATCACGAGTAAAATAGTACTTAACATTATGTTGGCTTCAAAATTTAGATGAAAAATTGAATTACATTTGAGAACAGCCTTTAATGTATTTAGCACTGTGCATTAAATATAAAGAAAATATTGCACAATGAAAATCCCTTAATAATCAGTGCATATATTTTTTATGCATATAGCATTTAAGAAATGGGCAAATTTCATTTCAAAATTAAAATATTGTTAATAGCAGATGACCTAACTTAAATTGATGTATCAATGGGGCATCAAATTGTCTGTAATACATTATTTTTACATTATCCAACACATAATAATGTATATCAAACTTTCAGAGACTTTTACCGCCTGGTTACATTTTGAACAGAATGACGTGCACATTTCTCTGAGAAACCCACTTCTTACTGAGTGGTTCTGTTTGATTTTTCACAAAAGTATTAGTTTTTTTCTGGAAAATCTAACTTAGTGTTGTTGTAAAACATAATAATACTGACTGTGCAACAAAATCATGGTAATTTTCTGTATCTTAATAACCTTATTATTTATTTTAATATAGTGTCACTGAATTACCACCCTTTATGAAAAATGTCAGGTTTTTTTATTATTGCAATTATTTGTAGTTACTATTTGTTTTTAGAAAAACGCGTTAAAGGTTTTATATTTTGCTCGCTGAGCGATACATATACATTGGAAAAAAACGTATTTTAATTATGGGTGGAATACCATAAAAGGTAAAACATGTAGGACTAACTGATTGCTAATTTCACTATCTGTTCCAGACTGTGTTTCAGCGCAGCCGAACCTGGGACCAATATATATATTGGTCCCAGCCCGTACTAACATATGGCTTTGCTTCATTTGTATATTTGCAAATCAGTGTTGTGTAAACCAATCAAATCTTACGTTAACTGACTAAACCAACTTCTCTTCAACCGAACAACGTTTGTAACCTTGATGCGGATTGGTTAACATTTATATAACGGGTACGTCATTTTACAGAAATCCACTAAATATCGGTGAATGAACCGAAATCAATTTTGGATCTGGAGTGACCAGCAATCGTAACATCTGTGTCAAATCTATGTTAGAGACAGAAATTACTAAACCCAATTTTTATGGAGATCTGTTATATAGAATCTGGGACCAATATATACATTTGGTCCCAGATAGAATTCGCAAAATTCATAACAGTTGTTATTTTGATCAGTTTTTTGTGAAACAAATTAATAAGTTAATGAGGAAGGGTTATAATCCTGAAATAATGAGAACTACTGCAGATAAGATTTTAAGTAAATCAATACATATCATGACGTCATTTGTTTTGTCTCTTCCTGTGATCTTTTCCATGCATTAAATTCCCCCTTCACTGTTTTTCCTCTTTGATTCTCCTAGTTATTCCTTATAGTCGGCCTGACCACTCATTGTGCCTCTGTTCCCTAACGTATGTACCCTTGAACCTCCTTAAGTGCCTTATGTTTTATGGATTGTTGTTTTCCCGGAGGTCTGTGTGGGGAGGTCCGTAAGGCTGTCATTAGATGATCATATAAGAAATTTAACCAATCAATAAACAGCACACCAGGATATATACTTCATATGCCCGCCATGAGCCAATCACATTCGATGATAACACTGCGAAATTTATTATTAAGATTTCAATCGTTAATATTTAACAGGCGACAATTAAACACAAAGTAATCGTCGACATTTAACGGAACGATGACGGAAAATTGCATTTCCCATGCACTTCACGCGTGATACGGCTGTGGCGTAGGCAGACATATTTTTCGTAATTTGCAAAATTTAATCAGCAAGTGTCTTTGGGGTTATTTCTTTTGCGTAAATGATGTCAGCTCAAATCTGTTTTCTATCTGATATCGCAAATGCTTACCGCTATTTTTTGTTAGAAAGGGACTATTTTCTCAAGAAGTATGTATAGCCTTTTGCGGTTCGGAATGAAATACTTGGGATGACTCATCCGATGAGTGTCCGCGGATTTCGCCTACTATACAAAAGCATAAAACCTGATGACGTTTAATATATATTACACCAAACAGAGTAAGTTCCCTTTGTACATGAAAGCTCATGGACTGTGTTGATGCTGGTATGTGATGTATAGACGATATATTCTTCTGTATATCGATATGGTTATTACGCTGTCGTGACAGTATTAACAAACGACATGTTTATGTTGTTTTTATCGATAAAGAAGAAACAAGGTTATTGTTACATGTAATAATACCATGACCCGCTGTTAAATAAACAGTATCTAGTGGATGACTTAATTTGTGATAAATTATAACAATAATGTATAAAATGATATTGTAGAAAAAAATGTAACAGAACAAATAAGCAAATGAGCTATACTTAATAAAATTGTAGGCTTTGATAAAATATAAAGATGGTAACACTTAATACATGGGTAATGAAGTACATGAAGAGACAAGCTCGAGAGTCACAAATCTGCGAGATATATAAGCGGTCTAGAAAGCTAATCCGCAATTTTGTATATTTTGAAAACCGTCACTACATTATGACAGTGTTCACGTGACTGATACAGCTTGACGTTTTATAGTTCAACGTATTGAATCATATTTGTCATGCTTGAAGATCAATGAAATCAAAATCTTTACATGATGTATCTAGTAGCTTTTTGGGAACTGTGTGAAATAGAACACTGGCCGATTAGCACTTTGACTAGTTACTAAAGTTCTAGGCTTAAAACAGAACAAACACATGTGTAAATCAATGAAAGTATGCAACCTACACACAACTTCATGGCACATGCAGCTTACGGATCTACTTAAAGATGAACATCTTTGTTTCTTTTGAGCATTCCATTCGTTGTTGAAACATGTTACGTTTATGGCGTATCTAAGTTCATTAGTGATTACCCAGACGCATCACATCGCAAATTGGCCCCCGTACAACATGCTGCGTTGATGGCAGTTCTGTTGGTTTATGGCAGTTCCAGATGAAAGCTCTGAGATCGACAAAGGGTACGTACTTGCTATTTTTTGCGTTGTTAGTTCCACAGTAACATGTATGGGTATCGTTTTTTAGCGAAAAACAAACAATTTGTACATTCCCTTTGTGTACGATAATTGCCATAAAACTGGTTATTTGTAAGCAATTTGTGCGATAATTTTTTCTTATTTGACATTGAACACACGTCATAATTCACAACAGGTAGTACGGGGTGAATTGTAGTGTTTCAAGTCATTGCTTAGCTTATCAAGCAAAGTACACGGCAATCACCACCATCAAAACTATACTGCCAACAACGGCACAGTTCAGAACGAACTTCTAACCGGATGACTTTCTTCAATTGACACCATGTCTACTTTTTGTAACTGCAATACAAAAAAACAATTGACTATATAAAACAAACCGGTGTAACAGTGGGGGTGAGACGATCCGGATGTAATGCGATATGAAACATATCACGATAAACGTCTTTCTCGAAATGGCTTTATCGTTTTATGTTTCTGTCGCTTCCGGTTATACATATTTCAAAAAACGAAACACCACACAAGCAACACCTATCAACCAAAGAATGTTGCCGTGTAGGAGTTGCGGTTGTGTCCAAGGGCGAAACCATCTTGAAATTGACGAAAATACGTAATCGGAACGTGTTGGTGATCTACGCTCAAATAAAATTTACGGAGCTCGCCGGAGATCGACGAATATTCATAACTCTATACCAAAGAATTTTGCAGCCGACGATTTGATTGGCTTCTCAAAGGATTCAAACAGTGTATATGTCACAAAGCTAGCTGACTGTTATGTTTTGTACATATTTAATATCAACTACTATAGTATATAACAAGAGAGAGTTTTATTATAAGAATATTTATTCACATGTAGAGCTAAACAACGAGTGAGTCTGTCTACTATCAGAGAGGTAATTATATAACCCAACTCATACAGTGTCATATTACATATATTAAGGTAGGAATACACAACATTTCCCTTCATTTTAAAAACAAATAAAATAGAAGCATAACCACTTTATTATCTTATTCATTATTACCTAATGAACGTTCTCATAAATTTCACATTCTCCTGAAAATAGGTTTGACCGTCAATAACAGATAAAATTGATAACACAGTATAAACTGTCTGGTTCGTGTTCCTATATCTTGTTTATTGTCTTGTGTTCACTGAAATTTCAGACCTTGTAACAAGCTAGTATAATTGTATGATTACATCCTCATTAAGTTGTGGTAAACATCAGTGTGATAATATTTCTTGAAATACAAATCCATGGAATGTCCAGCACTGTTATTTCTTTCATGTTAATTGGTTTTTAGGCTTGGGCGTTAGCCCCATGTCTTTAGTAACCGTAATTTTGGAAACAGCCGTGGCAGAGTTTATGAAGCTATATGCATTTCACTACAAAGATAAACCTCCAACATTATTTCCTATTATTATTAATCAAAATCAATAATTTGTATCTTATTTTAACAGGCCTCTCTCAAATTATATGCATACCTTACATTCCATCACTAGAACGAGGCTTACTAAGCACACATGTAAACAATGGCTGACCAACTGATAAGCCCAAGCACATCTCAACTAAAAGGAAAATCTGCCTTACATTGTTGTGTCCCACTATGTAATTCAGATTCAAGATATGATAATTCAATTCACTTTCATAAAATACCAAAAGATACTGCTTTGAAAAAACAGTGGATTATAAAAATAAGAAGGGATGAAGGAGAACACTTCAAGGTAAAATTTCTTTCTTCATTGTTTACATAAAGTTATTTTCCTCATAAAATTACAAAATAATATCCATTGCCAGAAATCCCAAGCAAATCGCTGGCTTATTGATGAAATTGTCTCCCTTGAAAATACGCTATAGGCGGTATCGATTTGTCAGTTCGCTCAATTTGTGGCTATTGAAATATAGAGTAAACAGTTTTTTAAATTATCATAATAATTTTGTTATTTAATTCACATAATTTATTCACATATGAGCACAAACTTCAATGTTTCCTTTTTAAAATGATATAAATTAAAAACTTCCTTTTACAAATTATGGTAAAAAGTGTATTTAGCTACGAGTTATTAGAACTTAATTGTCTAATTATATTTCTAGTATTTAATCAGACTAGCACATTTTCCCCATCGTTATGTAGGTCACTACATATTCTTGACCAGTACAGTTACCGTATTCATGCTAAATAGCTCTGAGAAACTGATGCTTGGTACTGTTACAGATTGGTAAGATGACAGTTGTTTGTTCAAAACATTTTAAACAAGAAGATTATCGGTCATGGACACAAGTTAGAAAATGCCTCAAACCAACCTCTGTACCTTCAGTGTTTAATTGGACTTGTGACAAACTACAAAGGCGAGCATTGAAGAGGAAGATCTTGACTAGTGACAGGTATGTAAATAAGTTAATGTATACACAATGATTTTATAGTATATTTTAATAAAGATGTAACAGACAGTTTGATATAAATGGAATACAATGTATCATATTAAAACATATAGATGTGGAAACATTGATTATGTCAATTTATATTTCAGTGCATCTGATGACGTAGCTACTCTAGAAGAGCAGTCGGAAGTTGACCCGCCTTTTATTGCTACACCTACCGGTATTTACATCAGTGAAAAAACAGACTAAAAGGAAACAATTTCAAAGTTAAAAGAAGAATTACAAAAGTCTAAAGAAGAAAATATACGATTACAATACCAAATGGAAATTGAGCGTTTTTGCACAAACAGATTTTCAAATGATGACAGCTGCATATCTTTTTATACAGGATTTTCTTCTTATTCGTCTTTTCTTACATTTTTCAACACTATTCAACCTGCAGGAAAAAATATGAAAAGTGCTTACTATGAAGCTAATGAAACCATTAGTTTGGCAGGAAGAAAAAGAGGAATGTTACTTATTGATGAAATGTTTATGTTTTTCTGCCGTTTGCAAGCTGGTCTGTTAGAAAAAGACTTAAGCATTCGTTTTAATTGTTCGTTGCCCACAGTAAGCAGAAAAATTATAACATGGGCAAATTTTCTGTATTTTGTGCTAGCAGACAAGCCAATATGGCTTTCCAAATCTACAATTCGAAACTTAATGCCAGAAGAATTTAAAACTTTGTATCCTCGAACACGGGTCATCATTGATTGTACAGAACTAAGGACACAGACACCTTCATCATTTGTACTCAATTCCCAAGCCTTTTCTAGTTATAAGGGCACTACAACTGTTAAGTGTTTGTTAGGTATTGCCCCGCAAGGGGCAGTGACTTTTGTGTCATCCTTATTTACAGGGTCTATGTCAGATGTAGAAATTACAAAACTTTCTTGACTATTGGATCTTATCGAGCCTGGAGATGATATTATTGCTGATAAAGGATTTACTTTGAAAAAAGTCCTCCAAGAAAAGGGCGCAACATTGAATATACCCGACTTTTTAAGTAAAAAGAGACAATTTCTGTTGGCGAGATTGAAAATACTGAGCAGATTGCTAGGCTAAGAATACATATCGAACGTATGAATAGACGCATCAAAGAAAACCATTTATTCGATACAACAATAACATTATCACTTACTGGCACTATCAACCAGTTATGGACAGTAGCTTGCTTAATGGCAAATTTCAAAGGGCCTCTTGTAAAAGCATGGGCCTTAAACCTTCAAATAAAGGAGTTGAAAAAGAAATCGTCTACTTTGTTTTTTACAATGTTCCATAAATCACTGTTAAAATAGAAAGTTTCAGAATGGCTGTCATTCGAACACCACATAAACAGATCACACCATTGCAATCCTGTAACAGCTAGCTGTACTAATATTTGGAAGTAGTACGGGTGATTCCTATTTAACTTTAGAGCACCACTGCCATCTTTTTTCAAATAAGGCACCTCCTAAACACTTGAAACCTGCGGGCACTTTATTTCCAACAACCCAAAAGGTGGCGTCATGTCGGTGTTATACACTTTTCGATCCGGGCTAGCAGCTAACCATGGTGCCCAAACATTTCCTACTACCCCACAAGGGTAAATGTTCACATTACTTTTCAATGCAGCATAAGCACTTGCTGCTGCGGGCTCAGAAGCTAACCCTTGACGCATAGCTTCTGTCGTAACACGTCGTGTCGATTTCAGTCTTTTAACAATACTTGATGGTTCCTTTCTCCGTTTATATATTTCCCCTATCTTTGACGCTGTAACTCTGTTCTTACGGATTCTGTACCATAATGGAGTCTGGCTTTGAAGTCAAGTTAGTTTTTCGAATCTGGCTGATTCTTTGTTTGTCATCTTCAAATTTTCAAAATGTGTTGATTTCCTTTCATCTAAAGGACCTTGATATGAGTTCAACATTGAATTTGATGCTGGTAGCTGTGGATAGTTGACTCCATCAAAAACATTGCCCATGTACCCAGGCGCAAGCTTTTGCTGGTAGCTTAACACTGACCCTGCAAATGTTTTACCATACTTGCAGTCCACCAGTGAGACACCAGTTTGCTGTATAGCTGGTAAAATCATGATATTTGGGTCATTTGTTACCAATGAAACAGCCTGGTCCTGCCAGTTTATATTATCTCCTCTTACTGGATTGTACAAGGTCGATTTGATTTTCCTTGGACTTTCTGTGGAATACCTGGCTTGGGCAGATGTTTTACCAGAATAACCCCTTACTTCGAGATCTTGAACTGCCTTGACTTGAATTTTGACACCTCTCGGTAAATGGAATGTTTGTGGCAGGCTTGTTTTTGCCACATCCTCTGGAAGTGCTTTGTATCCAAGGGCTTTGTAATTTGCAAGTTGGTACAGGGCTCCAACAACATGACCACATAGTCCAGCCAGACCGACTGGACATGAGCAATAAGCTAGCGATATGTCAGCTTCCTCTTTGGGCTTGAATGTTATCTGTAATTAATTAAATAAGTAATGTTTAGAAAATTTGATGGAGACTAATTGTCTATTTGAAATAATATATGAATACTGGTTTCTCGGTCTAACGCCGTTAGATTAAAACCTCACGTAAAATTGAACCTCCAAGAAAAAATCACTGATCGTGCGAAATTTTGTATCTCGGACATACTATGATGCTTCGATACTACCCGAAAACGCCGATTAAAGGTACGTAATATTAGCAAAGTTGACACTTTGTTGATTGGCTTTGATCAGCTGTTGATTGCCGTGTTTTTAATCACCTCAGGCAGAACGTTGTTTGTTAAAGCAGTAAATGATTTAGCTTTAATCATCTTATTGATAGGAAAGGTATTAATCTGCTTGTTTTAATGCAGGGTTTTCCCTGACGCACAAATTTGTGCGTTTTGACGCACTTTTTGGAGAAATAAAAAAAACTGAAAAAATCTTATTTGATCCGTCATTTAGCCTGCATGTATATCCATCACGCGTATATCCCATGAATAAAAATGACACTTTAAAAAGTAATGTTCACACAATAAAAGCATTAACTGTTACTATAGAATGTTAAACTTCTATCACTCTAAAACAGTCCACTATTGGTATTTAAAACTTCAAAACTCTATGAACTGAGGCAATTGACAAAGGTCACATAGGCACATGTAAGACAGGCAATACTGCTAGCTGTGACGTAATACTGTGCTCTATGTGACGTAAAACCGTCGGGCAGATCAAAGGGGTTAGTTTGGAGGAAATTTTAGGCTAGCGAGTGGAAGTTTCGACACATCGGCTTTGATCAAAGGTTAGAAAACTGCTATTGGGTACCGTACTTATTCTAATAGATGCATATAAGACATAAAAAATGTGATCTTGATTAAACGCCCACTCCTCTCAAAATATCCGGTATATGTTATAATGTATACCATATTTGCATACCAGTATGACATGCCTTTGAGTATCATATCTGGTCACTTGTATAAATGACCCCCAAATTTTACAAATGACCCCCAAATGACAGGAAAATTCAAGGAAAACCCTGTTTAATGGTAATTGATGAAGGAATTTACGACAAAGTAACACTGTAATTACGCGTGAAAATAGTTGGGTGGGGTAATGTAATTAAGTGTTGGTGTGTCTTTTGGTCACAAATATGAGTAAAAGTTAATTGGTTGGGCGACTGCATATTCATTTAAGATGATGATAATTAGTGTTTCACAATATTAGGTTCTTTTAATATTGAAATACTTAAAAATGAGTTAAAAAAGCTGTTTTGAGCGCCCCCAAAAATCGCGATTTACAGTCTCACTTATTTTTCCCAAATCTCACTTAAAACAGCCCTGCTGAGGAAAATCTCACTTATTGACCGTCTGAAAATATGGCATGTATGTTAATGACAAATATTCATTTTTTTAGATGAAATACGGTACACTGATTCAGATTAATAATCTAAGCACCCAATTTGTTATGTTTATCAATAAATACTTAAGCATGTGTGAGAAAGTTGTTTCCTTGGTAGAGCAATAAAATACTGATAAGAAGAGTGTAACATAATTACTGACCTGGCCATAGAAAAATATCAAGGAATTGTACTCCCCTCTGAGGTCTTGAAATATCCTTCACTGTAATATTTAAACCCTTTATTTATTGATTTATCACCAGAAGACTTTTTGTTGCATTTGATGTAGTTTTTAACTGACGAAAATGAAATAAACGGTACAAGATCAAGATCTCTGTCGCTGTACGATGTTGCCATAGTTTATAGTATTTACATATAACTCTCTGGGAGTTCGCTTAGTAAGCCTCGTTCTGAGATGTCTATAAATATGCATTAGGAAATATTAAGAAGCGCCTAATATAAATAAGCACACACATACATTGATAATGGACTTTGCAGAACGTGGACATTGTAGGAACTTTTGGCTTGATCAAGGTTTGTGGAGTTTAGTTAAACAATTTGTTTTTATTCTTATCGTGAAAGTTTTGATGTATTTGATATCATACCGATTTTGCAGTATCTTTTTTATTGGTGAAAAAGTTGTCTAAAATAATAGCGAAACACGTAGTATTTTGTCAACTAGAGGAATATATAGATTATTTCATTTAATATATATATCCGTTTAATATTATAACTATTCAGTTTTAAATACTTTACCGGAACAGTACGCGGACACTTTTTATCGTATTTTCTAACCTGTGTAAATTTGGGTGTGTTTCAAATCATACGGTCTCGCAGCTTTTCAGAAAAATCCTTGCTCTAAAATTTGCGGCAAGTCTCGATTGTAAACAATGCACTGCGCATGCGCAGTTTGGCACCGCACGTGCAACAGTCGCGGCCAAAATAATTCGTGCTATTTAACCAGTACGCGGACACCAACATTTACTGAAGAAGAAAGACTCTAATGAGGAATCAGCTTCAGAGAAGTTTCTTTGATGATTTTATTTCAAGATTTTAAAACCTGAAAGAATGAAAGATTTATTAAATTTTATTCACTTGACTTTTAATAGCCACATGTACTAAACAAACTTTAACAACGTGTGTAGTATACGTGTGAACTACGGTGAACAAAAAATGGACAATAAAACGAACTTTAAAATGACCATATATAATGTTTTTCATAAACTGGAACTATGCAATGAATGGCAATAGTAAGAAAAAAAACATTTGGCGCATACCTGTACACATCGCGTCACATGCATGCGCCCAAATGATTAGGATGTAGTTCAGGAATTGTCACGAAACGTACCGGTGATATATTTCAGGCTTCGTGTTGAATATTTTGGTGAGATTTTGTAAAATGGCTTTTTATTTATTAAAACCCTTGAATAATGCATTCTCTTTTATTGATTTGAATATGATTTAAACAGACATTCATAATTTATTTACCCGTTTACTGCGACAACAATGTTCGTATACGTTTGTTGATCCGAGTTCGTCTGCTCGACAGCTAAAAACCCGGAAGCTTACACATACGCGTTCGATACCGGAATAAGAACAAGTACCGTGCAAATAATTGTGAGTAATATCGACTTCAGGCAAGAAAGTTTAAATATTTTACGAAACGATAAATATGCAGGTGTCCGTGTACTGGTAGTGTCCGCGTACTGTTCCGGTCTGTCTATTGTTCTTTTTTTGTATTTCATGTCATGTAATGCGCTGCAGTTAAGGTATTACATCCACAACGAGCACTATAATGGGTTGGCTAATTTCCTTTCAATACATGGTAATTTAACTAAACACATTTAAAATACATTTCTCAATTGTTTATAAGCTTATTTTTTAAGTGTTTTTTTTTGAAAATCGAGAAGGTTATAAATAAAACCATACCACTATAACATACATAGTAAACATAATAAAGAGGTAATACACAATTACAAACAATGTACAACAATAACATTCTAGCAAATATGTTATACTTCATGACTGATAATGAACTTCAGCGTGAATAGGCAATCTAAATTCCCCTATGACTATGTCCTACCGAAACTAAATGTAGTATAAGAAAGGGACTTAGCGTCTAGTATATATATAATTTAATTTTGATAAAGAACACACATGTGGCAGAATTCTCATCATCCGATAATCGATACTGCGTAAAAATGCCTATATATAGAAATATGAAGGATTTTAAATTTAAACTGGTATAACTTTTTATCCGTTAAATATATCAAATAAATCCAAACGGTTTTGTAATGTTTCAATATTCCCCATTCATTCAAATAGTTTACCTTTTATTTGAAATAAAGTAAAATGGTATTTTTTTAACTTTAAAACAGCCACCAGTGCTATATAGAATATATAGGCGGAATCAGTTTAGTCTGAAATTAACTTAATATCATTTAAAAACGGTTAATGATATTAACAAAATGCAAATGGACTCATAAACTATAATTATTGCTCTGTCAATCGGTATTTATTTGGTGAAAATATTTAAAGAGGAAAATGGTATTTTTTCACTTTAAAACTATATGGTATGTTTTTTTACCACGTTCGGAAATGTTCGGAAGACCGTCCGAGTATGACCAAATATTACCGAAGTTTTATGGCACTTGAGCTCCAAACGGGCACACTAGGGGTCCAGCAGCGATCATACAAGCTGTTAATTAACAAATTAGTGGGCTTTATAGGGAAGAATTTAGGGGAAATGTGACTTTTTATAGAATAGCCTTGAAATGAAATAATGGTTTGGTTCATTAGATTGACTTTTTATTCAGTAAGGTGTGAACTTTAAAACAGTATGATTCGATTACAATAAATAAGTTTTTATATGGTATTGTTTAATTTTATATATAAAAGTGAATATTATTATATAATGCTATTAATATTAAAAATTATACAGATGTTACAGTTATTTAGACAAATAGTTGCATAACTTATATATTTAAATTTTAATATATGTGGCTTTTGGTGAAATCGTATAAAAAATCATTTTTACCGCAGAACTGTATTTTGTGACCGTTTGCATAGTAATACAATGTACATAGAAGTTACAATTAAAATGAATTTTTGACATTCAGTTGCTTGCTGCTAAAACTGCGAATTTATTGTTTTAAGGAATACATCGTGTCATGAAACCTTGCATTAAATTGTATAAACATCATTTAAGATGGGGTTTCTTTTTGTATTTGCGTTTATTTATCCCCCGGTTTCCCATATGGGTGACGCCTCCAGAAGAATGTTAGTCATATTAGATTTTTGGAGGATAGTGCATGATACAGGAGATGCCCCAGTTCCAGAAACACCCCTGGTCCTATTACGTGCTCGATGTAAAGCATCATACACGGGACCTCGGTTTTTAAAGTCTCGTTCGAAAGACTGTTAGTACGGTCAGTGATGGAGCGGGGAATCGAACCTGCGATCCCTGGATTACAAGTCCAGCGTGTTACCACCGGACCACGGATCCGCTACTGTGGGATTTCTATCGCCTGTGATAATAAAAAACACTATGTCAGTGGAAGAAATGAAGGAAATGTTGGTCTGTATGGGGATAAAAACAAAATTAAGAAAAAAAGAAAAGATCGCAGGGCTTCTGAGAAATTCGTTGTAAACTCGGTACCCTGAAAAAACACATTTCCCTTCATTTCGTAACTTAAACATGTATATAGGGCCGTAACAGTGTCACCAGAATATAATTGTAGGTATTATTTTCACACGTAACATGTCATTTAATTCCACGATGGTCTTGTGATACAAGAGATTCTTTGTTTGCTAAATACATCAGTTTTCTACGTTTTCCACTATTTAATTTTCGGGTTTCATGTATTTAGTATTTGATGCATTTATTTTTCATGAACTATAGTTCATAAATGTAGTGGAATGTAAGACATTACATTATTAAATTATATTAAGAGAACATAATTTTGTTTCGTGTTTTTTTATTAATTATCTGTCTATTTAGGCAGGTGGTCAGCTTGTTCTACCCTAATCAGTAATACTGCATTCTAAAGCACCATTTAAAGTACAATTCACTGGTTTACCCCTGTTGATTCACAAATTAATAACAGTTAAATCACCTTTCAAAATCATTGAAAAAGTATAGCCGCATCATTCAATTGATAAAAAAGTAAGGAACTAATTTAAGTATTAGTTTCACTTAAAGGGACAGACAATCTTTTATATGTAAAACAATTTGCTCACATACATAAAAATTATATTACAACATTATTCATTAAACACGCACTTAATCAGAGAAATATCATACTTAACGTTAGATGCTACAATATAGGTATCATGCATGTATAATACATTCTGATAAATTAGTACTGCCCGGGGCAATTTCATTACGCTGGCTAAACACAGCGGGGTGGCTAATTAAGTCGTGCACGATAATGATCATGAAATCATATCATAAATCAGTAAATCACGAAGGCTTCCGAGTGTTTCCGACCACCGTGGCCACTAATTAGCGACGCTCGCATCGATAACTATCGGCTTATCTGATGATGAAGATTCTTCGGTATGTCAATCCATCATCAAATACAAAATATTACATTAATTTACATAATAGGTATATATAATAAAGATTTTTCATGCATTATAATGTAAGTTATTTCTCTCTGTCACTGCTTTGTAAATGTAAGTACATAATTTTGTTTTCAGCGTTTATAAGTTCTATAAGTTTGAACAATTCGGACGTCTCCAGTAATGGTTAGGCAGATAAGTTTTTCGTATCTCCTTGTTTAAATTACACCGTCTAATATAAAATGGTACTCATCTTCTACAGTGTATATATGGCATAAATTACATTGTCTGTCAACTAGTAGTATGGGATTCAGTTTTGTCCATCTATCCGATTCAATACTAAGCCTATGTGAGGTAACTCTCAATTTTGTAAGACTTATGCGGAATTTTCTATCATTCAAATCGAAATCGAAACATTGTAATATGTTTATAAAGATAAGCCCTACTAATTTCCTGTAATCTAGCTACCATTGAGACAGTCAGTTATCCATTATTTTAATAACTTGAAACTCGCTCAATAATTAATATGTCTTCAATGAATCATTAAAAGTGTGTTAAGTATGCTAAATAATTCAAGGACAAATGTTATTAGGAATCTGAAAAACCGAAACTGAGCTGGAGTCCATTGCATATATAGATATACAAAATGGTAATTTTGTTCAAGGATGTAAATTTTCCTTTATTTTGGCTTTCATGCCAATGAGCAAAAGATGACATGTATATATTAAAATTAGCCTTAGTTGATTTATGCCGACCCTAATTTTTTTTGAAGACTGAAGAAGAAAATCATTTGCGACTACAAATTCGGAACATCGATTTTAAATCTCTCTAATGGTTGAAGTTGACAGTTATTAGTTCATTTAGGCTAATAAATGCATATGATGGGAAGAAAAATCAGAACATTCTTACCCATGATCACAGACAAATTAATTCCCAAGCCTATGGACTACCATAAAATACGATCGCTTTTAATTAAACAAAAAGGGAAACAGAAAGAATATTACAACAAGAAATCGCTTCATAGTGCCCCTGCAAGACTTCAGAGATTGTTACTAGCCTTGCAAGGTTATGATTTTTAGTTGCAGCACCGAGCTGGCACTCAAATACCTGTGACAGATACGATGTCCAGAAAATTTCTTCCTGATACCTATCCCGAAATATGTGAAGCGACAAATCTGCATGTACACTTTGTCACTAGAAATTTACCGTACACTAACCAGAAACTGTGTGAAATCAGATTACAGACAGAGCAAGACCCCGAACTTATTCATCTGAATCATGTCATTATTTAGGGTTGGCCTATCAAACACAAGTCTTGCCACCAACATCTTCTGGATTATTGGAATTATAGGGAAGAACTCAGTATTGTAGACAATATTATATACAAAGGTCATAGGATTATCATCCCAAGGTCACTAAGACCTATGATGCTAAGTATTATCCATAGTGGTCATTCGGGACAGGAGCGTAGTCTTCCTCGTGCCCGAGATACCATGTTTTGGCCAAACATCACAAAAGATGTTATCGATAAAGTAGCGGGCAGTGTTCAACATGTGCTGAACACCAACGGACAAATATTAGAGAGCCATTAATTCCTCATAAAGTTCCACAATACTGGCAGGTTATTGGTACTGATGTTTTCACTCTAGACAATCAAGACTATTTGATAGTTTGTGACTACATGAGTAATTTCTTTGAAATAGAAAAACTCAATAACACAAATAGTATTACTATTATCAAGATAATGAAAGCTTGGTTTTCAAGGCATGGTGTCCCTGAGAAACTGATATCTGATGGTGCTAGTTATTACACATCTCAACAGTTCCAAGACTTTGTACCTAAGTGGGACATTCAGCATGTCACATCATCGGCATATTACCCCCAATCAAATGGGCTAAGTGAGTCATGTGTTAATATTGCGAAGACCTTATTAAAGAAATACCAGCAAGATGGGACAGATTTATCTATTGCATTGTTAGAGCTATGTGCTACCCCATCGGGCATTGGCCTGAGTCCCTGTGAAATTTTGATGGGAAGAAAAATCTGAACATTCTTACACATGATCACAGACAAATTAATTCCCAAACCTATGGACTACCATAAAATACGATCGCTTTTAATTAAACAAAAAGGGAAACAGAAAGAATATTACGACAAGAAGTCTTAGCCTTTAAACCCCCTTAAATTAGGTGACAAGGTCAGAATCCAGCAAGGAACATGGAAACCTGCTGAGGTCATTAAGCAACACAGTGATCGATTGTACACTGTTGAAGCCCTGATGGAGGAAAATATGTTAGGAAAAGGTGTCATTTGCTAAAAACTTATAAAAATTCCCCGCCAGTAGGTGAAACACAATTGCCTCGCCCTTCAGATACGTCCCTGGAAATTCCATCCTCGCCGCAAAGTACGTTTCATGAGTCATACAATGTCCCTATGACCCCACATAAATATAATGAGCAGTCTGTCTGTGCTAGTGATTATGATAAAAATGATCAACACAGCAGTCCAATTAAACCACCTGTAACAGCAAATACTTCAAAGCAACCAAATCAATCTCCATATATTACAAGATTTGGATGGCAAATTAAACCAAAAATAATACAATCTATGTAACATTTATACAAGGATATAAAGTTCGTATGAGCTTGAAAATGGACAGTGAAATGCTATTGTTTAATATTTAACATTTGAAACTTGAGCAGTTGAAATCACACGGAAAATTGTGGATATATCATTAATCTGTGTTTATTCTACTCACAAATTCAGACTATAATTTCAACAACAAGTGATTGAATTGACATTTCCAATTACTTGGATTAATTTGATAGAGAGTATAAGCCTGACTCATGTTGTATACCAAAATGTCAAATTTGTGAACGCAATATGCTTGTTTGTTTTAATAACATGTAACTGATATTTTATTCGTTGAGAATAATGCATTCATTAAACACAACAAGTGCCAGATGTGTGCAAACATTTTGTTAGCAAATTAAGTGATAAATAATCGTTGTTTTAATCACTGAAAAAAGGGAAATGTTATAGTATTAGTTAACTCTTGTAATGTAAATACCAAATGAAAGTTTCTAGAGTTGTCTCTCTTGTATTATCATCATATAGTGCTTGTATAAAATGTAAATGAATGCCTCTTTGTTATGAGTTGCTGTATGACTGTCATACTGATAAGTACATATTAAAATATAATATATATAGTGCGAATCCTGGTTATTTATTATTATTTATATGGTACATTCAAATACCATATAACAATATCAAAATACTGATCTTACATGATCTGCATCACTGGCAGTTGCTAGTAATAACTGAAAATAGATTGAATATTTCTGACCTAACTACCTGAACATTATTTATTTTTTAAATAATTATACTGCCTGTGCCTTTTCAATTGGGAAAATAGGCGCGATAACTCCGGAATTTGGGAAAATAAGGTAATGGTTGTTTTGCTTATAAAATAACTTTTCAGCTGTGGCTGGTGTTTGTTATATATATGAGGTGATGTAAGAGCAAAGAAGTTGAATTCACGAAAATCTGAGTTAATAAAGAGTAATTCAGTGTGAAGGGAAAACATGAACGAAGAATTGGGAAAAAATGATGATTTTTGGAAAATATTGACACTTTTTGATAAGGGGCAACAGCCTATATTCGGCAGTAAAACTAACTAAAAACATATTTTGTAGCTCAGCTATGTACATTTATTGAACGTATTAGAAACTGTACCTTACCGAGTAGTAGTAGTTATTCTGTGATACTTTATTTACAGAGCTTGATGACAGATGGTCATGGAGATCACGTGGTGGCGGTTACCGTGGAAACGGGAGAGGAAACAGGAAAGGAAACAACAGACGTGGTATGGGTAGCTTGTAGTAGCATTCATGTAACAGAATCTTTATGAAAGAATTACTTCTTTCATTATACATTGGCACGTCCTCGGGGAAAAGTAGATCTAAGTCTATACTGTATATATGTTATATATACAAGGGATGCAACTCCTGAAATTGATGATTTCCCTATGCACTCAATTTGGCTCATCTTCTGAAATATCAAAAGCTTTTTT
Source organism: Mactromeris polynyma (assembly GCA_032209605.1). Classification (NCBI taxonomy): domain Eukaryota; kingdom Metazoa; phylum Mollusca; class Bivalvia; order Venerida; family Mactridae; genus Mactromeris; species Mactromeris polynyma. The sequence goes on along the minus strand of JASFXZ010000002.1, from coordinate 29,255,350 downwards.
ATGCAAATTTATGCTAGTGTTGTTTGGTAAATTATAGTTTCATTGATGTACATTAAAACTTGAAAACTGGTCTTCATATTGAGGTGGTCTTAATATTGAAGTTGAATACAGAGCAAACAGCGAAAATGGATTGGAAAATTGTGTTCTTAATTTCGAGGTGGTCTTATTATTGAGGTGGTCTTTAAGTGAGGTTTTACTGTATTTTTATTCTCCTGACTTTATCATTTAAGGGTATCAAGGATCATACTATCCCCGCTTCTGCTCTGGTTGCTCATACAGATCGAGAGGTAGAGGAATACCTAATCCTAGTCGTTCATATGATGAAGGGGATGAATTTATGGGCAATAGTGATGACGCTGCGTAAGTAAATTACTCTTCCAATTTACAGTAAAACTGATAGACCACGATTTGGGACCCTTGAAAACTAGTCTTCTTATTGAAAATTAAGACCACCAAGATGTAACAAGGACAAGAAAATTTAACTTTAAGTTTTCAAAGTCAAACCTCTCTATTTTGAGAACAGTTTTTTTGCCAGCTTAATTCTCTTTGAGTTTTAAAGAGAAATGTCATGCTAAAACCTGTTCCGGTATTTGAATTATTAGCATAACATCCCCTGGCACCAGAGTAATGTACAACGTGTAAAGGGTGTTTTTTTACAGAAGTAACACATATATCAAAACGATAAGAATAAAAAGAATTGTTTAACTAAATTTCACAAACATTGATCAAGCCAAAAGTTCCTAGAATGTCCACATCAATGTATGTGTGTGCAATGTACCCTAAAACTTCATCAGTTCTTTTCTTAGGCAAGTCAACGGAATCACAGGCTGCTTCATAGATGCCTCTTGTACACAGAAGTCGTTTTGAAATAATGTCTCTGTTTTGCTGCGACACGTTTTTCAATCTTTTCTGCCAAAATACATTTGTATTTATCTAGTTTGCTGCAATACACCCACACATATTTCGTGAAAAGCATGATACTTTTGCGCTAAATATAATTTATGAATAAATATGAATGCCAGGATTCATTGAGATTCTGATGCGTGTCTATTATGCTATGTAATAAACATTCTGATGTGATATTTTGCTTTTATACGTTCTTTTTCAAAATCAGAAAATGCGCCTTTACGATCATAATCATTGAACATAAACCTGCAATTTGATGACCCAAGAAATGACGTTTTGTCAATGTTATTGTGCCATACTATTATGTTCCTTTAAATTTGGGCAGATGTAATATCAGTCTTGATAGTAATTATTTCTTAACCATGTCAATCGGTTAATTGAATTAAAGTCATGTTTATTGAGTCTAGTTTCTCGTGTTTTTGTTTACACTCGCTGTATTCTGATGTTCATGATTGCATGACAGGTGCACATAAATTGGTGACATCTCATCATGTGATAGCAATTTCAAATATGAGTAGTTGTTGTAGTTGAGTTTGTCGTAATTAGTACTTATGTACACGGGAATATTTATATGGCACTCGCAAAGTCATGGAAGCACATTGACAATTTACTGAATGTAAAGAAAGGTTTTATGTATTTTATAGGGTTTTATTGATAAACATCGGCCTCATGTAAGCATGAGCATAAAATTGTTTATTTCGCATGTACATGGTATTATTGTTGTGGTCTAAATGGAAATAAATTACCCATATTGGGCCTTTATGTGAAAATAATTGTCTTTGAAATGCTCTAGATTATTTTTTTTAAATATTTTAGCAATCCATATGGAATAAGCATGCGTGGAAGAAAAAGATATGATAATGCCACTGGATCTAGGCACAAAGGTATTGTTTGTACTTGCTTCTTATGTCTTCATGGGTTTGCGTAAGAATATATGTATTTTCTGTGTATGAATATACACAGGAGGTCCGTTATATCGCTGTCCGCTATTCCGGAAATTGTTATAATGAGGCCTGGCCTTGGTTCCTGAATGTCATTGTCTACAATTAATAGAAACTGCTGTATTTAACAACATGACAAGCCGTACTTTGATCAGTGATGCCAAGCGCTTAATCTCATCTAAGAGAGCATCTATATAACCCGGAAAGCATATTCATTATTATTATTATTTTGACTGGTGCGGTGCCCTGATTTACTTTCGGTTATCAGTTTGACTTTTTCGCGAACCAGACAGGAATGAACAAGAAATACCCACGATCTGTGAGTTTGTACAACGCCTTTTGTCTTCCAATGTTGACATTGTTATCTTCTTCAACAGATGGTAATGGTTTGACTAAAAAGGCAAGATTTGGGTTACTAGTCAACAGTCGGGATGGAAGTGGTGACGCGAAATGGTTCAAAGTTACGGTAAAATATATTTCATTTATGTGTACCTGTATTTTGTTCATGCTTTAAAATGAAATTATTGACATTGCACGCAATGGTCTCTGCTTCTCATGGTGGCATATTGTTTCAATTTAGTCTTTGAAGAGCTAACATTTTATTCAATTATTTCCATTTTTTTCTGTAAGGAAATTATTGCATTGTTTGATGAACCACCATGTGTAAAAAATAAACATTATTCATTGTTGATTGGTCTGTAAGAATTTGGGAAATGTATATGCACTGCATAAAGATTTTTAGTTGATAGAATTCTTCACTTTATCACATTGTAGATTGGTAATTAAATGTTGTTTTCAGATTCCATGGGGTATAAAGGCTGAAAAGGACTTCATTTTGACTGGTATAATGAAACTTATTGATGTGCCATTTGTTCCAACTGACGTGAGTTATTCAATTTTTATTTACTAACAGTAAAACTGACAATTTCTATTAATTTCTTTTGTATGAACGGGTAAAAATTCACATATATTTATGATGTATGATTTATACAAATTCATTATGTATGAGAAGAAATTCTGCATCAAAATGTTTATTTATTCCAAAAAAGGAATTCATTATAAGAAGATTTTATCAACCTAACAAACATAACTATGTCTCCCTCTCGGAGACATAGTGTTTTTGCCTTCGGCGTCTGTCTGTCCGTTTGTCTGCCTGTACGCCCGTCCACTTTTAGCTAGTCCGTGCTTTATCTGCAATACTGCTGGTTGGATTTCAAGCAAACTTCATATGATTGATCAGCATTAAATGTAGTTGTGCATCCTCTTCGTATCGTTGCGCTTGAAAAAAAATTCACAATGGTATGGCTCTTTGATTTATTTATATTTGTGAAGTTTGTCAGCGCTCCATCTCAAATATGGCTGGTTCACAATCTTGTTCACAATGTGATTAAAATAAAGACCAGTTATTCTTAATTTCACTTTATTGATTACTTTTAGGAAATAATGTTTGTGAATTAAGACATATTTTTTCTTTATTATGCCACTTTACTATGCACACAATTTAAGTTGCCTATTTCAATGGCGTTTTAAGTATATTTTGAGTAATTGTTGTAAAATAAATGAGTATTTATAACTATTTTCTGTTTTAGTATCATTTTGAGAAACAGAATGTGATCTTTCATGTGAATGATGCAGCTGCCGCCAATGCTATACATGGAGTCTCAAAAAGAATAACTATGCCCTCTGGTCACAAGGTTGGTTTTTCATTTACTCACTTATGTAATATATCCAGAAATTGCTGACTCATCCCGGATTTTTATTGAGATTATTGTCTCCCTTGTGTGCTCAGATTTATATATAAACGTAAAAAATTAACGTGTGCATTTCACATTGATACTAATGACCTTTATTACCAGTGCCTTGACATTGATCTCATTTCAAAATAATCTGTTTGATTGCAAACTAAAGGGAACGACACCAATACAGCTATTTGCTTAATATAATCAAATACAAAGGGGAGGGTTTTTTGTCAATCAATTCTGTTATTCTGCTATCATTTTGTTGCAGATAAGTCTGTGTTAAGATGTACCCTATTTTAATGCTCCCCCCCTTCCTTCGCATAAAGTGCAGATAAGTCTGTGTTAAGATGTACCCTATTTTAATGCTCCCCCCCTTCCTTCGCATAAAGACTTTTTCATTGAAAATTCCTGTGGCAAGGAAGAGAGAAAATTCTTGTAAGATTTTATCCATATTTCTTTAAGGGGATGATAGCCTTGTCGTGTGTTTTCACAAATTTATCAATATACACATTCATGGATTAACTCTATACACTGTGTAGTATATTTGAACATGTAGATTCCTTTTTGATGATGTTTTACATTCCGGTAAATGCGCACAAAATTATGTTAAGTATATTTTAATATCAAAAGTATTTTTGAAAAGAGAGAAAGTTTACTGTGTTATGCTATCAAAATTATATAAAAAAAAATATAACACATAGTAATCACACATGTTTCTGTTGTTGTTTTGGAATAAAAACTTATTTTATGTTTTTTTTTTAAAATCTCGATAGCATGAGGTAGATTTGATTATATTTTCTTTGCATACATGTGTTTCTTTTGCAAAATTAACGCATGTGCAATTAGCCTGATTTACCGGACAACATTTTGCAATTTGACAACACCAAAAGTTCTAATAACGTCATTATTTTTCAATATTTTTACAAAATTATTGCAGTATTAATTGAAGGACTGTATAACGATAAAACAGTATAAATTTCATCTTGCTATAATTTTTTTATCTGTATATCATGTAGTTAGATAAGTATTGTTACAAAGCAAATATGGCTATTTCCTTCTGCCTATATCGCCCTATGTATATGTCATAGTTCATTAAATCATTATTTAAGTCTAAAATTGACACATATTTGCATCTTTTAAAGATGCGATATTCCCCCCATATGTGGGTAGGTGTATTAGTCTTCAAAAGCTGTCTACTGCCCTGGCCCTACAGTTGATGGCAATATATGATCTTGCAGTTGTTGTTTTTTCCTACAGAACTTAAAACTAATACTGTGTTGTGTGCGTGTTGTTCGTGAAACTTGTGCATTGTTCATTATCTTGTATAAAGAAGTTTGTGCGATTGTTGTCTTTCAGATGAATATTATTGTGAATCAAAGTTTTGCACCAATGAGTGATGAAATGATAGAGAAATTAAAGGTATGTTTTCAGCTATGTTTTCAGTTTTAGGGGAAGTATGGCTGGTCCTTTTGATAGGGGATATTTGCATCATGAGTCACCAAATTTGGGTATTAATAAGGCTAAAATTTTAAACATTTTACTGAAGAGGAATTGTCCTTCTAAGTATGGGAACAATATGTACTTTTTATGCTCCCGTTCCTGAAGGGGGGGGGGGGACATAGAGTCGCCGCTTCGTCCGTCCGTCCGACTACTTCTCAACACTACTGAAAGAAATTCAACAAAACTTTATGGGAAGCTTCACTACCAAGAGGAGATGCGCATATTATCACACGGTTTCGGTCGCACTATTTTTCACGGAGTTATGGTTCTTTGATTATGCAACATATAGTATATATGGTACTATTCTTGTCCGGAGTACTTCTCAGAAATTACCGACAGGAATTCAAAAAAACTTTATGGGAAGCTTCAGTACAAAGAAGATATGTGGATATTATCAGGCAGTTCCGGTCGGACTGTTTTTCATAGTATTTCAAAGTTATGGCCCTTTGAGTATGCAACATATATATTAAATGTATTCAGCCATGCCAGATAATCAACATTATATTCTTCTGATTTTTTAAGTAAGTTTTTGTTGTAGGTTAATGTTTGTCTACAAAGTGTTTATAATATATACATGTATATATTTGATTTCAAATAGATTTACTTATTTTTATGGCACCTTTCAATATCACCTCATGTCATACAATTTGCTTTATTGTTGTTTATTTAACTTATGATAAAAACCATTTAAGAAACAAATCAATGTTGAAATGTTATCATATTTAATGTAGCATTTCTTTTCTTTGAGCTTATCTTGAAAATGGTCTACGTCCTCTTCATGGTGTCGGACGTCACGCATGCATTTTGTCAAATCATCCTAACTTACCACATATACATTGCATTAAGATTCGAAATATCAACAAAGTGAGATTTTCCAATTAGAGTCTTGTTCGACGTCATTAGTATACTTTGGGAGCATTCATCGGTTCCCCCGATATCCTTACTGTTTTGGGGGAACGGGGCCAACTGTTGGCCTAAAATTTGCCATAAAAAGGGTTCGACTTTTTCACATTGAATAAATGGTGGACTCTTGGTTCTTAACCTTATATTATATTTGGCAGTATAGCAGAGACTAGCCCTGCATACGTGTATCTGTACTTCGACTTTTACACGCATTTTGCCGCACGATTTTAACGGCACTCTTCTGGCGTCTTTATTATCGACTAAACAGACTTTTGAGAGCGCAGAAAAACTGTAGCAAACTTTCACGAGTAGAAGCAAACAAAAATCGTTTGCATAAATCTATCACGTAACTTGATTATAGTGCTTCTATAGCAATTAAGTTCCCGTGAAACTGCAGCGCCTGAGTCACCTCTGACCAGCATCATTAAGGCGTCAATACGCTGACGTTCTGATAGTCGTGGCATATTCGCTGTTATAAATTTTCAAAATATACAGTGATATTCGCACTATACATGTGTGAAAGAATGTAGAGACAACTTTGGCCACTTGTACTTGTGTATACATGTTCCAAATGGAAATCCTGCAAAATCACAATTCGGGCTATTACGTAATAACTATCCATCGATTGACTGAGGTTTCGTTGTGGTTTTAAACCGTAACGACCGATAGTATTATATTGCAAATTTGACGTTTTATACCTTGTAGAATTAAATAATCAAAAAATAAAAAGTGCGCACTTTCTTTTGCGTTAGAGTATATTTAATAATTTGAAGCACCCAGACATATACATGTGTTGTTGTGCAACTAATTCTGTATTGTATTATATATATTTATTGCCATCTTCATCTCATTGTTATATTCAGGTTTGCATGAGAAACAGATATGATCCAAGATCAATGTCCTTAAATCTCTCCAGTCTATATACACATAAAGGTAAGGCAATTCTATCATCATATTATGTACCATATTATGTATAGAGCTGATCAATTACCACACTATTAAGGGTGTCGTAGGCACTAGCTTCACTCCATCATATGTTATGTAACACTCTTTCTGTATAGTTTTCTTTCCTGTCGTTGTCAAACTTATATCTATCGAATTGATGCTTTTAAGCTGACCTGTAGAGAAGACATAGTCTATGTTCCAAGTCTACCTTCCCCTGCTGGTCCATATTTGCCTTAGACATAACTTGGCTTAAAGGATCGCTTGATTACATACCCTATTATGCAGTATTTGAAGGCATCTATAATTTTTTTATATAATTAATTATATTTAATCTATAAAAAATACCAGAAGGCAAAGCTGATTCATTTCTGATCGAATGCCAGTGTGCTCAGTCTTAAATTGAAAGTTACTGAGCCTTGCTTAAGTCATCAGTAATCTGTATTGTTTCATAGTTCATAAGTTTTCTTTGAAGTTTGTAGTGCTACATTTTGAGAGGTGGAGCCAAGTTTGATGTTAATTAAACAAGATGGACTTACTTAATCAAAGGACAGAGAACATTAACTAACAGTGCATGTATTAGATAACCACTTATAGCAATCACCCTGTTGCAAATTTGACATTACGTACCAATACTTTGCATTGTTGCGAGGATTGGCTCAACATCGTGGGCTTAACAATCATAGCGCATGCTGCATTTATTTGATTGTTTAAATTTCTGGGGTTAACATTTCATTATCGTAGTGCATGTCATGTCTGCTTATTTGCATACATCACATGATAAAGAGAAATGCCTGTCTGTACACACGTTTTGTGATTGAACTATGAAACAAAACAGATGTACGGTAGATAAAACGGCTACACCCTCTCTTCTAAATTAGGTACCCTGGTGTATTCATTCTCTATCTATTACTTATTACATTTATGTGGAAATATCTGCTGTCTGAACTGAAAATAATACAGCTATTCATGCATGGGAATCCCTATTGTTGTTTTCAGATCTTGCTGGAGCACAGTATTATTGGTCACTAGCAAGACGTGAAGTGATGACCAATGTTGTAAAATTTATTGTGGAGAACATACCTGAGGTAAGAACAGCAAGTACGATTTTGATTGCTTGTTCAGTTAAATTCCTTCGATAAGGTCACCTCAGATGGTAAAGGTGGTCTTAACAACTTAGTTTCTCCCAGTATGCCAACACAACATGTTGCTTGCCAAAGTATTATTATTTGTTACTCTGAAGAGATTTGATAATCAGGGGTTCCACCAGGAGCTAATCAGAGTCATTTTGATACTTTTTTACCAGATTTTACCATTTTATAGCCATAATACCTATCATTTAGAGAAAACTGTCCTTCAGCCAGCATCCTTAGGTCAAAATTTGGCTTTTTGAAAATGAAATTTCAGGGGTCAAAGGGTCAATTCCTTGGTCAAATGGAAGTCTGATAATGCTTCTTTGGTATTTAAATATGCTGTGATTTGACTGTTACTTTATAACAGCCATAATTTCTGACATGTAGTGCAGAATAGTCAGTGAGCAGTGGTATCCTGCAATGTTCTAATCTGTTGTAAAACCTTTCAGCTTACATTTAGTCACCTTAAGATATGATATCTGTTTTCAGTTGTGTGAATTGGATTTAAGCAGTAATACATTGCTCAATGTTAATGATCTTGCACCTCTGGTACTGGCAACAGTTGATATGAAGGCTTTAAAACTCAACAAAAACAAGGTATGGGCTATGTGTCATTATTCTAAATGGATGGATTCAATTCATATTAGGCACAAGAAGTAAAGGATAATACAATATAGGTCAAGTTTATATTTGTCGATCCCGCTTGCAGTAAGCTTGATATAGTGCGGGCAGGTGTGCATGTGTCAGTCCGAATTTTCTTTGTCCGGACCATTACTCTGTCACTTAATCCAGTATTTTCAAATGACTTGGCACAAATGTTCACCATGATGAGACGGAGTGTCGCATGCAAGACCCATGTCCGTAGCTCAAAGGTCAATTAACACTTAGACTTCAAATGTAAAAAACGGGTCTAAAACATCATTTATTGAGGGATTTTCAAAGTACCTGACACTAATGTTCACCATGATGCGACGGACTGTCGTGCGCAGGACCCATATCGGTAGCTCAAAGGTGAAGGTCACACTTGGAGGTTAAACATAGAAAAGTCTAAAACATCTTTTCTGGACTATAACACTGTCATTTATTGGGGAATTTTCAAATTACTTGGCACTAATGTTCACCATGATGCGACGTGCCGAGTGTCGTGCGCAGGACCCATATCGGTAGCTCAAAGGTGAAGGTCACACTTGGAGGTTAAACATAGAAAAGTCTAAAACATCTTTTCTGGACTATAACACTGTCATTTATTGGGGAATTTTCAAATTACTTGGCACTAATGTTCACCATGATGCGACGTGCCGAGTGTCGTGCGCAGGACCCATATCGGTAGCTCAAAGGTGAAGGTCACACTTGGAGGTTAAACATAGAATAGTCTAAAACATCTTTTCTGGACTATAACACTGTCATTTATTGCGGAATTTTCAAATTACTTGGCACAAATGTTCACCATGATGAGTTTTGCATGCAAGACCCATGCACGTAGCTCTCAGGTGAAGGTTACACTTGGAGGTAAAACGTCAAAACAATGGGTCAAAAACTTCTTTTCCGGAATATTACACTGTCATTTGTTTGGGGATTTCAAGTTACTTGGCATAACTGGTCACCATGGTGACCTCATGTGTCGTGCAAAAGTAAAATAATGAGTATAATAGGTATGTACTGTGCAGCATTATATTACCGTATTCTCTTAATCTCTTGACAATTTGCGGGCTCGACATGTTGCCCTTGGGGATATAGTGGTAAAAATCCACCTGTTTTGAGAAGTTATGGCCCGTTTTTGATTTCCTGATTTTTTTACTTTCCGATTAACCATCAATTACCCTTGATAAGCTCATAGCGTGAACACCCCGTGTCCTATGGATACATCGAGTTGATTGAACTATGTTCTTTCACACGAACTGTGGAAGTCGTCTACTGTTTTATATAGTTACAGCAAAGATTTATGATGTAAAATTTAAAGCATCTTACATAAGTTTGACAGGCGCGTAGCTGCCTATACGCGAGTACGCGACTGAATCCACATGATTCTGACAAAGTTGCAGTATGAGTAATACAGTTCGCTGGCAAAAAGGTCAGAAAATTAGACTTCTGTTCTGATAGACAATCTGAATATTATTAACATAATCGGGGCTTGTATTTGTTTGCTATTTTAGCTCTGTTTTAGAGAAAAAATTCTGCCGAGTAAAGGGTTTATTTGTTAATTTATGATCCTAAAACTGTCCATTTTCCAGTTCTAAATAAAGCACCTCAGAATGCCCAGAATGCACCAGATTGCACCATTGATTTCAAATCTTTTTTGACTGAATCCGTAGCATCAAGTAGTTGTTTTGCTATTTTGTTACTTCTTGTATGAATAAATTGCTTGCACATTCCAAAACACTTGTATTCTTTTATAAAGACACAATTTAAAAAAAAGATATAAGATCAATTATATATAATATATATGCAGATAATCAGAAAGAATAGGTTTTGTATCATCATGTGAGTGAGGAATATATTCGTGTACAATTATCTACTAAAAGGTAAAACATTGTGATGATGTTCAATGTTAATTGATAAAGTTTCTAAGATGGTTTGTTTTGTTTCTTCAGCTCAAAGACATTGAATGCTTGCGGAAGCTTAGTGCATGGAAACTGGACACATTGTCTCTGGATGATAATCCACTGCGGGATAAGTTCAAGGATCAGTCTTCTTACATGGGGTAAACTGTAAAAATATTTTAATGTAATCATGTAATCATTTGGGGGATTGGTTTGTAACAGAGGTAAGGTGTGGACGTGGTATATCTGCAATCAGTGTATAAGTCTTGTACAAGATAAACAGTGGAACTTGCTTATGATTGCATGTGGCTTTTATTTTAAGATGTTATTGGATGAGTATTGCAAAACCAATACAATAAGCCCACATTTCTAGTTAAAACAGGCAATTACGGAAGAAAGACTTCTAATTTAATAGATAATTCTAGGTGATTAAGTATTAAAGCTGGTAATGTGTATGTGAATGAATAAATATGTCAATAACCTGTATGATGCTTTAAGAACTCTGAATTTTGAAAGTAATTGTGATCAATTTTCTGTAAAATTATATAAATTACTGTGGTCCATCTGAGCAAAGTTGCTATTATTCCACCAGATTTTTATCTAAAGTTGAAAGAAACTTGATGTTGAAAGTTTGACTATGTTTGGTTTTGTTTGTTATGCTCCCCATTCCCGAAGGGGGGGGGAGCATATAGTCTGACTTTTCGTAGCGGATCCGTGGTCCAGTGGAAACGCGCTGGACTTGTAATCCAGGGATCGCTGGTTCGATTTCCCGCTCCATCACTGACCGTACTAACAGTCTTTTGGACGAGACTTTAAAAACCGAGGTCCCGTGTATGATGCTTTATATTGAGCACGTAAAAGAACCAGGGGTGCTTCGAGAACTGGGGCATCTCCTGTATCATGCACTATCCTTCAAAAATCTGGAGGCGTCGCCCATAAGGGAAACCGGTGGCGGCGATAAATAAACACAAATACAAACAAACCGTCTGACTTTCTTTTCTTGTCCGGTCTACTTCTGATAAAATACAGACAGGAATTCAACAAAACTTTATGGGAAGCTTAACTACTAAGTGGAGATGCGCATATTATCACAGGGTTCCGGTCAGACTATTTGTCGTGGAGTTATGGCCTTCGATTTTGCAACATGTAGTATATATGGTACCATTCTTGTCCAGACTAATTCTCTGAAAACTCAGACAGGAATTCAACAAAACTTTGTGGTCAGCTTCATTACAAAGAGGAGATGTTTTGTTTTCATAGGGTTTTGGCCCCTTTGATTATGCAACATATAGATTAAATATTTTCAGCCTTGCTAGATAATCAATATTATATTCTTTTGATTTTTCAAGTAAGTTTTTTGTTGTAGGTAAATTTTTGTCTATGTAGTGTTTATAATATATATACATGTATATATATGATTTAAAATATATTTACTTATTTTTATTGTACCTTTCAAGATCACCTCATGTCATACCTCAAACAATTGGCTTTGAAACATTGTTGTTTTTGAACTTATGATAAAAACTATTCAACAAAAAGGACATTCAGCCACTTGTCCATCTGTCAACACCAGACTTCTCTGATCATCACATGATATGTATTGGTATAATCAACCTACAGGCTTTGTTGTAAAGGTACACATTACATGGACAGGGGCACTTGAATTAATTGTTAATAAAGGCTTCTTATATCAGTAGCAAGACTCCTTTTCATTTTTTTTTAGTTAGCAGGATTATCCTAGCCCAACATGTAATTAAATTTGTTCACTATCTCAATTTCGTTGTACACTTTTGTATACATTTTGTCTTGGGAGTTCCAGTACATTTCAAGTGCTGCGTATTACTTTAAGATTTTAACAATAAAAAAAAGTGAGATTGCCAATTACAGTCTTGTTCAGCATTATAATCATACTTCCAGGGAGCATCCATCCGTTCCACCGATATCCTTGTTTACTCAAGGTGAGTAGAGGTGTATTGCTTCATTTCCTACAAATTCATGTATTTAAATACATTAATTACATTTGGAGTGAATATGAATTTGAGTGTTGTTTTGACTGTGGTGTTTCATGACTTGTCTAAAAATGGAAATGCTACTGACGTGTACTGCCAAGGTTTTGCATCGTTATGTGTTACGGGCAAATATTGTGCTGAAAGTGAAAGGCAAATTATTGATGTGCTGGCAAAAGCACTGTAGAGATTCAAGAGCAAGTGTGAAGTATATGCATTGCATGGAACATGTAAAGTGAAAGAGCAAATATGCTTATTCTCCAAAGACACATATCTGTTACCAATGATGGGTCAGGACGTGCCAGAAAGGGCGTCGGCCTAAACAAGGGCAGCTGGCTTTGGGGACTATCACAGATAATGGCTTGGCAGTCAAATACTTGATTTGCTAAGGTCTGTTTTATGGTTTATCAATATCAAGTTGAAAAACTCATTTGATAGTATTGATTAATTGTATTAAGACTTTGGACAGAATTTTGTAATACATTATTTAGAACAAATCTTATAATATATATAACTGTTGTAAACATTGTGAATATTTGGCATGTGTTTCATTGGATGGTTAGGAAGGATAGGCTTCCTTTTTTGAAAATGAACTGTAGTTTTCCATATTGTTTGGCATATTTTCTTCATTCGTACACATATCCAACTTTAATTGTTGATCAAACCAGAAATATTAACCAATTGTATTGGTAACATGATAAAGAGACAGCTCATGTCTTGTAATGGACACTGTAAAGTATCATTGACCAGTTTTCATACATTTTTGAATGCCAACTAGATATATCTGCAGTTAATTGTTTCATTCATTATTATTTGTTTGTTTCTTTCATTATTATTTGTTCATACCAGCTCATGAACTTGTCCCAACTAAGTTTACCATGCTGGTTTGACCTTAAGTTTAGTATAACGTTTCATATTGTAAGTACATATATAATAATGCGGAGTCATACTTGGTTATATTTTTCAGTGCTGTACGAAACTTTTTTCCAAAAGTGTTAAAACTGGTAAGTAGTTAAGGTATGTTTTAGCTCATCTGTTCCAAACCGCACTGAAGAGCTATTGTCATGTTGTTGAATCATTGTTGTCACCAGCAGCAATCTCGTCCATATGTTTATGCTCCCCGTTCCCGAAGGGGGGGGGGCGGGCATATAATCGCCGCTTCGTCCATCCGTCTGTCCTTCCGTACGTCCAACTTCTTGTCTGGACTACTTCTCATAATCTACTGATAGGAATTCAACAAAAGTTTATGCGAAGCTTCACTACCAAGAGGAGATGCACATATTATCACACGGTTTCAGTCAGACTATTTTTCACCGAGTCATGGTCCTATGATTATCCAACTTATAGTAAATACGGTATCATTATTGTCCAGACTACTTCTCAGAAACTACTGACAGGAATTCAACAGCACCTTATGGGATGGGAAGCTTCACTATCAGAGGAGATGCGCATATTATCACACGGTTTCGGTCGGACTATTGATCACTGAGTTATGGCCCTTTGATTATGCAACATGACTTTTCTCGTCCAAACTACTTCTCAGAAACTTCTGACAGGAATCTTAACAAACAATTATTGGAAGCTTCACTTCCAAGAGGAGATGCGCATATTATCACACGGTTTCGGTCGGAATATGTTTCACGGAGTTATGGCCCTTTGATAGTATATATGGTACCATTCTTGTATGGACTACTTCTCAGAAACTCAACAAAACTTTATGAGAAGCTTCACTACCAGGTGCAGATGAGCATATTATCAGGCAGTTCCTGTCCGACTGTTTTTCATAGAGTTATGGCCCTTTGATTATGCAACATATAGATTAAATATATTCAACCAGGCAAGATATCAACATTATATTCTTTTAATTTTTCAAGTAAGATTTTTGTTGTAGGTAAATGTTTGTCTACGTAGTGCTTATAGTATATATATATATTTATTTTTGATTTCAAATATATTTACTTATTTTTAATTCTTCCTTGGAACCATACTAAACGGACGAGTGTCATGCACCCGCAGGCGGTGTTCTTGTTTTAATTTATGATAAAAACTATTCAACAGAAAGGACATTCAGCCACTGGTCCATCTGTAGACAAACTTGCAGTTTTGATTTAGGAATCCCTATGCAATTTGCTAATACATGTATGTTTATACTATAATGACACCAGAGGCTATTAAAGTGTTAAGGTTATGTGTCTTGCTTTATTCTCGATAATATGTGAAACTTTGCTGTTGACTCGGTGCTTGTGAATGTATCAATACCATTGTCGGAACTTTGCTGTTGACTCAGTGCTTGTGAATGTATCAATACCATTGTCGGAACATTGCTGTTGACTCGGTGCTTGTGAATGTATCAATTATTACCATTGTCGGAACTTTGCTGTTGACTCAGTGCTTGTGAATGTATCAATACCATTGTCGTCAAACTTTTATTCAATTTGATGTATAGGCAAAGAACTTTAGGAAGATGATGGGTGGGGTTACATATTTGGTTATTGAGTCGAGGCCACTGTTACTCAAAGTCTTTGTTACTGAAAATACAGACTAATATTCAATTACTTGGGTATTATTTGAGTTATTTGAAGGAACCTTGGTACATGAGTAGGTAACTTTCTGACACCAATGGACTCAATTGTGTATAGGGTCACATGAGTCAAGGTCGCTATACTAAAATTCAAAGATTACTTTCTTCTCAATTCTTAAAGGGAGTAACTCGTATCGGACACCAAATACTGACAGCTTACATGGAGCCTAAGGTTAGGTTTATGAGTGGAAGATTTTCATTTAGTCCACTGTAGTAGACCGGTCTTGTTTGTGTGTATTTTTGATAATTTGTTAGGCCTGTCAAATTCATTGCATTAAAATTTAAAATTCTAATTTATAGGATGACATAGATCTACCACCAACAATTACATTTGTTATTGAAGCAAGAACTGATCTTCCAAAAGCCAAGGTAGATGTTTTCTAGAATACATGTTTATGTTGCAGGGGATTTTATTGGAACTTAATTTAATGATGCAGCCTGTGTTATAATATAAATGTTAGGTCAGGTTTGTTAAGCAGCAAGGTCAGACCAGTTTGTAGAGGTATGGTTATTATGTTTGGGCCAGCATCTTCAGTTATGGGCATTGGTATAGTTCAAAATACAATCACATTGTCTACTCAATAAATATTTTGTGTTGAATCTTAATATAACAGAATATGTTTCACTGTTGGGTTTTTGTCAAGTTTGATGACCATATAGTTTAGACTACTATCTCAGTAGTTTTGACCGTTGATTCCGTCTTTGCCTGTTGGACTGCGTTCAAATTGTCTGTTCAGTGTTTGATTACTTTTTATGAAAATTTGGAGTGATAGACATAATGTAGTGACTGTTTAGCACTCTTTTTGTTCTATTTTTCTATCATTAGGACAACTGTTTCCCTAACCAAGAAGTACAAGACTGTGTTGTGAAGTTTTTGAAGGATTATTTCATGGTGTATGACTCTGACAATAGAAGTGGATTGTGTGGATCTTATCATGATGAAGCAATGTTCTCTTTGACTGTTGCATATAATGGTGCTATACCATATAAGTAAGTGACATTTTTACAACCCTGGCTTCACTAAACTTTTCAATCATATCAAGTTTTTTTCTCAAGTCTAGTTATTTATTTTCTTGCGCAATGAAATTTTGGTATGAACAGTCTTGCAATTGATAGTGTTGCTTACATAGCTTACATACAAACTCTTGATTGACTTTTAATTGTATAAATTAGAATGTTAGATCCTGAAAATTAGAATTCGAGATGAATTTCAGTCGAATTATCATGTGAAATTTGACCCAGATTTTTGTCATGCTTTTCGTTATACAGTAAAACCTCATTTAGAGACCACCTCAATAATAACACCACCTCAAAATTAAGAACACAATTTTAATGTTTTAGTCATTATTCAACCTCAATACTAAGACCACCTCAATATTAAAGCATGTTTTCAACGGTCCCTATGAAGGTTTTATTATTGATGTTTTCCTGTACGAAATTTGTGGAAATACAGGGGTGTCACTAATTCTTGAAGTAGCAGGTTAATCACCAAAAGTTGGCAGGAGTCTGTATGGTACTCCCCTTAATTTTAATCATTCATACAAGAAAAGTAGCCGGTTGGTGACACTTAAGTTACTGGGTAACTTTACCAGCGCTCGGCTCTTTTTGACACCCCTGAAATTCCAGTTTCTTTTATCATATACATTTCATTGGTATCATAGAACATTTTTAGAATATCTGTTTATTATAATTAGTTCTATATCTATTTTAGCCAGCCATCTTTAGCTGCATATAATGTTGACAGCAGAAATTTGACAAAGATGACAAAGGGCAGAGGTTATGTTCTTCTCTGTTTTCTACTAATAACAAAACAATAATGGAACACAATTGAGTTTAATGCAGTGTTTGTAGTACTGATGTTTTATTCGATGATTGCTGTGGTCATGTTTGAATTTTTCCCTAGAATTGAAAAAGATATGACTCTTGATTTCGTTTCGTATGCAAATGAATTCATGTACAGGTAGCTAGAGACATGCTTGATAGTATTTCCCTCCAAGACCAGTCAGATATATTATTGCAAATGGCAAGCAATCCAAAATGCATTTACCTGTTTACCTGATGGCCTGTCTTCCGTGGAAACTAAACTACTTGTATGATTGTTATTGTAAGTATATATACACACTGGCAGAGATAAGGTTGTAACTAACTGTATGTGGAAATATCACTTATGGCACAAATGCTACCTCTACGTTTTGTAGTATTACTTTACCTATATTTCACTGCTTGTAAGCGCAGCCCATGCGACACATTAAATTCTTAAAAATATACCAATCAAAACTTCTAATGCACCACTATAATTGTCACTTATTAGATTTATTTTCCGTCGCAAATCAATGTAAACATTATATAAGGTTTTAATTGAGATGTCAATGTAAGACGTGAATAAATTTCCAGAATCTTCCAAGAGTCAGTGCAAAAATTACCTAAGTGACGAAAATGCCATTCTTGTCCTGCATGTGAAACTTGTGCAAATATCAGCTAAGTAATCACCGTGCTTGACACAATATCAATATCCTATTCAACTCGTGTGTTTGAAAAGGTAACACTGCAATTTAAAATGGTAAGGCTGAGTGTTGAAAGCGGGGCATAGCGAGTATTATTGAGTATGTGTGGGACGACCTGTAAAGGCAGTTTAGGCAATGTTTAGTGCAGCCACAGAATCTGCAGCAACGAGAGACAGCCTTGATGGAGGAATGGTAAAACATTCTCATGAGAGTTATTCGCCAGAACATTAACTTCATGCAACGAAGATGTACAGCGGTCATCAATGCAAGGGTTAGACATACCAGATACTGAATACCAAACCTTTTCCCCACATTTTTGACCCCTACCTAACATAACAAGCAGTTTCTTTTTCATGTTAAGCTTTGGTTATGAATTTGTTATTGAACTCTGTATATGAATACTTAAAGCACACATTCCATTCAATTTTACTACTAATCGTAATTACTGAAATGAAAAAATAGCATTACCAAAGTGGTGCGTTAGCAGTTTTGATTAGTATATGTGTTGCATGTTTCATAATTTTAAGAAATGAGATGTTTTCTGTTTGAAGGTCGAAGACAGAAATTGAAATTCAAACATGGCACTCAAATCGTTCCTCAATTGTGTTTGTTACCAAAGACAGTTCATGATCCAAATACATTCACAGTGGATTGCAGCTTCGCAACAGTAAGTAATTCCAAGTATCATGTTTGTACAGTAAAACATTGTTCCATCAGCATCGTTATTGCTAGTACATGCTTTATCCTGATGTGTCTTAGAAGTCCTGGCAGATGTTCTAGGTTGTATATTGGTTTAGCTATCTATGACAAACAATATTATCTGGATATCTCGAGTATTGATGCTGGTTCCGTCAACTGATTTAAAGAGATCAATTACCTGAAATGTTTATACCATTGCAATGATGGTATTGGTGTCAATTCTTGTGTAATCCGTATATTTCACACCTTTTCCTGGTAGAAGTATATTATTTGATTTTTTGTTTCACATTTGCATTTAAACCAAACCATAAAACCAAAATGAGTAAGATTTTGATGATAAAATGTAATTGAATTGAATACATGTGAGTGACTGACACCGATAAATGACACCGATAAAAATATGCGATACTGGATGTAAAAAATATTTGACAAAATGTTTGTGTGTTACAGAAATGTTATTTCATGTTGCATCTTTGTTTCATGTAAATAAATATAAGAGAAACAAAATATAACTAGTAACACTTTGCAGGCATTCACCTGATTTATATTTTTTAAAGTGTCTGGTCAGTAATTCATACAATATATCATAATTATAATAGTATCTACAAAATTTACCTAATCGTATACTATTGGATTTTTTTCAGACTAATATGATGAATTTTACTGTTCAAGGGGTCTTTGAAGAAGTAGACAAAAACAATGCAAACCCTCGTATTAGAGCATTTAGTAGAACATTCATTACTGGCGGTAGTGGGTGAGTAACAATTTTGCCAAAGTCTTCAACAGTGTCCGAGGTTTTGGCTGATTTTGAAACTCTTTATGTAAATGAATCAGAATTCTAAAGCATTTGGTTGACATAATGAATGTGTTACCACGTCATACTGATGGCCTTTTGTGATAACTTTTTGTTATTTGCTCTTGGTGTAAGGTGGTGAGTGTTGTCCACCATGATATTCATCATGCTTCAAAGCATCAATATCTCTAATTTTGCGGGACTAACTTATATGTATTAAGGTAATTTTCATAGCCCTTTGATAATTATTTCCAGTTGTGTGGAGTTTGGTATGGTTTCACATTAACATTAACCTTCTGCCATTGTCACATAAGGCAACTGTCAACAATAATTGGTTCCAGTATTAAGCTTGGTTCATGTAATTCAGAGGGAAAGGACCATTGTCCTTATTGCAACACTTGTACATCTGCTTTCATGCTTGTAGCTGTCTATTCAATAGTAATTTCTTAATACATAGTTTGCAAAAAAGAGTTGGCATTTACCAGAATGAAAGCATGTACTTCTGTGTTTATCATAACATTTCTGTTATATTTACCTAGACTGAAGGAACTTTTACAGAACATATCAGACAGTCTTACATGATTTATTGACTCTGCCTTGTAAACTAGGAGAACATATAAAGAAAACAGAGTAAAGGAAACCAACCACAAAATTTAGACTTATTATGAGTAATAATTCATTGTATGTTATATTTTGTTTTTAGAATGTTGATCATCAATGATATGTGGACAATTACAAATCCTTCTCAAGATCAAAAAGTGGTAAATTTGTATTTATGTGTAATCGTATTCATACCATCAAAGAATAATGAATTATCTATGCTTTGCTTTGGTACATTTTAACTGACTGTCAACAAGTCCTTTATGAATATATTTACATAATTTTGTGACTTGGCACAAATGTATACCATGATGAGACTGAGTGTCGTGTGCAAACCCCATTACTGTAGCTCAAAGGTCAAGGTAACACTTAGAAGTCTAATGTCAAAAAAGGGTCTAAAACATCTTGTCCGGAGTGTAACACTGTCATTTATAGTGGGATTTTCAAATTACTTGGCCAAAATGTTCACCATGATGAGATTGCGTGTCGCTCACAAGACCCGTTTCCGTAGCTCAAAGGTCAGATCAAACTTGAAGGTCTATAACGTCTAAAAATGAGTTAAAAACATATTTTCCAGAATATTACACTGTCATTTATCGGGGAATTTTCAAATTCCTTGGCACAAATGTATACCATGATGAGACGGACTGTCACGTGCAAACCCCTTGTCCGTAGCTTGAAGGTCAAGGTCACACCTACTCAGATTTCATTCTATACTTCTAAGTCATACTGAATCATGAACACTAAATATTGTAGTTGCAGGTCTTGTTCATAATTGAGCACGGTTTGTTACGGATACAGTTCTTTGATTGTTTAAAATCACCATTGTGGTTGGACAAGGAGTAATACATTTTTACTTGGGTAAAGGTCTTGCTGAAAGATTGTATAAAACAGTAGACAACAATCAAACATAACGTAATTAAGCTAGCATTTGTCAGTCTCTTATTAGCACTTATTCCTTGTTTATCCGAAATCGGGTATAATCACTACTTTTCAAGTATATTTTATGATTGATATCACAATTCATAGTTTCTAAAGCGAGAATTTCGTCTGTTGCGCGCTGAACTGATATGATAATCGTTTTTCGCGTCCTTGAACTCAACTGCATATTAGTAACTCTTTTATTATAATTGCATACATTTTCTCCGACAACTTGTCCTTCTGCCCAATTTGTCAGACATACAATCCTGTGCATTTTCTCTCTTTCACTACAACCATTGTTTTTATAATACTGATGCATATAATGTAGAAATTCACACAACGCAAACAAACAACAATATTGTTTCAGGTTAAAAAAGCTTAAACTGACGGGGCACAGCTGAGAATATCAGTGAAAGAGACTGGGGTTGGACGGCCACAAAACATGACAAGTGTCACAAGAGATTGATTCTGAATGAACTCTGAATGATATGTAATTAATATTAATTCTTCATAAAATTACTATATGTATTTGGTGGATGATAAACATATATATATAACATTATGCCAATATCGTACACCTTTGTAGGTTTTTATTACAAACAAAAGTGTCAGTTGAAAAAAACAAGTGTTATAATACTGGTGATTATGCCTAAAGATAATCAATTTAACATAGATTTACATGGCAACTTTTTCAGCTGAATGGTTTTATAAATATATACATAATAAATGTTAAGATATGCATGCATTTTAAAAATATACAATTCTGTGTTGAAACAAATACAGCAGAAGAAAATGTATCCTATCAATACCCAACAAATGTACATGTATATTAATTATTCTTAGTATTACCGTACAATCAATTTATTTGATATTACTCAAAATAAAGATAGAACATGTAACATTTTCCATATTCATTTCATTGTATACATATTGTATAGCAGTACGTGCATAGCAGTTGCATTGTCGTATATATTTCAATTCTGTTATATAAGTATGGAACAGACATAAAAAACAGAGAATTAAATCTTGACTTCATATATTTCATGTTGGGTTATTATTGGCCGCTCAAAGTATGGTAGGGTATGAGCTAAGGCTCCTACCAAGATTGGTGACAAACAATACATAAATTCTCTCAACCAAAAGGAGACCAGAAAGGGTTAGGCTAATCCGCATCATTAATCAAAACCTGTATTATACATTAGTACATATCGAGGGTTCATTGCAAGCCTATCCTAACTCCTATATAAAAACATGGGAGTTGGGATAGTCTTGCGCCGAACCCTCGATATGCTACTGTAATGCAATGCGATGAATCGAAGCAACTCGAGTCAACTAATACCTTTGTGACTAACAGCATCAAGTATACAACAGAGCATCACCCCGAGGGCCCAACCGCTTGTGCAGCCATATACCTCGGCTTCCAACTGGAACGTATCGGAAAACGATACCGTCGTTGGAAGAAAAGGACCATCATCACACAAACATCAATGAAAGGGGTGCTCCGGCCAACTCGTATACGCTATATTGATGCATTACGCAAAACTACAATGGTAGCTATGTCTTGCCGGTACTATTAGGGCCAGACCTAGTGACCCGAAGCAACTCTAGTCAATTACCCTAAAACAAGCCAACGGTATCATACACAAGTCAAATTCATGTAAGCAACACAACTGACTTGAAGCAACTCAACTCCAAGTGGCAAACGGTCTCACACGCAAAACTATTTCAAGATTTATCCAGTGAGTAGGGTTGTTAGTCAACATCACGCGAAATTGCCCGGCGTTGGAATTAAGAAGATTCTAAGTTTTACTAAGTCATATCCCCTTACTGGCATCGGAGTTACCCTAGCGTAGCATAAACGTAGCAATCGTGGCATCTCGGCATTTTTATGTTGCGCAACAAATCTAAACCTAAATTGCAACTCATTTGCTTGCTTCAGATCGCGCCGACCATCTTTTTTTCAAGATATTTCTTGTTGTTTCTCTTTTTCAGCTACGGAAGAACATGGCAAATTGAAGTCATGATGTTCCTTTCATTATCTTTTCCGTATTAAAAATAATCACATTTATATCATATAATCGTTTTCATCAAATATTTCTTGACCAAGGGCAATAATTGAGGCGGAATAGGAAAAATAAAATGGCGGCCTATGATTTTCTATTTATCTCCTGATGCAGAAAATTATTTTCTACATTTCGGGTCAAGTGTGAAAAGTTGTCCACAGGACTGTATAGTTTTGTCGTCTGGTCGCATTTGCCAACACTGAGCTTTGATTTGTGTCTGAAAGCATTCATTTATGTTTGTGCCTATACTCGCATATAATTCATAAAATGTTCAGATGACACAAAATTAATGTAGCAGACAGAATCCGTTGTTTCTGTCAAGTTTGTGTCTTTAGCATCGGCTAGGCATTTAAAAGACTGCTTTAATTGCTCGGCCTAATTTTGTTGCATGTAATAGTATAGCTTATGTTTTACTATGCCAACATTTAAACGCAATCTCCCCGTTAGAACTGTCTTTGAATGATTGAATACAATTATTCAAACGCAAATAGTGATTTTGTATAAATGATTACGCTTCTGAAAGAGAAGAAATAAGTTGTAACAGGCAACGCCATAAGACATAGTTTGGCTTCAAGATGTTAGTGGTAACACGAATCTTAAGTAAAATTCGCGAATTGGTCAACTAGATAAGATTCGTGTTACCACTTGCATCTATACGCCAAAATTGCATTTATAAATAAGTGGTAGCACGAATCTTAAGTGAAATTCGCGAATTTGAGTTATTAAGTAACATAATAAGTGGTCATCTAGATAAGATTCGTGTTACCAATTACATCGATAATCCAAAATTGCATTTATAAATAAGTGTTAACCCGAATCTTAAGTGAAATTCGCAAATTTGAGTTATTAAGTAACATAATAAGTGGTCATCTAGATAAGATTCGTGTTACCACTTACATGTAGAAGCTATCCAAATCGATAAATCTGTAATATAAACTTGATATGAATGAAAAACCCAAAATCCCGAAACTCAATTACTTTGTATTTTAGTGACTGTATAAACCCCGTAAGGTCAGAATATAGATTCACACCAGTACACCAAATCTGAAGTCTTTCCGTCATTGCGTTTGAAAACTACAGGCGGGTACTGAAACTAGCCGCCTCACATTAAAATGAAACGAATGAACAACTCGCACTCCAATGTTAGCAACACCACGAAAACAAAGTTATGTATGCATATATGCTAAGGAGAAGTGGGTTGTCAAACCTACTCCTCATATCTCAGAAGCGGTGCTGTTGATGCGAATCGACTAAGTTGTTCAGAAGACCTGTGAAACCTAAAAGTCTCGATGTCAAATACCATAGGAAGGTTATTAGCCATCATAATTCTGATTTTCCCTCCGATAAGGATGACTTTTCTATGGCTGTGGAACCAATGACATACCACCGTTGCATACTTGGCAAACTCACTAACGGGACATGAAGGAAGCAGTTTTGCAGAACACTTGGCCCTGTTTCATAGACGATCTTAAGACGTAGACTGTATCTTATTGTAACCATATCTTACGTTAACGTAGCTCCGAAAATGTATATTCTACCCGAGTATCAGTGACAGTAACAATATTATAATAGGCGTGGTTAAACTCACGATATTAATAATTAAACAATAAGCTATATCACAACACAACACTTCGAATATTTCCAACATTTCTATACGCCTTTAATATAATGTAAAACTGTGTTAACTGTTTTCCGTGGAAATTCAACCAATTATTTGGACAAGTTAACAAAACAGAATATGAGTTGAGTCTATTGACTAGGGGTCGAGTTGGCCTAACACCGCGGTGTGTGGTTGGTTTAACAGTCACATGGTTAGCTCATTTGGATGAGAGCCGTGCTAGCCTTGAGGGTGTTGACACACTGTATTATTATTGTGTATAATGCTAATGTAGGGAGATACCTGCTATGGAGTTATCTGTGTTACTTTGGTTTAATGGTTAATTCTGGAATAAAAGAGCGTGGAACATTCAATCACTGACTTATATGATCGTGATTCAATGGTGTTTGTTTTTGATGTACTTGGCATCTAACTACATCAGCTACGAGCTGGGACATCATTACGCATATCTTATTTCGCATTCTAATGTATATCATTTATTATTTGAGAGCAAGGTCAGTACATGGCTGCTAATGTCTTCATACTGGATTTTATAAATCGAATGTGTTCAGTTATATACGTTATAGTTTTAAAAGTGCTTTAGTCAATTCCATTTGTGTTTAAAGCTGTATGATAAGTTCGTCTTATTGCCATGCAATACATTGACGACCATACACGTCTGTAAAATCACGTATGTTTCAAGAAAAGTGTATGACATAGAATTAAGTGACAAATGCAGTTGTTAAGAAGCGAGCATGTGTACGAACATGTATGAAGAAGGATATAAATGATATGATAATATTCCATTGACTAGCATTATGAAAAAGTATATTGCATTGGTTGACTGACATTTTATCCATAAAAAGGATACGACTTATACATGACTTTATTTCAAATGAGTTCTAATGTTTCTCCTCTTAGACGAATATTAAGAAATATTATAAGTAAGGAATGTCTCAGTTTAATTTGAATGTAATATTAATATTTTAACTTCGTTATATTTCCACAGACTAAATAGTATCATAGGATATTTAAGTGAAGAGTTATTTCTAATAAACAATTCAAGTTTTATACAAAAGTATCACTATATTAACGTCGTAGTTTAGTTCCTTTACAACAGTTGTGCTTTAATATTTGATCTCTCTATGAGACTAGCACCAATGCGACTGTTTTTTTCCGTACGGATGGCTAAACGTGGTCGGAACTGTTTATTTTCACCAAAATATTTGGTGTCCCCGATACTTAAGCATCATTACCGCCTTATGTATATACGGTTAGTCTTAAATAAGATACTATTGAATAGGTATTCAAATCATTTTCATTTTGGTACCAAGAAATAAAACGTCAGACCGTCCGTACCGATCGAAAAACGCGCTATATTTGATAGTTTTCACATAACATACATAGCAACGGATGTACGGACAATGTTGTTGAAAGCGCATAAGTCACTTTATTTAACCTAATACATAATATTATACAATTTTAATGTAAGAAAGTACTGTACTTCAGAATAATTAGATGAAATTGGTCAATTTCTTCCCGATTTGGTCCCACTTGCCCCTAAGTTAGAAGGGGGTATAACTCGCGAGGGACAGGCGGACTACAGTAAAACGCAGCAGTTGTTCACCATCTTATATAAACGCATTTTTCGGTATTTTCAAACGCTTATAATTCGTTATTGCATTAAGATTACGTTCGTGAAGGTGTATGTATGTTTACGATAAAGGTATAAATATTTTCTCTTACCCCGACCTTAAGGTCGCACTGATGATGTCCAGTAAGGACTTGTCCGATACCCCTTAACATTGTAGTCTGAGACTATAGCATTAAACATATACACCGTGTGACGATACACCCAGTGTTCTGACCGACACAGAAATCTACAGTTTTATCCTTTAAAACGTGACACAAATAACTACAGATTGAAAGTAAACCGAGAACATTCCATGTTAACATATTCAGATTACAATACATCATACAACAGGTTAAGATGTTCATAATACCACGTAATGTATCAAGTGTTTTGTTTAAGCTATGCTACTGCGGCAGTCGTACACGTTATATATCACAAATCGGAACAATTCTTACGAATCATAATTGACAACTTGGTCTTCCATATAAGAATTTAACGGAGTAGGCCTAACAACTAAAACAACCGTTGGCTCCGGCATAGAAGGTTTTACTTGCATTAATGCCTCAGTCATACTGGATTGTACATTTTCTGCTTCGTGCGATTGGTAGCAATTTGGTCGAGGTACGACCAATCGGCAATGTTTGCTACGATCTCTATTTGCAATCGCATACTGCGATTGCTCTTAGGACTAGTGCGGTGGTGCGCGTGGTCGTGCGATCACCAACAATTGGAGAAGATCGATCGCAAGATCAATCTTAGGTAATCGTGCGACTAGTGGTGGTGATCAGCGACCGATCGTACGATCAATCGTGGCGACCTGCGACCGCTGGTACGATCGATCGCAAGCAGAGGTCGCACGGTTACATACGATTGATCTTGCGATCCAAAATATCATTGTTGCTATAATCAATGGGCACGGTAGTCACACCCGATACTGACATTACATACATTTCATGAAATTGACTTTGCTACCCACGTGTATTCTGTATCGTTAAAGAAAAATAGTTTTGGTTGTTGACTTTATTTGTTGTTAGCATTTTATTACAAATATGATTTTATATACCTATGCTGGTTTTGGTATGAATTAATTAAAATATGAATGAAATATTGCACATTATTTACAGTGTTGCGTTGGCAGTTTGCTTCGGTATAGAATGCTAACAGGTCTATAGATAGTTTAATACATCAGATCTGCTGTTTTTCTTAAACAATGGTTTGACTTTAGCATATATGAGTTCACATGGTGCACTGTTCCTGGTGATAACGTTAATTACTAAAATGTTACATGTATCTTTAAAAAGGAGCAGCATCTTAATCTAAGCCAGTGCTTTTTGAACACTTAAGTTTACGTTATTCTTTGTCAATTATATTCTTCACTAACAGTGTATGGTCTAAATTTACCAGAGTCAGGGTATCTGTCTTTGTCAATTATATTCTTCACTATCAGTGTATGGTCTAAATTTACCAGAGTCAGGGTATCTGTCTTTGTCAATTATATACTTCACTAACAGTGTATG
This sequence comes from Mactromeris polynyma, assembly GCA_032209605.1. Taxonomy (NCBI): domain Eukaryota; kingdom Metazoa; phylum Mollusca; class Bivalvia; order Venerida; family Mactridae; genus Mactromeris; species Mactromeris polynyma. The sequence goes on along the minus strand of JASFXZ010000002.1, from coordinate 29,227,832 downwards.
GTCTAAATTTACCAGAGTCAGGGTATCTGTCTTTGTCAATTATGTTCTTCACTAACAGTGTATGGTTTAAATGTACCAGAGTCAGGGTATCTGTCTTTGTCAATTATGTTCTTCACTAACAGTGTATGGTCTAAATTTACCAGAGTCAGGGTATCTGTCTTTGTCAATTATGTTCTTCACTAACAGTGTATGGTCTAAATTTACCAGAGTCAGGGTATCTGTCTTTGTCAATTATGTTCTTCACTAACAGTGTATGGTCTAAATTTACCAGAGTCAGGGTATCTGTCTTTGTCAATTATGTTCTTCACTAACAGTGTATGGTCTAAATTTACCAGAGTCAGGGTATCTGTCTTTGTAAAATCATTTAAAACAATCTGAGTCAAAGTTGAACAAATTTAATTAAGACAAAGGTAAATTTTCTACTAAAGTTGAGGCTACAGTAGTAAATAATGTATTAAAATGATTTGCAATTGTAAATGGTTCAAATCAATTTTTATCAAGATGATATAACAACAATTGTGTTTGGTTCTAGTCGAGCGGGAATGTGATACTTATACATGATCGATATGGAAATTGTTCTGTTCGTACTTAGTCGCTCATAGTACGAATATTCATGGATGCCCAGGTATTAAATATTGTCCGACTTGTACACAAACATATAAACGGTGATCTATTGAAAAGTGTTGGACGCTCATTTAACGGGAATCCCTCGAGCACGTGCAGTGTGTTTTCATTCCGGATGGCGGACATGCTTTGTCTTTGACGAATACTAGCGGAACAAGGCGAACATATATCCATTTACACGGACCCGTTAACACACGGCATTGTGTAGACATTTTTAAAGTCGCACCTAGTGGCGGGCGGATATTTTGAATGTGTTTGGCAGTTTTTTGATATAATTACAAAAGTGGAGATATTCATGCCTTATATTCTGTTTGAATGGATGTAATGTGTTATATTATCATGTGTTAACTTCGAGGTGGATTATAAGCCTGTAAAATTGGAAATATTCAGTGTTTTTCCTGTAAACAAGACAAGGATGGAAGGTCAGCTAAAGGAGGATCATTTGTTGATTAGGTATTAACCACGACATACCACTAACATATATACTGTTGTAATACTTTGTCGACACAATCTAAAAGCTAAATTTATATTTTCTGTTGGAATTAAAGGACAATAACATCACACTAACCGAGAAGTGGAGTATTTTGTCAAAGACCTAAGATTTTAAGTCTTTAATTGTTGTATTATGGTCTTTGATTTTGTGTAATATCTCATTTTTTGTCCATTCAGTTGTTATTCTAAGAAAATCTATTAAATAATGATGAAAAGAGTGCCAGTTGTAGAGCTCGAACACAAGTGCAGCATTGTTTGACAGCTTATGATGGTTAAGTATTTAAAGGGAAAAAAATGCACCCGATTTGGGGCTCGAACCCACAACCCCCTAAACACTAGTATGGCGCTCTACCCACTGAGCTAACAGGGCAGTCGTCTAACCACACACCACTGCAGTGGTTTGGCCTCAAATTTGGTAAGGGGGGGGGGGGGGGAGTATGGTGATGTTGGGTCAGATGGCTGTCCAGTGAGCTCAGTACAGTACTGTACTTGTGTTTTGATATTGTTTGGACTCCCCTTATGGGTATAAATGGCATTTGTGTTGAAGAAAAAAAAACAAACTTGGATGCATGTTAACTGTCATTCTAGTTGCGGTTGCTGAAGATGTGATGGTAAAAAAATGGGACTCTGATCAATAACGGTTGAAGGATGGATGGATTAATTCATATTGCTTCAAATTTATATAGCCTGTACAAACAAAATATTTGCAAACTACTGAAAAGACCATAGCGATTCATGTTCATGGACATATCTAGTTAAACATCTGGAATAAATCGAAAGTTTTGTTAAATGTTTTGGAGATTTTTCAAAGGAGACTCAGAGAGATTGCTCTCTGTATTTTACTACTTCAAAGGCACATACATATATAGCTTTATATTGACAAAAGGTTGCCTGTATACAAATTTTAAAAACATTTGTTCACATTAGGATGCACTTGACTTGATTCTTTGCCAGTTGTGAACTTGTGGTTCCAATAAGAAAGTGCTTGCTCCAAATGAGCAGTTTACGCCCAATTTGGAATCATTGGCGCAACAACTGAAGAATGATTGAAACATTCACAACACATAACAAAATGTGGTTGTTCCAATCAGACGTAGGCATGTCTTAGCTGGCATGTCATAATTGTTGTTTTATTTCTTTTTCTGCTATTTGAGCAATTAGATTTGGTTAGCTGGTTGAAGAAGATCTAAAGAAGAGTTTACATTAATCAATATTTTAGCTTCTCTGTTCTTTTAACACATATTTTCATTTTGTAATGAACGAGTTTAAACCTCTCCGAATTGTTAACATTCAGTTGGTTACATATTTATTTTGCCATCATTATATAGGTATTTTTGAAGTACAATTTTTGTATTTATATATATGTATGATAGTGTTCTGTGCTCTTTTCTGCTCTAGAACCTATTAAAATTATGTTTATTTATGTTCTTATAGATGGCAGCCTATTTGAAAGCCAGTTTTTCTTGGAATAAACCAGCAACTATAAGAGAAGACCAGGAATGATGGAAGAAGATGAACAGTACAGAATCACACAGATAAGTGATTTATTATATTCTACAATGTATGATCTACAAATCATTGTCTATTTGTTGCATGTTGAACAACAATGTTTAGTACTGGTTGGTAACCCAGGAACCTTGGTTTCATAACAAAAACTGTTGGGAACAGCAGTCACTTAACCATCATCATGATTGTCGTTGTCATCATCATCTAGAATTAGAAAGTGATAATGGTGTGAGTAATTGACAGGAGATCATGTTCATAATCATCTTTGATTGGTGTTTGTGATATTAGAAAGATGTTGGTTGAGAAACATGTTGAATGGTCCAGGTAGGTGATTTTGTCCCATTACTTGGTCAGTTTATAGATGCAAATTGTGTTGTTACATTGACTGGTGTCTGTGGTGTCTGTGCTTGGAAGACAGTGTAACTTATAGATAGCAAAACTTTGTGCAGTAATTCATTTGATTTTGTGTATAAAGCATAGAAGTGTTGCTATAGGGTTCAAAACCATTCCCTAATCTTAAGTACATTATCATCATCATCAGGGGTGCGGAAATATTAAAGGTGTCTACCGACAAGTAAGACCAATATCTATTTGTCTGAGTGTATGCTTAACACACTTGTCCCATTTTTAATAAAAATTGTGCTAAAAACTAAAAGCTTCATAGTAAATAATGAATTCAGTTATTAGCAAATCTACAATAACGTAATAATATGAATCGACATGCTTTTATAAGCTTCTAATGAATATTTATAATGAAACAAGTCAGCATAGATTTATCAAGCTTGTTTAACAGAAAAATTTACTACACCAATAATATCACTCTTCTTGTGCCTATTAGTCCATATGTCATGTGTCCGTTCCATCTGGTGCAGACTGTTTGATACACATGGAGCAAACTGGTCGAGCAAGTTATTGGCCGAATGCCGAGTGTTGTATGCACTATATTGTGGTCCCAATCTAAATGGTCAAGGTTCCATGTTGGGGTCACAGATCATAGAAGAAATATGTCAGGCCTGTTTGTATTAGTCCATTAACAAATCAAGATTGACCTTGTTTCCCTTGGACATCAACAGTCAACTGAAATGCTTCTGATCTCTGCTTGGGTCTGGGAGTATGTATTATGAAATTTATAATTGGAATTATGACTTGACAAATAATAAGTTGACCTGAAAAAAGACTGATTGAATAAATGACAGATACATTATAATGTGTCTCTTTTTATGAATTTGGGTATATTGTTTATAAATGTTGTACAATTTTCATTATTTTTATAATCAAGTATTGTTGGATACACCAGTAATATTGTTTTGATATGATAAGTTGTTGATGGCATGCATCCCTTTTATATAACACTAGCATAAAATATCCAGTGATTTGATGGGATGGACATAGTAGTATTTCTCCAGTCTGATTATTGGTCAATACATGTTATTTATCCAGCTTGATACAATGATAGATATATCACTGGGTGATTTGAAAAGCATTTAAGAATGGAACAGACTGGTCTGTTCAGCCTGATAGATAAAGTTCAAGGTTGATTATCTTAAAGTTGTGTGTGTGTGATTCCTGTGTGTTGTTTTTACAAGAGATATAAAGTAAATTTAAAGGAATGTGTCTTCCAGATTATATTCAACATGTTGTCAGTTGCTTGTAAAGATCAGTCATGACCCTTTATGAATGTGAAAGAAAGTCATTTTAGAATAATGAAATTACTGCATAAATTGCTACAGTTAAGGTTTAGATGTTGTATAAAGTGAAAACTGATACTTGGATGAACTGGTGATGATCATTATGACATACATGGCTGTATAAGAACAGTATATAAATGTACAGATTGTTACATGTCTTGTCTTGCTTAATAGAGATGCTTATATGTTGCATGCACATATCTAATGACTTTTACTTGATATGTAAGACCCTTTCTGGTTATGATAATATTGATCTTTGTGGTCTGTTAAGAGATGATGGGCAATGACCCTTCATAGTGGTTTTTCATTTAGAAATGAGTCATCATTTCTTCATAAATGACTGGCTGCATGTTAATTCTTGATTGATGTATAAATTATTGAAATATTATTATTAAAATAAAATCCCTCCTTATCCGGAACATGTATTATGGTCATTGCAGTGGTTATATTTGACTGATATTAGGTAACTGCTGTGGGGAGCTTGATTGATGTATGTTGTATGCACATGATTATCAAATATATTTGAGAGGTACATTAAAACTATTAACCAATTATTTTGATGAAGTTATGATATCTGTTAATGAATTTATCATACAGATAAGGACAGTGGCCCTAAAATGCTGTTATTTATTTAAAAATAGCAAATTTACATACTAAAAGGTCTTGCAATTACAAGGTTGATATTTAGCTTTGTAGGAGAATTGAATTCAAACGCTTTGTGTTCTGTAAGAAATTGCCCATTTGTCTCTTACTGGTTGACAGGATACTTGCTCGTTGTATGCATTTATTGACAAGACGCTTGTTGTATGCACATATTGACAAGATGCTTGTTGTATGCACTTATTGACAAGATGCTTGGTGTATGCCCTTATTGACAAGATGCTTGTTGTATGCATTTATTGACAAGACGCTTGTTGTATGCACATATTGACAAGATGCTTGTTGTATGCACTTATTGGACAAGATGCTTGGTGTATGCCCTTATTGACAAGATGCTTGTTGTATGCCCTTATTGACAAGATGCTTGGTGTATGCACATATTGCTGGGAAAGAAAGGTCAATATTTGGACCTACAATATGGTCATACTATTCCAAATGAATATTAAACTCTTTCTTGGGAAAATAAACATTTTCTTGCAACTATAATGCTTTATGTTGTATGTGCATGTTCAATAATTTCTGTGGCAGTATTTAAATTTCCTTTGTGTTCTAATTAAAGGGGCTTTTATTGATAATTGTCCTCTTTACATGTTCTGCACAATTGTGTGTAAATGAGACAGTGGCCTTTCAGTACAGTGTTACAGCTGTAAGGTTAATATAAGGTTGTCATAGAGTCATGTTTGACTGTATTCTGCTGATGGTAAACATTAATTTCTTATGATAATAACCCAAATAAAATACTGCATGGAATGTTTGTTACTGTTTTGAACCAGAGAAACAACAATATGATGACTGATGACTGTTAATGTATATTCTCTGTTAAATTGAAACTGTTGTTTTGAAATACAGAATTCACCACATGATTTCACCAGATACCCATACTATACTAGAGAACCTATCACATTAATAGCGATATTTAAATATGTAGTGCTATATGTGGAAACAAAGTATTTTAATGTCTGTACAATTTATGTACACTCAGTTACACTCACTCCTCTTTGTCCCCTTTGGAACATAGGGCCTTCACCACAGCTCTCCATCGGACATGGTCTTTTGCCGCCTATTTTGCTTCTCCCCAAGACATCTGTATCTTATGGAGCTCAGCAATCAGGGTCTTGCGCCAAAACATAACCAGTCGACCTCTCTTCCTTGTTCCCTGAGGGTTCCAATCCAAGGAATGGCGGGCTATGTTGGACTGGTCTCTTCTTAGTATGTGTCCAATCCACCTACACTTCTGTTTTCTGACCTCCTCTGTGATGGGGATTTGCCTGGTACGTCGCCATAGCTCTTGGTTGGAAATTCTGTCCGGCCATCTAACTCTTAAGGATTTGCCTGAGGCAGGTGTAGATGAAGACCTGGAGATTGTTGTCCAGATTTTTGGTATGCCTACAAGTTTTCCATCCGTACAGTAGCACAGTTTTGACATTTGAATTGAACAGTCTGAGATTGGTGTTCTGGTGGATGGCCCTAGAATTCCAGACTGGTTTCAGAGTGACAAATGCATGCCTAGCTTTGCCTATTCTGGCCTGAATATCTTCTTCGGTGCCTCCTGTCTTGCTGACCACACTGCCTAGGTAGGTGAACTGGGATACATCCTTCACAATTTCACAAATTGATGCTGTGACTTGGTCTTTGATTTTTTCATGTTATTTGTTTATTGCCATAGTCATTCTAATGATTCTGAAAGTATCTGTGTTGAGTCTTTTATCCTTGTTGTTGTTGAGCATATATTGGATTGTGATCCTCACTCTCTTCTTTCTTGTCTACATTTAACATTGTTATTTTGCCATTGCTGCATGTTTGATTCTTGATCTTTGACAGACATTGCAATTCACAGACAGATCTGTCACTCAGATTGTCTTACTACATAAAGATATAAAGTCTTGAAGAGGATGGACTGTCAATGTGAATGTAATTCACATAGGAGAAATTTCGTAATCACAAATTAAAATTTTAAGTACAATTCTTATAGATGTTAATTGTTCTAATAGAGCAAAAACCTGTTCACTTGTTTGGAGTATAAGCTATAACAGAACAGAACTGAGTTCAAATTTATATCAGAACTTAAAGATCACACGGCAAAACCCCTTTATACAATCATGATACTATACTGAGAAAATGAAATACTGGAACACAGAATACAATCTCTCCAGTTTAATGCATTTATATATGAGCAGGTTCTCAACATATTTCTGATCTATTACTTCATAGATCAGTGGCTTATGAGCCATTTGTCACCTATCAATACAAGAACATAAAGATATACATAGATAAAGAACTCAACATTTACATAATCAAAGCAATGGCTGGTTGTAAAAAATCCATATTTTCTAAAACAGTACTTTAGTTACATCTTGGTAAAAATGCAGAGTGTGATGTTAACTTAAAATTACATCTACAAGTAAATCTACAAACATAATAATATTTGTTAAAAGTACATTATTATTTCTATGATTTGTGTAACATCTTTTGATGTGTTAAAAAAATTCTCTGATATATAGTTATGATGCTTTATTAATTAATTACATTCTCTGTTATAATAATTGTTGAATATCAAACTATTTGATTTTTTGTAATAGTCTGGGGACTTTTAAAGGCTAGTTTCTTTTATTATAAATATTAGTGCATTTTTACATTCTGTAATTTTCTCATATTTTGTTGTTGGGTAATCAGTCATATATTAAAGAAGATGACTGCTAGTAAATTTAGTTACCTGGTAATCTTGTATTATCATAGACATTGTGATAATATCCACAATGCTTTGTAAAAAATGGTAATGTTGATTTGAGATCTCTACTTTTACAAAGAAAAGTAATACATATTGTAATATCAAACTTAGTGCATTATTAATAGAGAGTAATTTAAAGGCATTCTGGTGTTAATATGTCAGCTGGTTTTGGATTGTTTAAGGGTGATTCTTGGTTGTCTTGTTGTTGCATAAATAGTTAAGATGTTGTAAATAAGAGGAACTTTTTCAGGAGTATGAATATTAAAAAGAAAGTTAATGTAAGAATAGATCACCAAGATATTCAAGGTGTATCTGAGATTTGTCGTACTCCTGATTATTTACTGTACATTGGGTGGATTGTGAAAGGTTTCATTGTGATTGCCACATTATAGATGATAATGACAAACAACTCTGCAACTGTACAGATGGTGTTTACTTAGACTGTTGTTTATTAAATGGAAGTTGATATCAGATTAAATACACAATGCAAATTGACAATGAGATCAATTCATTTTGAGCTGCCTGTCAGGATGTGAGGCAGCGTCTTGTTCTTGACTGTGGACTATCAAATAAAGTAATGTTGAGATAGAACTGCCCATCGGATTGCAAGGTATTTGCTTCTTTGTGCCAGTTCATTTACTCTAACTTAATTTCCATGTTAGATAGGTGAGTCACTTGAGGCATACAGAATTTCTTGCTTATCAGATAGGCAGTTGTTTTATGCTTAGTGCCAGGCCAGTGTGTGTGTTGTGAGGCAGTGCTTCTTTGTGTCAGATCACTTACCCTAACTTAATCTCTGTGTTAGGTAGGTGGGACACTTGAGGCAGAGCAATGGTCTAAATAATAATCATTCGTTATGAGAGCTGAGTTTTTGTTTATGTCATTTTTAATAACAAAGATATCACTCTGAAATGCTTCCACATTCATTCAATGTATAGTAAATGTGAGTTCCTCAAAACTAACTGTTAATATGAAAGAAGAAAAAGCTACACAAGTTCCTTGCATTGTTGTTAACAGTCATAAAATTAGCTGATTTATTATCAACAGAGTGTATAACTTCGGCTGGGGGGAGAGGCAAATCTTTACATGTGTCTCAATAGAGGAATGCCTGATAGGCAAAGAGTATAAGAACATGAAGGTTTAGAAATAAAAGGTTTAAAAAAGAGTAATGTTATTGTGAAAGATTAAAACATGAAGTTTTACTGCTACCCATAAAACTATGTTAAAAATATATATAGAAACATGAAAATAGGATTTTACCATTGTAAAAAAGCTTTCCAGACTATAAGGTTATTTTTGTATTCAAAAATATTTTATGCTGGAAATTGATTGGGATTTTAATGTAACCTGTAATTACTTTCCAGCTTACTCTTAAACATATTTGTATGTTAAGTGTGAAAATATTGTTTTCATTGCATATCTATGTCACTTGCTAGCAGAGCTTTTTTCAAGATGTGAAATAGTGCTGTTTTATGGGAGATAATTGCTTTATAAATAATTAATGTAAGTGCAAACTGAGTTTTTGATTCTATGTATGGGGAAGTCATCAGGAAAACAATTTGCTTCCCAAGTTCTGTGATCAAAACAACACAAAAATATACACCATTAAACTTCAAGCCATGTGATCACAGACGGTCAGACAAACAGTACAGGAGAAAAGCTTTTGAAAATATTGACACTGAACACTGATATAGCTCTCATTGGCTAATGTAGGCATACACTATTGGAAACAATTATAGAGTTAAACTTTATAATTACATGCAAGGTTATCAGGAAATGGGTACATACTATGTACCTGGAAGAGTTGTCAAAGCTCTTTGCTGGTAAATCCATATAACACAAAGGCTTTATGATTTCATATGAACAGTGTTTCTTTGCTCTATCAGTGCAAGACTGGGGTATACATGTTTTAAAAACATGGCTATATTTGTGAAAATTGATTACTCATCAGATTACATGTATGTTTGAAATATGTTGTGTTTAATAGAAACAGTGTAATTATGACTTATAATATTTTATTATGAAGAAATAAAAAATTGAGACACATTTTATAACTGTAAGGGTGAAGATTTGGCTGTCATCAAGCGCTTGTACTGAATCTGAGTACAGTAAAGCTTCGAAACCTCCAACTGCCATCAAATCTAGCAATTAGTTCATGCCATGTATTGTTCACGGCATCTATACATGTGTATGTATGAACTGATTGTCCCCAGTACAAGTGCACTAAGGATGCTCAAAGCATGGCATTTGTATTGTTGTGTTGTCATATTGAATGCATGTTGATCAATAGTCACAGCATTATCCATAATGATCTTGTTATTCCCATAAAGATACTGCACACTCCAAGAATGTATTTTCGTACTGGCGCTAAAGTGGTGTGAGGACGTCTATACAGTGAGCAAGTTTAAAATAGTCTTATATATACAGTGCATTTAAAAAAAATTATTGTCTGAGTGTGACGGTCTTGATCTAGGTCTTGAAGCTGTCCACAGTTAGAGCAATGACAGCTTCAGATGGAAACCTGTTCCAGATCCTAATTACGCCCAGAAAGAAAGATTTCTGGTACATCTGGGTCCTTGCATATGGAACCAAAAAAGTGTTCTTGTTTCCCTTTGGTGAGATGATTGGTACCAAGATAGCCAATTGAATGTCAATGAGCTGGTAAACAATGCGAAACACCATGACAGCTTTAGGTGGTAGAGCATGTCTGACACAGTGCTCGTGGTCTTGTAATTGCTGAATACCATAAGGGTAGCCCAACATTGGACCATCTCTATCTTGGATATGTTGTCTGCAGTATGTGGATCCCAGATGATACTTCCATATTATATGGTTTTATCAGGGTCTTGTAACATAGAGCCTTTGTTTCAAAATGTGAGCACTGCTGGATGTTACGACAGAAAGGCTGATGTTGAATTTGCCTTCTTAGTCATCTGGTCGATATGGTAATTCCACTTAAAGCTTCTATGGATGTTAATTCCAAGGTGCTTGTCAGAATTATCAACATCGAGGATGTGGCCACGTATATTGTATGGATGTTGTTTGAAGGTCCTCTTGTTGTGACATTCAAGACTTGGCATTTCTTGGGGTGAAACTCTATTAACCAATCACTCTCCCATTGTTGTAAGCTCAGTAGGTCTTGTTGCAACTGTATAACATCTGAATCACTTCTGATGTTTCTGTAACGGGCGCAATCATCTGCGAATAGGCGAACTGTAGATCCCTTAGAAACACAATCTCGTAGGTCATTGATATACAATAAGAATAACAATGGACCTAGAACACTGTCATGGGGAACTCCTGACTCTACTGGGGACTTTGACGATGACACACCCTCCAGCAGTACTTGTTGTGTCTGCTCCTCCAGAAAGTCCTTAATCCATGCCAGATGATTGAGCTGGATGCCATTGTAATGTACCTGGTATAAGCGACCCTTGTGGGGAACTTTATCAAGGGCCTTTGAAAAGTTCAGTAAGATGACGTCACTCTGTCCTTTGGAGTCGATGTTCTTTGCTTGGTTCTGTATGGTCAGGATAAGTTGGCTCTCTCATGAACGTTTCTTATGGAAACCATGTTGGGCATCTTTCAGTATGCTGTTCTTGTCAAGGTGTCTCATGATGTTGCTGCATATAATATGCTCTATGGTCTTACACACCACCCACGTCAAACTGACAGGGCAATTGTTCTCAGCCTTATTCTTCTCTCCTTTTTTGTATATTGGTACCACATTGGCAGTCTTCCATTCTGCAGGAATTTTGCCCAGGTCGAGTGATGCCTGGAACAGTACTTGGAACATTGGGGCTATCTCTACTGCCAATTCCTTCAATATCCTGCAGAAAAATCCCATCAGGTCCAGTAGCCTTGTGTATTTTAAATTTGGATAACAGTTTTCTTACATCATCTGTTTCTACAGTGATAGCTGGCAATATGATATGTAATGAAAAGGATTAGAATTAATAAATGAAAAGGAAATTAACAGATTAATATCACAGTATCAAAATGATGTCACTGTCACAACTTAAACAAACATTACACTTTGAGAAAGAGAAGTACAAGGAATGTCACATTCACAAAACATCACTTGAATGTTCAAACACAGTACATTCATTCCAGTCTGTCTTGTATAATCACAAATTGAATATACATGAACTATTCCTTCCTTGTTCACTGCTTTAGAGAAAACCCAAAGTGAGTCAAATTTAATGAAACCCATCAGTGTATAATGTCAGTCACGTTGGTTGATGGAATATGTCTTACAACTTGTATGGAGAAAATGGAGTACATGTATCAATATTTGATCTTGCACATACAGCATATCAGGCTGTGTAATCTCATCTTCATATGAAGATGAAATTTTGAAAATTGCTCCATTCTTTAGAATGGTCTTGTAAATATTGTGCGATAGACTTGATACAATATCCTTCTATTTGAATAGGTACAGTAAGATAATAATTGATAGTGTGCATACAACAAGTTTTATCATGGGTACAATTCTTGAGTATAACATGACAGAAATTGACATGGACATAGTGCATATAATATTGTTAGCAAGGTCAAGGTCAAATTGGTTTAGACATACAATAATCCTCATACAGTTGGGCATATTGGTAAACAAAACACACAATTGTATCGGATACTATGTCTGATTTTAGAACATTGTATTTTTGTAGATAAAATAGTACTTTGCAAGTATTGTTTTGGCTCAGAGGGAAAAATTAAATATGAATTGGGAAAATATACTATTTTGGTGGGGAAATGGGGCCGATATTTGGCTCCAATAATGGAAAATAGAGGGTTTTGGTTAGCGCTATCATATAGAGCACTAAAGAATTATGTGGTGAAAGGTTTTTTCCTTCACTGTTAAAATGTGTATTGTGTTAACAGTTTGGTTTTTCAGAATCTTATTTATTTCTATGGGAATATTAAAATTTAAAGTTGATATCGGGCATACAACATACTTGACCAAGTATTATGTTTTCTGGGTCATACAAATAAAAAGTATATGGTAATTCATGTGTGGAATATTTTTACCGTTGTGCCTTTAATATTACATAATGGGAATAGAACATAAGTGATGATTTGATGTGCATGCAACATATCAGTGCGAGTGTTCCCAGGACATGAATAACATTGAAGATTGCTATTGATTTTATGTATTTAAATAGTTTAACATTGACCATGTATGGTTAGAACTGCATACGGACAACTTGTGCAAAGAACAATGGCAAATTCCATACTTTGTTCATTATGGCTTTCACTACTACCAGGTAGTTTTACTAGTGTAAGTTAGATATTTAGATACTGACATTATAAGATGAGAATCACAAACAAACTTTGTACTTTGCTGATATGGATTTTAATAAGAGTTTAAATTGTTTAAAATTGGCTTTTTAAGCTGGGAAGCCTGTCCGGCTAGCCCAGACTGTCACCTGGCAGATCCTGGTTTGATCCCCTGGGTTGGGAAGGTTATGGTCTTCCATGACATTGGCTACAGTCATGTCCTCCATATGTAGAGAAGTTGTCAGTTGCTTGCTGAAGAGCTAGCTATTGCTGGTTTATAATAAGTTGTATATGACTGAAATAATTGTTGAACAACATCGTTAAACCAGATGAAAACAAAACATTAAGCTAGAAATTGCATGCCAACAACTTGTTTCTTTGTTTTATACCATTTTTCCCCCCACTAATTTCATTTGGTTCTTAAAAGCATGGCAAGGCATAAACATAGATGCATGTGCATATAGGATAAATACTTACCCATAGGATAAATGTTTCAAGTTGAAAATGTTACTAAATTGTGGTTTGAAGGGCTTATGGGAGTCATACTGAAATTTCTCTATTCGTTATTCATAGCAATATCTTGCATCAATGCTGTTGAGTAACTGTTTGAGTGGTTAAAATATACTGTTGTGTAGTATCTTGTAACTCAATCATTCATTTATGAGGTCAAACGTTTGAGTCCAGAAACATGCTTAGTGGTAATCACAACTTAAATGTCACATTTAATGCTTTAACTGCAACAATGGGACCATGTCCACACAGTATGTGCAGTAATTATTGAATGGTACTGGCACATGACATTATAAGGACATAAAACCGCTAGTGCTAACATTGGTCATAACTGTTTTAAAAATGAACAACCCTATTAATTTTGCATAAAATGCATTTATATGCAATGGTATAATGATGAAAAATTATACATTATAATCATTATATTCCTGTTTGGTAGGGTAAGTTGGTAGAGCACAGGACTGCGAGCATTCAAGTCTCAGGATAAGGGTATATTTTCCATTTTCACCTAAAATGAATCCTGTAAGCTAGTATTGATCTATAACTATGACACCTGTGTCAATATCAATCGGCTAACAATATTTGTACTTCCATGTCCTGTATGCAAGGGCAAATCTGGGATTCAGATTTGGGGAGCATAAATTTTTGGTCATTTTTGGTTTTGTTCAAGCCTTATAAAACGACAATGACTGTTTTATTCTTTGCTTATAAACATCATCATTATAGAATATATTGCTTCAATAAATCAAAATCGCTTATTTGAAAATCGCTTATTTAAAGATCTCTGTATATTTTCGTAGTTATTTGTAAGGTTGGGGAATTTTAGGGGGTTTTTGGGTTTGCCCCCCTGGTTCTGTTATTGGCATACACATCAGCTTAAATGCATTACTGTTAGGAATTATTGCTATTCTGTAGGTCACTTTGATTTCTATGTCAGTTTGTCCTTTGAAAACAGGAATCTGTTATAGTAACAACACATTATTGCATCCTCCTTCCCTGACCATTTATTATGTAACGCCATCACCATAAATCTCTGATAACCACATTCACCAATCATGTCATCCATGTTCATTTCTTCATCATCATTCAACTTCATTGACAGATATGTTTGCAGCTCTACTTTTTATGTTGGTTAGTTCTTTTACTTCTCTATCATTTATTATTTGTTTATGTACCTTAAAATCACACTGTTTATATTTTCAGACTGATGAAGACAGCCCTCCTCCCTCTAGAATGGGTTCAACCGAGTCTAACAATACTAATACTTCATGGCATTGTCCGTTCTCATTTGATTTAGTATTTTGGTCCTGTTGTTTGAGGTCATTAATACTATACCTCTAATACATGCTGGGAAGTTAGTGGTTCCTTGCAGAAGAACAACAGTGGTTAGTACTGGTAGGCAACCCAGAACTTGTATGGTCAGCTGACTGCGAATTACTGAATACTGTTATAACCTGTTCAATATTACCTAAATGCAACCAGTCTTCCTTGCATTGTTACTTCTTTTGGTGGAATTATTTAGAATTTGGTGTGTATATATTTTTAGGTTTTGTGTGAATGAGAAATTTTGATGTTCAATGGTTATCATCCAATCAGAATGAACTGGCTGCCGAAATGTGATTTTCATTGAACGTGTGAGTTTGAAGTTATTACATTTTATTTAGAAATAATGATATAAAAATGCAATTGAAAAATAAAATATTACAATTACCATGAATAGTACTACATGTACAATTGAAACTGTTAGTGTATTTTACCTAGTATAACAAATATGCAAGGCTAAGGCAGTTCTTCAATTTTGGCACAATGATATATTTTATGATATTATAGTATGCTTTCTAAAATGCACTGAGAAGAATCTGAAGGGATTTGCGCCCCTTGCCTCCTGAGCAATACTATGAGCGGATGAAAGCGAAATCAATCTTGTATCTTACAATACAGAAAGACTGGTTTCGCTTTCACCCCTCAACATTTAGAGTTAGTATATCTGTAGATAACTGTAGTGTTAGGATTGTGTACTATTTGTATTGAGTTTTAAGAACTGTTGATTGGTTTATGGTTTAGTTCTGCGGTATAGTTTTGATTTCTTTGTGCATACTTTGTTTCCTTTTTAATGATTCTGAATGCTTTTCAACTGAATTCTCTGTCGGTTGTACCTATGGTCAATGTATTGGTTTGTGTTGGTCATTGTCCCCTTTCTTGGCTACATTTAACATTGAATTTCGATCATTGGTGTATTCTCAGCTCTTGTTCTTTGACAAGATTAATTCAGAGATCTGTCTCCAAGCCTAATCTCACCATACATATAAAGAGAGAGTCTTGAATAGGATGAACTCTCAATATCTAGACTTTTCTTATTTATTGCCCCCTTTGATATACATGTACATGATTTACAATAATTTGATTCTGGAAAACCATTCTACATGTAGTAGTTTTGCAAATTGTACAAATTGATTGAAAAATGGGGAAACGTTACGCACAGTGAGAATGAGTAATTACAAGCTTATTTATCAGAAACCAAACTTTTTTTGTAAATTTGGCAGATATGTAGAAAGTATGTTCGTGATTTCAGTTTCCTCTTTACTGTTTAATCAATTTATTTAAACATTTTTTAGTTCAATTTATTTAAGAATTTTTGAATTTACCATAAAGTAGTTTAAGTTAGGTTTTATGTAACATTAATTATTTTCTTGTGTAATTGTTTCGTTTAGGTGTCATTTAAGGGTATTCAGGACTTGCATCATATGGCAACAACTTTCGGCCAGACCCTATTCCAAATTTCATGCTAAGTTTGTTAAATGAAGACATATTGAACATGGTAATGAGGTTTAAGGACCTTTTGGAACTCCGCACTTAATGCTTCAAAATTTCAAGCAGCAAATAGCCTCACTTAGAATTTCAATAATATTTCATTTACTTATTGTTGTATTAAAAATGTCAGTTTTTAGGGTTAAGATAGGTTTAGGGAACTTTTCGGAACCTAATTTTACTCAAAACTGCATATTAGGGTTCATTTAAGGAAACATGTGGAACTTATTTTTCCATCAAAATTACAATTTAAGTACATGGTAGGTTTATAGGATAATTTTGCAACTATTTAATACTAAAATTTCATATTAAGGTTTAGGCTTAAAGGAACTTTTCGGAACTTTTTTGGCATCAAAATTTCATTAAAATTATTCCAAATACTTCATCTGCATATATCTTATTCTTGCATAAAGGAGCGGTTATGGTCTGAAGCTCATAGCGGCCATAATTTATCCTTTCAACTATTCAATTTAAATAAGGTCATGTTCAATGCAAACTCTGTTTCCCTTAGGAATATTGAGGGGTGGAAGCAAAACCGCTCTTACTGCTTGTTTATAATAGGCAGTAAGACAATTTAATTTTTACACCTTGATATTAACCTCAGATTATATATCAACAATCAACGACTCTTCAACTTTTCATAACTTTTCTTAAATTATTTAAGGTTCAGGGTCTTAATGTTTAAGGGATTTAGGTTTACTTTAAGGTTGTGATTAATGGTCATATGGTCATTTCCAGTATACAAGGTTAGGCAGAGAAGTCGTAAGTCCTCTAGCCTCATTTAGGAGTTTGTATTAATATTGCATTTTCGCTGTTAATTGATATCATGAACATACTTATATAATTCTGATGAATGATCAGATTACAATTTACTGATTATTACTTGTGTGAATATATAAATTATATTTCAAAAACAAAAATATATTTTTTTATTGACATCATGTTTTGCTGATTGTAAGAAATAATAAAAAAAGTTCAACTCCATGTATGAACATTTCTACATTGGGATCTTTCCTGATTCCTTTTTAGTTATGTTTTGTCTAAATAGAGCCATAGTAATATTTCTTAATATTAGTATGGTGGTAATCCCATTACTTATACATTTAAACAAAGGTCAGTACATATCCCCTTCCCTGTATGTGTGTATCTTTCTTGACAAGAGATTTTTCTGTTGGCCTCTGTGTCATTTGTGAAAGACATGTTTTTGTTTATAGTGACTCAAGTTCTGTCCCGTTATCCCTTCCAGAGTGCTCTTCCTTTATCCTTTCTCCATTGTGTGATTATATATAAAATACAGATTTCACATTATTATCCTTGCTGTTTGAACATCTTTCTTTTTTGATGTGTTGTCCATTCAACTTGTGCACATGATTCACTTGTTTATGCTGATTCAGTTTCCTCCTGGGAAAATGTAACATGGTTGTAACCCAATGGTCCACTGCATGTATCTTTTGACAATGACCAGTACATCCCTTCTGAAAACGTTTTGTCTATAAGTTCTCTTACCAAGATGATTCTATGTGGCTGTCAGTGTTTTGGGTTTTGTTATGAATCTTGTAGTGTAGATATCGGTATGTTAAGTTATCAATAGTGTAGATATCAGAAATTTTGTATATAACTAATATAATAAATTATAATATATTCATCATTTAGATAAGAATGTCATAAATATTACACCCATATATTATTTTTATTAATGTTATTCCTTATTTAGTTTACGGAATGAAGCAGACACTCACAGTCTCTTGGTTTATATGTATTGCTTAAAACATGTTTTGGTTTATTTTGTCCATGTACTACAACCACCTGAATATCAACAATGTGGGAAGTTTGGTGTGGAATGGTGGACAAATGGTATAGTTCGGAATCAGAGACCTAAGATAGCAGGTAAATTATTTTTTATCATATTTTCTACACTTACTTTAACTGTTGTACAATAAAACTTGAAGTTAGCTAGAAAGGATCAGAACCTTAAGCAAATTGCAACGTGGCAGTTTTCTTGCTGTTTTACAGCACAAAGTGCTCAATAGTGAGCTATTTGGATCTTTGGCTGTCAGTCCATCTGTCATCTGCTATTTAATTGTTTACACTCTAGAATCCACATTTCTTGAGCAATCCGAATCAAATATGGATACAATGTATATATGGTCATCAGTTTTTGGTCAGTTTCAATTTTGGGCCAAATCAGTCTACTAGATCCTGTTTGAAACTGGGTCACAATGGGTCAAAAACTTGGTCAACATATCAAATCATAGTAAAACATAGGTCATATTTTCAACCTGGTACAAGAAATTTGATCAAAATGTCTTTATGAAATCCTTGGGTGACATTCTTCTGCAATTCATGTTATTTAATGTTAAAGACCATGACTGCCAGGGAGCATGGTCTCAAGTGAGTGCTACAGGGCCACCATGGCATGCATGGCCCTTTTGCTATTATTATAAATGTTGAACTTCCTTATATTAGTTGTAGAAATGGGATTGAATAAAATGACAACTGGCTATACCGCTTACATGTAAATGACTGAATTATTTCCACCTTGTCCACACTACTTATGAATGCATTACTGTCAACCACATACAGACAAAGTTGTCCAATGTATACAGTCGGATCAGTTAATTTGCTCTAGATGCAAAATTATGACACTAAATCACTGAGCTGAAAAGTGAATACTGATTGAATAATATTCATAGTGAAATAGAACCAGTCAGCTGCATAAACATTATGACTGCGATACTACAACTGCAAGGTGAACCTTTCATTGATGGGTATAAACTGATTTAGAGGCCTTTATCAAATGTTCTTTTTATTTCATGTGTCATTTTAGTCTTTTGTATTTTTTACTTGTTAATGACTTCAAATTTCCCTGTTTAATACCTCAGTATTTTACATGATGCCATTTATATGATGTCATTATCACTTTGATAATTTCACTGCTAACTAAAGTATTGTAAACAATACAGTAAAACGCTAAATACACATTTGGTGTAAAATGATGCATAATCAAAATACGCAAGGAATTGCGTAAAATTTGTTTGGGGACTGCCCTGCAACATTGAGTAGTGAGTGAGGATTTTAATGAAACTGATGACTGCAGATATGTAACAAATTAAAGATCCTCCTTTTCTTTCAGGTCTCCATTCAATGATATGTTGGTGTATCTGCTAGTCATTGTTGAGGAAGGTTTCTGGTGCTGAGATGCTGACACACATCACATGGTAAGTTAGACTGTCACAGAATCCATTATATAAACAGCAACTATTAATCAAAAGAGCTAACCCACCAGAATTGGTGCTATTATCTTACATGGTTTGTAAAGATTAAACGATGTTCTGAGTATTTCCTACTAAATTATGACAGAAGTGAGACATGACAAGGGAGGTAACACTCTCTATACATTTTGCTACCACTCCCTGTGTGTAAGTAATAAGGTAAGCCTTCAGAATGGTATGATATAATGTAAAAAATGTAAATACAAAATGTAGGGTTAGCTCTGTTAGTTAATATTTGTTGTAGAAATTCTGCTGATATTATACTGGGAAACCTCAATAATAAGACCCCCATGGGTCACAGAATTCTACATATAATCAACAAATACTGATGAAAGAGCTAACCAACCAGCATTGATACTGATGTCTTACATAGTTTGTAAAGATTAAAATGATATTCTGAGTATTTATATGAAATCATTACATAATTGAGCAATAATGTCCGTGGTAACATTTCTTTTCATTTGCTTCCTGTCCTTCAGAGATGTGCTTAAGTTTCTGTATTGTATGATACAATGAATAACATGGAGATAATGTCAAACAAACTGATCGGTTAGCTCTGTTAGTCAGTATTTGTTGTGGTAATTCTGCTGATAGGTAAATTGAGGGATGAAAGCAATACTCAGTCTATAACATTCTATATTGCACATAGATGTAGCAGCAGACGGACTTTTTCACTTTCACCCCTCAAAATATTGTAATGAATCCAACTGAATAAATAAGGCACTTGGCTATTGGCAACACCAAATATTAACTTAACTTAAAAGATCTAAATGTAAGGTTAAAATCCTATTTTAATTTGAGCTTAGTTCATTTCGACATCAATTAAGTATTTTACTGGTGGCAGAACTATGCCACCATAAAAAACAGATAACATTAAGGGATTGAAAGCTATTTAAGTTCATTAAAAATTTCACATGTACTTTAACATCTCTTTACAACAATCCCAGCTGCACTAATAATACATTTTCTATAAATTATTGTCCTTATACTCCAGCAAATGTCAAATATAGACATTATATAATATGCAAAATGGATATTCATATATACTTGTCTATTGGACAATAATTGTTGTTAGGGATTTCAGGTAAAAAGTCCATAATGCGCTTTATCTTGTTTATGCTTTAAGCATTAAGCTTAAATAGTAAGCGATTCCCTGAAATCAACAATTAAAAAACATAGATACATGTGATAATAAAACACAATGCAGAAATAAAGGATTGGACAAAAATGCACTTAGCAAAAGTTATAAGTACTCCGAAAAATGTTTAGGATATTGCAATTAAATATGAATATATCAAATAGAAATATAAGACACAGAAAGTTCAATCTGTCTGTAATGTTCCTAGTAATTTTAAGGGCAAAATATAGCAAATTAATTGAAATCAAGCCAATTTTTACCACCACACAGAAATGAAAAGTCACATTAACTCAATCGGTCAGAATTTCTAAAGTTTTTAAAGTACATGTAATAAGTAAATGTATCTAATAATAAAACAGCATTTATTACAGTCAGTTTAATTCTGTATTAATATGTACAATGAATAAGTTTAATAATGAAATTCAAGATATGATAAAAAATTCCATGATATTTAATAAATATGATTGTGAAAATACTAAGATAAAATTGTTTAGTATGTCGTAATGCTTAGTAGTTTGATAAAAACTTCTGTTGATAAACATTAATGCATGTATTATCAAATACAGTAAAACCTCACTTAAAGACCACCGATAATTTAGAGCACCTCAAAATTAAGAACACAATATGCAAGTCCATTTTCACTGTTTTGTTCTTTATTCAATCTTGATACATGTATTAAGACCATATCAATAAGAAGACCAGTTTTCAAGGGTTCTAAAGGTGGTCATATTAATGAGATTTTACTGTTTATAGGTTTAAGTCTCATTTACTCAATTATCAAACTGTCTACCTGTAGAGCTGTCTTTAAAATTCAGGGACAGATGGTGTTGCCAAGTGCTGAGTATGCTTCGTGTCCATCTGCATAAGGCTGATATCATTTATTCACCTGTCACATTCCAATGTGATGTTTTCATACCTAGAAACCATGGCAATCTTTACAGTGAATGGCTGCTACATTCTCAAAGTTGGCAGATATAATTTTAGTGTAGAAACCCAGGAAATTTTTTGTTGTTGTTACTTTACTAAGTTTAGTCGTGCAAAGGGGAAATTGGTGTTTCCATCAGAATATTCTCTAAATATTAGAATGTTGTTGGGTAGGCAGGTTATTGGGCTGGTGGTCATCAATTTCTGGTGATGTTTTGTAAAACACCATATTTTTTCATTTCATTCAGTTTTTTATTTCAAATATATTGACAAGATTCAAACAAATATCAAGGTTAAATGATAATATTTAGGTATAATATTAAATTGGTACGGTACATGACAACATAGGGTCTGTATACAGACTATTTGAATTGCTATAAAAAGAAAAGTCCATATCCGATTTTAATATAGGAGCTATTGAATGAAAATAGATAAATATATCTGTTAGAAGTAGTAAAAATCAGAAAAATGATGTTTGGTCACTAATGCAAGGTTTGTCGTGGAACATCTCATATATTTAATCAATTAGTTGTAACCTATAACATACAATTCTGTACGGAAATCAGTATGAAATTTGAGTAGATGAAACTGTAACATTTTTAAATGCGTTTTCATGTTTTTAATACATAAAGCATTTCCTAATTGGAAACCCTCTAACTTAATCTGTATGAAAATTTGTGCTTTGCCGAAACAACATCAGAGCATTATCGAATCAAATTTTTGATCGATATAGCATTATAGTGTAGAAAATTTAAAATTTAATTGAATTTCCCGCAGGTATAAAACAAGCACAAAAAGGGCCAATTTCACAACATTATAGGAATTCACTGTAAAAGTTGTACCTGCTATGAGAAGAGAAAAATTAAACCTGTTTTACAATGGTATAGGCATTTACTGTAAATATTGACTTGGTTTCTTGAGGATATAGGATTGGTTTTGTTGAAATCTCTTTATAAGCTGTATACATGTATATATATGACAGAGATACGTGTGGGGTATACATGAAGTTTTGACCACTCATAGTGTAGGTTACAGTGGCTGCAAGGTCTGCACAAGACACCGCTTGTTGTAATAGGGGTGTCACAATATACTGGTATAACTGTACACATTGTATTGCCATAAGCAGCCAAACTGTATTGTACCATGATATAATAAACGTACCAGTGGCGTACGAAATGTGCTTTTTTGCTTTCAGTCAGATACTACTGGCTAAATACTTAAGTATTGAAAATCTAATAAATGTTTTGTTTTAGAAATAACCTGAAATAAGAGTGATACACTACTGTTAAGTTTCTGGTCATGAAAAACTCCTATTTAATCAAAAATTTAAATGATATTTATAATTGTTTTGTTCTGGTTTATGCATATTTATTTTTGAATTTCTTTAATGTATTTGTCAGAAGAGCTTGAAGTTGAATAAAATTGTTAAAGTAAGAAAAAATCTACAGTCATAGATGAGGTTAATGAAACAATATATCGTGGTACATATTGCAATACACTGCTGAAGTATTGCAATATATCGTGGTACACTATAGACGTAACGTGACACCCCTATATAAAGTATTGCAATATATCATGGTACACTATAGACGTAACGTGACACCCCTATATAAAGTATTGCAATATATCGTGGTACACTATAGACGTAACGTGACGCCCCTATATAAAGTTTTGTAGAAGTGGTTCAGTAAAGTTTCAAACTTTATTTTAGTTGACACAAACTTATTTATCTGTGATTTCTTTTTCAGGATCAAAAGACA
Organism: Mactromeris polynyma; assembly: GCA_032209605.1. Lineage (NCBI taxonomy): Eukaryota > Metazoa > Mollusca > Bivalvia > Venerida > Mactridae > Mactromeris > Mactromeris polynyma. Next base: position 29,204,442 of record JASFXZ010000002.1, on the reverse strand, counting down.
ATGGTGATCCATGTAGTGTTACACAAAGCCATGTATGTGTACTTGGTTGTGTTGTTGCTGCATGGTCATTTACTGAATAAGGTAATATAAAATATTGAACAAAATGTCAAATAATTGATTAAAGGGAGACAACTTGCATTCTTTTTTATCAAAATTAGTCCTCTTTCATGTCTCAATTTTGTCACAATTAACACAGCTATATCGAAAATATCCTCAAATAACAAAGAGGGTTAGGACCTTGTTTATTCGACAACCTTCTGTCCAAATACTAGGTATAATCGGAAATAAATACCTAGTGTGCATTTCATCAAAAGTCCTAGGTGCGCTTTTCACTCATAAGTACACTTTTCAAACCTGAGCCAATTAAAGCATGTTTTGTTACATGAATTTAAAAAACAAGGTTCTACCAAATTTTGATAAAAAAGTTTAAGAACATACTTTTTTATATTTCAGGTATGGAATGAATCTCATCAAACAACTTCATCAAATTGGTGCATGTCCCGAATGAATGGTTGTCCAGAATGAATGGTTTCTTTTTTAACGTTATCAAATAACAAAAAGTGACATATTAGACATGAATGATGTTTCAACATGGACCAGAAGACTTTTATGTTAGTTTTGTGTTAGAAAATAGACAATTTATGTACTTTCCATTGTGAAATATTGTATAATATTATTATGTTTGTTTGGTCCATAAAGGACCATGGTCCGTAGAAGTGACCAGATATAATTTGTTGCATCTTGTTGGTCTTACTTATTGCTATCTACTTACTATAACCACCCACTGACACCCATGACTGATCTATTCGCTTAACTGCTCCATCATCTATGGGTTTTAGTTCACATTTTTGATAGATCAAATACCAACCATTAATTGGTTTCTTCATCATAAGATGAACAGTTTTTACCGATCACATGGCTTATTCTATGATTGAAAGTATTGACCCACAGTTGATGACAGCGGTTAAGTAAAATAGTCAGTTGGAAGTTACAAAAGATCACCAAGGCCTGCCATTGATTAATTGAAGCAGCCATTGGATAATATATGGATTGTCAAGTAGGGCTTGACTTATGTCACCAGTTGTCAAATGGGCTAACTCGCCTATGAAGTTCTGCCACATCTTAAGCAGGGTAGATAACTCTTACATGGTAAGACTTGTGGAACCTTGTTTTCAAAATGGAGAGATATCTTGTGTATATCCACAATTTTGAAGTTGGGGGACATTACTCTTACCATAAACTTCCATCATTTCAAAATCGGTGAAGTTGCTCCTTTTTCAAAAGCCTTACCATGCAAAGTAGTTATTCGCTGTTTATAAAACGGGCACCATCTATAACTTCCCTTTATTTCAAATGGAATGGTCGCCAAGCAAGGAAGAGTTATGCCTCCTGCTTAAAAATGGCCGCTATTATGAATGAGAGTAATGTCCCTTTATTTCAAAATGGAGGCAATTTAAGACATGAGTGATGTCCCCTGATGTATGGCTACTATTTTCGCAGAATATCCACCATTTTGAAATCGGACGAGGTAATCCATGCTGTAAATTTTCACCATTTCAAAATAGGGAGGCCTCTCTTGTTACAAATGGTTGCAAAGCAAGGTAAGAGTTATGCCTCCTGCTTAAAAAGGGCCGCTAATATGAATGAGAGTAATGTCCCTTTATTTCAAAATGGAGGCAATTTAAGACATGAGTAATGTCCCCCGATGTCAAAATGGCTGCCAAATTTGCGGAATATCCACCATTTTGAAATCATGAGCAGGTAATCCATGCTGTAAATTTCCGCCATTTTGAAAGAAGGGAGACTACTCGTGTTTCAAATGGTCGCTTAGAACGTATAATTATGCCCCCCTCCTTTAAAAAATGGCCGCTATTATGAATAAGAGTAATGTCCCTTTAGTACAAAATGGATGCAATTCTAAACGTGATTAATGTCCCCTGATGTCAAAATGGTTGCCATTTTCGCGGAATATCAACCATTTTGAAATCAGGGGAGGTAATCATGCTGTAAATTTCCGCCATTTTGAAAGAAGGGAGACTACTCGTGTTTCAAATGGTCGCTTAGAACGTAGAATTATGCCCCCTCCTTTAAAAAATGGCCGCTATTATGAATAAGAGTAATGTCCCTTTAGTACAAAATGGATGCAATTTTAAACGTGATTAATGTCCCCTGATGTCAAAATGGCTGCCATTTTCGCGGAATATCAACCATTTTGAAATCAGGGGAGGTAATCATGCTGTAAATTTCCGCCATTTTGAAAGAAGGGAGACTACTCGTGGTTCAAATGGTCGCTTAGAACGTAGAATTATGCCACCCTCCTTTAAAAAATGGCCGCTATTATGAATAAGAGTTATGTCCCTTTATTACAAAATGGGTGCAATTTTAGACATGATTAATGTCCTCTGATGTCAAAATGGCTGCCATTTTTGCGGAATATCAACCATTTTGAAATCAGGGGAGGTAATCCGTGCTGTAAATTTCCGCCATTTTGAAAGAAGGGAGGCTACTCTTGTTTCGAATGGTTGCCTAAAAGGTAGAGTTATGCCCCTGCTTAAAATGGCCGCTACTATGAATGCGAGTAATGTCCCTTTAGTACAAAATGGATGCAATTTTAAACGTGATTAATGTCCCCTGATGTCAAAATGGCTGCCATTTTCACGGAATATCAACCATTTTGAAATCAGGGGAGCTAATCGTGCTGTAAATTTCCACCACTTTGAAAGAATGGAGGCTACTCTTGTTTCGAATGATAGCCTAAAAGGTAGAGTTATGCCCCCTGCTAAAAATGGCCGCTATTATGAATGCGAGTAATGTCCCTTTATTTCAAAATGGTAGCAATTTAAGACATGATTAATGTCCCTTGATGTCAAAATGGCTGCCATTTTCGCGGAACATCAACCATTTTGAAATCAGGGGAGGTAATCCGTGCTGTAAATTTCCGCCATTTTGAAAGAAGGGAGACTACTCATGTTTCGAATGGTCGCTTAGAACTTAGAATTATGCCCCCCTCCTTTAAAAAATGGCCGCTATTATGCCCCCCTCCTTTAAAAAATGGCCGCTATTATGAATAAGAGTAATGTCCCTATTTCAAAATTGGTGCAATTTTAGACATGATTAATGTCCCCTGATGTTAAAATGGCTGCCATTTTCGCGGAATATCAACCATTTTGAAATCAGGGGAGGTAATCCGTGCTGAAAAGTTCCACCATTTTGAAAGAAGGGAGGCTACCCTTGTTTCGAATGGTCACCTAAAAGGTAGAGTTATGCCCCCTGCTTGAGATGGTCGCTATTATGAATGAGAGTAATGTCCCCTGATTTCAAAATGGATGCAATTTTAGACATGATTAATGTCCCCTGATGTCAAAATGGCTGCTATTTTCGCGGAATATCAACCATTTTGAAATCAGGGGACGTAATCCGTGCTGTGAATTTCCACTATTTTGAAAAAAAGGAGGCTATTCTTGTTTCGAATGGTCGCCTAAAAGTTAGAGTTATGCCCCCTGCTTGAGATTATTATGAATTGGAGAAATGTCCCGTTATTTCAAAGTGGATGCAATTCAAGACATGAGTAATGTCCCCTGACGTCAAAATGGCAGCCATTTTTGCGAAAATCCACCATTTTGAAATCAAGAGGAGGTAATCCATGCTGTAAATTTCCGCCATTTTGAAAGAAGGGAGACTACTCTTGTTTCGAATGGTCTCCTTGAACGTAGAATTATGCCCCCTCCTTTAAAACGGCCGCTATTATGAATGAGAAAAATAATGTCCCTTTATTACAAAATGGATGCAATTTTAGACATGATTAATGTCCCCTGATGTCAAAATGGCTGCCATTTTCGCGGAATATCAACCATTTTGAAATCAGGGGAGGTAATCCGTGCTGTGAATTTCCACCATTTTGAAAAAAGGGAGGCTACCCTTGTTTCGAAGATCACCTAAAAGGTAGAGTTATGCCCCCTGTTTGAGATGGCCGCTATTCTGAATTAAAGTAATGTCCCGTTATTTCAAAGTGGATGCAATTTAAGACATGAGTTACGTCCCCTGATGTCAAAACGGCAGCCATATTTGCGAAATATCCACCAATTTGAAATCAAGAGGAGGTAATCCATGCCATAAATTTCCGCCATTTTGAAAGAAGGGAGGCTACTCTTGTTTCGAATTGTCGCCTAAAAGGTAGAGTTATGCCCCCTGCTTAAGATGGCCGCTATAATGAATTAGAGTAATTTCCCTTTATTTCAAGTAGATGCAATTTAAGACAAGAGTAACGTCCCCTGATGTCAAAATGGCAGCCATTTTTGCGAAAATCCACCATTTTGAAATCAAGAGGAGGTAATCCATGCTGTAAATTTCCGCCATTTTGAAAGAAGGGAGACTACTCTTGTTTCGAATGGTCTTCTTGAACGTAGAATTATGCCCCCTCCTTTAAAACGGCCGCTATTATGAATGAGATTAATGTCCCTATTTTACAAAATGGATGCAATTTTAGACATGATTAATGTCGCCTGATGTCAAAATGGCTGCCATTTTCGCGGAATATCATCCGTTTTGAAATCAGGGGAGGTAATCCGTGCTGTAAATTGCCACGACTTTGAAAGAAGGGAGGCTACTCTTGTTTCGAATGGTTGCCGAGCAAGGTAGAGCTATTAATGAGAGTTATGTCCCTTTAATTAAAAATAGAGGCAATTTAAGACATGATTGATGACCCCTGATGTCAAAATGGCTACAATTTTCGCGGAAATCAACCATTTTATAATGCTGTAAATTACCGCCATTTTGAAAGAGGGGAGGCTACTCTTGTTTCGAATGGTTGCCCCCTGCTTAAAACTGCCGCTATCATTAATGAGAGTAATGTCCCATACTTTCAAAATGGATGCAATTTTAGACATGATTAATGTCCCCTGATGTCAAAATGGCTGCCATATTTTCGGAATATCCACCATTTTGAAATCGGGAAAGGTAATCCATGCTGTAAATTTCAGCCATTTTGAAAGAAAGGAGGCTACTCTTTTTCGAATGGTCGCCAAGCAAGGTAGAGTTATGCCTTCTGCTTAAAATGGCCACTATTATGAATGAGAGTTATGTCCCTTTATTTCATAATGGAGGCAATGAACGGCATGAGTATAAATGTCTCCTGATGACAAAATGGCTGCCATTTTCGAGGAATATCCACCATCATGAAATGAGTGGTAACCCATGCCTTTAATTTCCGCCTTTTTGAAAGAAGGGAAGATATTCTTGTTTTGAATGGTCGCCATGCAAGGTAGAGTTATGCCTCCTGCTTAAAAATGGCCGCTATTATGAATGAGAGTTATGTCCCTTTATTTCATAATGGAGGCAATGAACGGCATGAGTATAAATGTCTCCTGATGACAAAATGGCTGCCATTTTCGAGGAATATCCACCATCATGAAATGAGTGGTAACCCATGCCTTTAATTTCCGCCTTTTTGAAAGAAGGGAAGATATTCTTGTTTTGAATGGTCGCCATGCAAGGTAGAGTTATGCCTCCTGCTTAAAAATGGCCGCTATTATGAATGAGAGTTATAACCCTTTATTTCAAAACGGAGGCAATATAAGACACGAGTGATGTTCCTTGATGTCAAAATGGCTGCCATATTTGCGGAATATCCACCATTTTGAAATCAGGGAGGTAACTCTTACTGTAAATTTCCACCTTTTTGAAAGCAGGGAGGTAACTCCTGTTTTGAATGGTAGCCATGCAAGGTACCGTTATGCCCCCTGCTTAAAAATGGCCGCTTTTATTAATTAGAGTTATGTCCCTTTATTTCATAATGGAGGCAATGAATGGCAAGAGTAATGTCTCCTGTTGTCAAAATCTACCATAATGAAATAAGGGGAGGTAACCCATGCCTTTAATTTCCGCCTTTTTGAAAGAAGGGAAGATACTCTTGTTTCGAATGGTCGCCATGCAAGTTAGATGTATTCCCCTGCTAAAAAATTGATGCTATTATAATGGGTAACGTCCCTTCATTGTAAAATGGAGGCAATGAATGACGTGAGTAATGTCCCCTGATGTCAAAATGGCAGCCATATTTGCGGAATATCCTCTATTTTGAAATTGGGGAGGTCACTATTACTGTATATTTCCGCCATTTTGAAAGCAGGGAGGTTACTCCTGTTTCGAATGGTTGCCATGCAGAGCTATGCCTTCTGCTTTAAAACAACCGCTAATGTCTCCTGATATCCTCCATTTTGAAATTAGGGATACCACAACACAAACAAAGGAAAACAGAGTTAAATTAAGTTATAAAAATTGCCTACCATTTTCATTAGATGACAGCAAATATTTTCGCCTTCAATTGCATCATACAAAATGATATGGTAGCATCATACAAATATGGTAAAGACCAATGAAACTAGACTTTCAGTTTGAAGTGAAGTCCATACAAGTGCATGAAAAAAGAAATTCAATCAATTATGAGCGTGTTTTCAGGGCCCACACTGGCATTCGCGTGCACAATAATTGATTTATAATAATTAATGTCCATTTAAGTCCAATCTGTGTAAGAATAGTACATGTACTGAGTTTTGGTGTTATGTGTGTGTTTCTGACATGTGTATTTATCCAGCATGTTTATAAGTACAAAATGTAGAACACATTATACTTTTTTTATATAATACAGAATAAGAAAAGCAACATGTATGGAAAATTAAGTACATTTTTATTCGAAATAAGAAAAGATAAAAATTGCATTCCAACATCAGCATGTTCAGTGCTTCCACAGGAGATCATTTACAGAAGTGTTTTCATTTTTTCACCTCCATTGGTCTCATAATCATCCAAAATCAATTTACTAACTGAGACTGGGTTTTGCATCAAGAACAAACATGTAACAATGGTACTACATTGCCCGATTTTTGATAAACGATTTCTGCTTTTAGTACAAAGAAAAAATATACGACAAAACTCAACTTTTACTAACCAAAACTTCTCTCGCGCTGCATTTCGGAAAATTTGATCGCTTCGCTTTCACTGTTCTCAATTTTGGAGGAAGCGCGTGTTTGGAGGGCGTGTGATAAGTACTACGAGATATTACCCGAGACCCGTAAAACGGTATTCTGATGTTTGCAAATTACCCATTTCCGCCATCAGAAGCCCTTTATTTCACAACAGTCATCAAAGATATTCTTAGGCCTAAAGGCTATTTACTCCAGTCACAGTCCGAGCAAAGCTGTTGAAACAAGAACTGTGGAAACAGAAGTACACTGTGTCATGTCGTTAGCAGGGGCCTTATACATAAACAGTATAAGTATTCAACTCAGACTTAGACATAAGAATGTTAACTGTGCTTTTTGCTCCAATGTTGTCACGTATAACAATATAAATTTTAAGAAAAAAAGTGTGCGGAGGGAAACAACAATTGTCTCATTGGTTTAGATTTAATGAAAACAACTTGCTGGTAAATATGTCATAAAAATATCCGGTAATCGATTGGTCGACGGAAACTACCGAAGCGCTACGGAAATGACAAGCGGCGATTGCGGACGATCCAGCTAAGCGCGTAGTTTCCGTCGACCAATCGATTACCGGATATTTTTATGACGTTCGTTGGCAAGGAACGCTCCGTGATTTCATAAAATGTGTCCGTTTGCAGAATGTTTCAATGCCATTTTAAGCCATGATATACCACTGAAATTCTCCTTTCGTAATTGTACTAAATATTAGAAATAGACGTCAGAATAACGTTCAATGTTATCTAACGGATCGTTTTCTGTACCGAAAAAGCCGTTGAAAAACAACTGAGATCAAATTGAAAACCCCGTTGTTGTGCATTAGGAAAGTAAACAACATTGTTTTCAGATGCAATTTTATTTAGAATAACCTTTTCAAATATCTTGCAGAATGGCGGTAAAGAAATCGGACGGTAACTTGTAGGATCTGTTTGACCCTGCCTTTGCCCTTGTACATCGGAATGATGACACTTGTATGCCAAGCTTCTGTGACCTTGACATGGAATAACAGTAAAATAAATAAAGATAACATCATTGATATTACAGGGTTTCCACCATGAACTGTATGCTCATTAAGGATCATGTCGTGATCGGCAATTGAACGGAAGTACGTAGTTTTCGCATGGGTATGCGCATGGTTAAGTTCCGTGTACCAGTATGGTTGAATCGGGCTTTCGGCAGATGCTTTTCAGCAGCATGGATTCAGTCCGAAATAAAATCAGTTGGGAAATGTCTATACCCAGGCTATATCATTGGTAGTTAGCATTCGTGTGACCTTGATTTCGATTTCCTTGTTGTAATTTGAGCGGTGTGAGGGAGTAAACTTTGACCAATTCAAAGTTGCTCTTAAACGGTATTTAGGGCGTATTCTCGCTTCTTTTAAGAGGATCTGGAAGAATAATATTAGTAAATGATTGGATGTCAGAATCTCGTGTGATTCTGCAACGCTAATGATAGAAAACACGTGACCGGAAGTGCTTCACGAGTACATGACCAATAGTAGTTCGAGTCGGTATAAAGGTGTACACGTTGCAATTAAAGGAGCTGTGGAGAGATAGGCGGTTAATGCGGACGAAATGGGAAAGAAGTCTAGATTTCTGATTCGGGAAAGGTCGTGAATCTGTGAAAACACCAGCACATGTAACATACATGTACTTGATTTATTTCGTTGTATAACTCAATATCATTCTCAATGGCAAATGAAGGCAGAATACAAAAATTGACTCATCATATTCATGATACAGATCTTATTCTTATATTCTATCATTCTTAACGCATGACAGAAGAGAAATATTTTCGTATGTTTTACGAATGAGAATTGCAGTTCCCGCTTTTCTACATTTCAAATGCCCATAACTATCTTTTTTTATCACAAGTGTTTAATGAATAAAAACGCGTAACAGAATACAAGAACTGTTATATGACCTCAGGTAACACTTTGTGTTCAATGTTCTTCAAGTTTATGAAGACGTTCAGAGAGACAGTAAGCTTATAGCATTATGCCTGCAGTACCGTTCCGACACAGGAGGTTTAGTAACATAATGGTCACAATAAATTGCGATAGGGTCTTAACGAATTTAATCATTGCGCAGGTATGTGACAAGTAAAACCGTTCATTTAGTGTTCCTGGTCTTGACTTGTGTCGTAATCGTCGCAATGTCTGCTGCTTTGTATATCTCATTTTTGGTGCCTTTGGACTCTTTACGCAACTCATTGATTTTGGAGTTATCGGAGTGACAAATACGCACGAGTTCTCGAATGTATTCGTGTCTGGTAAGGCCTTCCGGTTTCTCATCAAGTTTGAGCGTATCGGTTGGGAATAATCGAAACTTGTTATCAATCTGACATTTCATCGCTGTTTGACCCTGTTTGAGTCCAACTCTTCTTTATTTTTTCGGCGCAGTGTCACAGTGGTGCGAAAGCCAATCAAATTTGAGTTGAATGTCGAAGCAAATTTTAGTCAGCCGAACTCCGTTTGTAAATCGTACGCTGATTTGATTGAATCTGCACGTTGTGCTATGACCTGTACACTGGACTGTGAATTAATGAATTAGTATATCCTGAATTTGTTGATGGTCACTATAGTGGCGTGGCGAATTTTGAGACGTGACCTTTGGGTGGGAGAATGACCGCTTACCCCTCCTCAACCACCAGTTGCAATGGCTAAAATAAGTCAGAAACTCACAATAAATCTCTCGGTAGTCACCTCAATACACGCGGACATCTGCACCTATGCTTGTGCCGTAAGAATCATTTATAGTTGGGAATCAGAAATTTCACATTGTTGCTAATGAAATGTATATCCACGTTAGGCCACTTATATCATCATGAGGAGCAGGTGGACGGACGGACGGACATCTATGCGACGGAAGGACTTCCCCTGCTTTCATTTGATTTCCGGAGTGCATACAATTAACAAACAATTAAATTTTGATCTTCTTTTATTGCACAAATTTGTTCTGTATACATTCATCAACGTTGCACTTTTTCAAGAATTTGTGAAGCAGATTACATACAGATATACAAATAAGTGATGCATTTGTCTGTCCAAATTCTTTACCACAAAATACATTGCATTGTAATGGTATGAACGATTGTTAATGATAAATTAAAATGTTATGATATGCAAGTAGGCTATGAACGATCATTTAATTGAATTTATGCTTTTTTATACTTAACATGATTATATGTAGACCTAACAACAAAGTTTTCTGGAGGAAAATCATTAATTTTAGTGAAAAGGAATGTAATCTCACATTTTACAAAATAAATTGGTGGACTTCCCTAAGCCTTAGACCAACATTTGTGGGACATAATTGGGATTGGGAGACCAAACCTTTGTCCCCCAATCAACCGCAACTTACTGAAATGTTTGTGTATAAAAATGGATTAAAAAGCTATGTCCCCCCCCCCAGTTCGGAAAAGAGAGCGCACTCTAATCGCATTTATCTCTCCTTCTCCATCGGGTCTGAAGAAATCGGCTGATTGAGCCTCGTATTGAAAAACATACTTGATTGCAAACTTCACGCAGCGGTTAACTTCCCTTGCAGTACAGCAATAACTGCTATCACAAAAGTCACGTGATGATGGTTGGTTGGACTAAATGGCTGATACACCGAAGAAGAAACTTTCAGACACGTGTTTGTTTTGTGAAAAAAAACGACACTACAACTTAAGTTCTGGTAAAAAGTCAAATGATATCATTTCTAACATATCTTCTTTAACAAAAATAGACTTTCAAAACATAGTTGACAGCAATAGTGACATATCGTTTGGACTGTGTGGGTGTATAGTACCGTGAAAATCAGTAATGTTACCATTCTTTGTAATGCTCTGGAACAATCAAATGATCATCAGCCTGATCGTTATAAGCGGATTGCAAATAGTCCAATAACGTCCAAGCTTTCAAAGTCAGAGAAAGCACAGAGAAAGGAGGCTCCTCATTGGCAAGATGATCACTGCCACTGCCAAGCTCCACACTGAATCTTACTGCACCACGTCTCAGTTCTCCACTACCGCCAGCAGGTTCTGATTGCATACCCATTGTAAAAGAACATGACAAAATTGCAATATCGTTAGACATTACTCTGTGTCATCATGATTATGCCTTTGCATGTAGCCGATAACTATAAGGGGAGATCACTGCGTAGGAGACTGACTTGATTGGTTCAAGATCATCGTATTGACCAATCAACATTGAGATCGCAATCCTGCGGGAAAATACGAGATGGTTGCAAGTAAGTGGAGATTTTTATATGTCTGTGAACTAGTTAGTTACCAGCGATAACTAGGTCACAGAAAATATATGATATTCTGGTTTCCTCTTGAAAACAGCCAGTTCCAACAATTGTTGCTGTAGTTACGTGCCCTTGAAATAGCAAACTGGGCATGTCCTAATATGTTTGTTTATTACTTGATTTACACCAAACAGGGTCAGCTGTCAGATGGACAAAATATCTCAGTAATTTTCTTCCATCAGCCAGATCAGTCAATTTCCAATTGAGTTTTGTGCCCTTGAAATAACAAAAGTAGCTGTTGTTAGGTTTATTTGCACTCTGGCGCCTTTATTTATATTTAGTTGTTCGACAAATTAGATCAGTTTTGAGATGGGGGGAAATATCTTCATTTTTGTTTCTTGAATAGACCTGATTAGATACAATGCACCAAAGTTATGTGCCCTTGTTTTGGTCATGATGAGTCACAATGCATGTGCCATGAATTAGCAAAATGTCAATGTTTCTTATAGCATCTACTCAGGTAAGCGACCCAGGACCATTTGATCAACATTCATGGTCGCTTCCTCTGACTGTAGGAAATCTGTTTGTAAAAGAAAAATAATCAGAAAAGGAAACAATGGATCGAAAACAGTTGGCATTTGTTGTGATTTTCATCTAGTGTTACATATTTTGCAAACATTCTTATCCCTGATTTTTTAGTTAACCAGCATCCGAAAGTCAAAAATCCTTTGATAATAAAAAAAATCTTGCTTTTTTGTTGATAATTGATAGATGTTGAAAAATATATAAATTTGTTCCAGGCAGTCGTTTAGCAACAGACAAATGTAAATAATGGGAGTAAAAAATCTAATGGTCACAAAACGCATGGGAGGAATTAACAATGGTAACAAATTGGGAATTACTTAACCCTTGTGTTCACAAGGGCATGTTTGAATTGAATTGAATGAGACGCAGAAAAAATGATATCTGTAAAACTGTATGTTATATGTTGAGTCCATATTGCAAGGCACTTACTGATTTTAGTTTTATAGAGTCAGTAGGTTAGTGTGGTATAATATGAATGCAGCTAAACCCAATATATAGTCCATCCCAGTCATGTGTGTTGATTTGAGTGTCATTGATGTTGCACATCAGTCAGTTAATTGGACATACATTGTAAAAAAAGCATCAGACGCCCAAAAATGTTGCGACACAGGAAAGCCTAAATGTGATATAATGTCTTGAGAGCATTTACAATTGTATTATTGCAGTGTTGATGCAAGAAAGGAACAGGCCGTCTAGGTAGACATGTCAACCATGGAAATAAGAAAGAGCGTAACAGTGTCATAAAAGTGATTCATGGACAACTTGCTCTATTTTGTCTGAGGTAAATTTAATTTGCTAAAAATATTGACCCATGCTTACTTTTTGTTGGTGTGGTGTGTCAGAAATAGTGTTGAATGTTGTTTTATTACATACTTTTCCCCTTTAACCAGAGATGGTGTATCTACAAATAATTGTAATTTTACATAATGTGAAGGTAAACACAGTTCATGTCAATTAGAATTCAGGAAAGTTATGGACAAAATTTACTAATAATATTATTAAGGCTATAATTTTATAAAGTAGAATAATTATGTGGTGTGAGAAACCTAAATGACCCTAGTTTTCCATACCAACCCAGGCAACCCCATATTAAAAATATTCTTAAGAAAGAATTACACATGAACTGCAACTGATAATTCCTCAAATAAAGTATATTAAGCTGTTTTCTATCTATTTTAGTCTGTAAAATGTATGTTACAACTATTAGAATGAATCTAATAAAACCCTTACAAAGTGTAAAATAAGAATTTGTGTCAAAGCTACAGTAATTATTATGCACAAAATCTCTGTAACTACTTACGTGATTTGTTTCAAACATTATAGAGTTATGTGACATCGGTTTTTAAAAGAACCATTAAGCCCTGTGGATAGATTTGCACATATTTCACAAAGGGTTCAGAAGTTCAGTACATTGTCTTATGGACAGCTCCTTTTTATTTAGACTAACTCTCCTATCTTATTGAATTTAATTGAGTCAGTTAAAATGAATGGTTTGTTTTACTTTCTAGAGATATAACTGTGGATGAGGAAATACTGTATCATTATGGACTCAAGGAATATCCATGGGAAAAAGTATTATTGACTGTATTGCTGTATTTTGCTTGTTGGTATATATCTATGTCTGATAAAGCATGTACCATATTGTATTGTATTGCATGATTATAGGATTGTGTTACTGCAAACATTTATGTATACTCAAACGCAAAAGAAAGTGTGCACTTTTGATTTTTTTATTATTTTAATTCTACAAGGTATAAAGTTGTCGAATTTGAAACACACGAATATCGGTCGTTACGGTTTATAGCAAGAACGAAAAATCAGTCAAATTATGGCTAGTTATTACGTAAAAGCCCGAATTGCGATTTTGCAGGAATCCGATGTGGAACATGTATACACAAGTACAAGTGGCCAAACTTGTTTTCTCTACATTCTTTCACACATGTATAGTGCGAATATCACTGTAGATTTAGAAAATTTATAACAGAGAATATGCAACGACTATTGGAACGTCAGCGTATTGAGGCCTTAATGATGCTGATCGTAGGTGACTCAGTCGCTTCAGTTTCACGGGCACTTAACTGCCGTAGTAACACTATAATCAAGTTTATGCAGATGGGTAGTGTTGCCGACCGTCCCCGATCCGGCAGGCCACGCGTGACTGGCGTCAGACTGGACCGTCACATTGAGTTGACGCACATGAGGCGTTGGTACCAAACCGCCTCTGCTACAGAGTTATTAGACAGAATGGCGGTCATACCAGATATTAATGCAACATTAACATAATTTTGCAACAAATAACAGTTAATCTATGCAAGAAAACATCCATTTGGCTATTTGTGTATTTTTGATTTTGACCCCTACTGCATGTAGACGCGTCGTACGTTTTAACGAAATTCAAAACAATAAAATAAACACATTGGTTAGAAGGGTAATTAAATAAGCTAAGCAACGATACCACGCATGATAATATTCCATCATTGGATTATCAGAAAATAAAAAAATAACTGTCTTTTGCGTTTGAGTATATTATCAGAGATTAATGAAACTAAGGGTGGATCCAGGATCTGACGTTCGATGGTGCGTACTTTGTAGGCGCAACTTAGAATTTACGCCCCGTTCGAAGCAAAACTGAAGAAGTGCATGATTTAAATGAGTTATTGGACATTTGAGATCGTTCCCCCACAAAAATCTCTACCTCATTTTAGTGTCAAATGTATATTCTAGTATCTACTATGCACATTTGTATCCTATAATAACATAATATGTTAACTTGGACAATGTAAGAGGGGGCGCGCGCCGGGTGCCTCCTCGTCTAAATCCGCTAGTGGAAACCAGAGTAAGAATTCACAACTTACAGTTGTCATTCCTTTCAGTAAAAACAAATGTGACAGCAAACATACTATAATTACGGCCACATCAAAGGCAGAGATACTAAGATCAGTTAAAAAAACATACACGTGTTTGTTTAACAAAACACTATATTGATCATCAATAATTTGGGGCCGGGCGGTAATAAAAGGAAAATAAACTTTGTGCAACCTCCCCCGAGGTGTACTTTTGAAAAAGGCCTGGGTATGCCCCTGACATTTTACTATTGGGAACACCCATGGTGATTTTCAAAAGGTTTTATTGAACATTTTATAGAGAAACAAAATTCTCCCTTTGAATTAGTGTTACTTCTGTGAGCATCCATCGGTTCTACCGATTTTTCAAGTTTTCTTTGTGTCTGCCATATTGATTGGAACTAAAGCAAATATGAGCCAGTCTTTACCACCCCAGTGAATTGTGGTTTGGAACTCACTTTAGGCATAACAGATACTACTATGTACTGATACAATTTGGAAGTACTTTGTACACCATAAAAGGATCTAAATGTCAATTAATAGACGGTTATATGCCCTAACCTTTAATAGCAGTGACAATATTTTGAATGTACATTTACAACCATGCATTTGAATTGCTGCACTTTGATAAAATGTAGATTGATATAGTTTATTTAACTTTATCAGGTAGGTATGTAGGAATCGTTTTATGCAAGAGTATTGTTGGCAGTGGTTTGTTTATCAGACACACCTCTAGAACTGGGTCAGCTGACCTAGAGTTGTGTTGTTGCTCATGCCTGTCTATTTACAACTGTTTCTTCTTTCTTGTTTAAAAAGGTGATATATCAATTTGAAGAGACCACAGCCATATTGTT
The DNA here is from genome assembly GCA_032209605.1 of Mactromeris polynyma. Taxonomy (NCBI): domain Eukaryota; kingdom Metazoa; phylum Mollusca; class Bivalvia; order Venerida; family Mactridae; genus Mactromeris; species Mactromeris polynyma. The sequence goes on along the minus strand of JASFXZ010000002.1, from coordinate 29,188,951 downwards.
TGTCATATTTTGACCCATAATAATCTGATTGTGAAGAATATATGGAATATATATAGTTAAAAGTTAATTAGAGATAATATAACACATACAAATCTAAGTACTGTGTTTACATTAGCTTTCTTTGTACATTGGTTCTGTCCATTATGTGTTAAGGATAGCATGCCTATTTAAACATATGCGGGCTCTTTCTTGGCTGTGCAAGTGTACATTGGACATACATTAACAACAGTGATAATTAGAAGTAGCAGACACCTGACAAGTTTAGTCTAGTGAGTCAAAGGTCAACCTCTCAAGTGACCATGAGCTCTAAAATTGGGTTATCAAGAAAACATATTGTTTTAGTTAGTGCTGAAATCACGTTACAAAACATGTAAAATGAGACGTAAATTTATGTTATATCTGTCACATATTTGGAGGTTGATGTAGCAAGTCCTAACTCAGTAGATATTGGCCTACTGGTACCTAAAAATGGTGTACAAGATCAAATGCCTGGACAGTATCCATCAGTTGACATTGATAAACAGTCATTTCGACAACTCGAGGTTGGAGACGGACTTGGGCAGTCAGATGAGTATCATGCTGACATTGTTATAGACTCGAGTTCTTCAAGATCATTGCAACACAAACAGTGGTAAGACTTAATAACCAGTTCAATTGTACAAGGTTTGTCAAAAAAGTATGCATTATATATTAATAGAATGAAAATCAATAAAATATGTTTAAATGTTTTTTGGGAAAAAGAGGATGATTATAATGTTGTCTAATCAATGATTTTGCTTCATGTTTGCTTGGCACAGTGTTCATACAATGCCATCTTGCAAAAAAGTAACACGGTTACCCCATGATTTTTTTATTGCAATATGTTACACAGGTACAGACCTATAAAATATATCCAAAAAAATAATAATATAGAAATTAGCTTTAACCGTTTTGCAGACTGTTATGTCTAGACAGCACATAGTAGAAGGAATTTCTACAGATGATGAAGCATCAGAACCTGGCCTGTCTGAACAATTTCCGGCATATGATCACATCCAGCAGACTCCCACCCATCAAGTTGTTAATACTGATACTAGGTAAATATTTTTGTTATCTTTATTTGTTTTATTTTTTTAAGCGCATATTGTTTACTGTGTATATTGCTTTATTTATATATTTCATTTAAAGTCATAGTTCTTTGTTCAAGGTATTCAAGTGAAACTTGGTACATATGTTGCTATAGACATTATGCACACATACCAATATTGCAAAATAAATAACCCTTGACAGGGCTAGATTTGACAAAACTTATGAGATGTCTATTTTTTCAGTGTGCATACTCCACACAATTTGCCAGAAGTTATTCCCACAGTTTCCAACTTCCTGGTGCACATCGCCGAGCAATCCAGTGAAACTGGCTTCTAGGTTTCCATGTAAGACCAGAACAGGCATGTCGTGTGCAGTTGACACTGCTTGGAGTAAACGTGGATTTGATAGTCTTACTTGTATGTATTTACAATCGAAATGAAATAATTGAGTCTAATTTTTTTTACCCACAAAGTTGAGAATCTCAAATCTGTTCAGCCCTCTTTCCGTCCTGATTATTCATGGCTTTTAACATTGTAATGCATTGTTTTGTACATTTTTCTATTTTTAAAAATCTTTATTGCACACTTATACAAAAGTATTAGAGCCAGTGTCATTTATAATTGCACACTATGTTATGTATGAACTGGATGCATGCCACTCTTTGTTGTGAAATAAATTATTTTGTTTTTCAGCTCACACATTCTTCATGAGCAAGGCAAAGTATGGCAAAAAAGTTTTGAAAACAATTGTTTCTCATCGCACATGTGGCACATGCAAGTGGTGAAAAAATCGACCTTTTGATAAAATAAGAAAACATCGGTGTGTATTCAACCATGTTAGAAGCGCTAGATCAATGGAAAGTTCAAGCGGAGTTCAGGATGTAAAAGAGATGAACGATAATGGTACACCCATTTAATATATTGAAGGTGATGGGGACAACACCCTTATATCGCGTCTTCACACTGACTTGAACATGAATGTAAAGAAGCGTTTCGACCAGAGTCATGTTGTACGTAACTGGGCGTAGGTGGATGTAAACGTTTAGGCAACATTTTAAATGTACATTTAAAGGCTTATAATGAATTGAAACCAAAAAAAGCAATAAATATTGTGTTGGAGGGGCATACTCTTCTCATTTTAGGTTCTGCCGGTACAGGAAAGTCGGTTTTAGTCGGAGAAATTGCCAAAACGCTGAGGCAAAATGGAAAACATGTTCAAATAACATGTTCCACTGGTATTGCATGCAGTGTGTATAATCGTCTCCACGAATAACCATGTACAATACACCAATTCACTGGTATATCTGACGGTCGCCACGGTCCTAGTCACATTGTTGATGTTATAAAGAACAATCAAAAATATGATTATGTTATTGACAATATCAATAAAATTGACACACTAATTGTTGACGAGTATTCAATGATTAGCAAACATGTGTTTAATACAATACATAATGTAAGCAAAATTAAAAACCCCGACATTGTATTTGGGGGAACACATAACTTTCTGTGGTGATTTTTTTCAACTCTCACCTGTTGCTAACCATTCATATGGTGATCAAGGAGAGTACTGTTTTCAGTCTCAAGAATTTAACACAGTATATAGAATATTATTACATGAGAATGTCAGACACAGGGAACACGTCTTAATTAAGGCTATCAATGAAGTTTATACTGGCAGACTGACTTTTGATACAGAAAACTTCATTTTAAGTTTGAACAGACCTCTTTTATCAGATGAAACCAACAGCAGAACAGTGAAACTATTTTCTAGAAATGATCTTGCTGATGACTACAACAGAAAATGTCTTCTAAAATTTACTGGCAATATGTATGAATTTAAGTCATCTGACAAGGGGAAACTAGCAGACCTGTCTGACATTGCAGTGCTCCACATGTACTGTGGCTGAAAGTTGGCTGTCCAGTCATTCTTGTTCGCAATTTGACCAATAAACTTGTCAATGGTCTCCAGGGATACCTGAAGGAAATTTCAGAAGAAGGATCAGCCCCTATAGTTGAATTTCCATCAGTTGGTGTCACAACAACAAAGATACCAAAAGTTAAATTTTCTGGTATGTTAAACTTTTTTATCCAGATGAAACTAAAGCACCTTAACACTTTAGTAGTAGTGTATTGTTTAGTAGAAGCTTAAGTACAACAATAACATGTAGTAGTTTGGAAGCAGAATTTATTTCTTTTCGCCTTTAAATTCATCTTAAGAGTTTTATCTACACCCTTTTTGGCTTTAATAAATGTAAAGAATTTTATTTCTTTGAAGTGATTTAAAATCATTTACAAATTATTTTTGCACTAACAATTTTTGTTTTTCATAATTCCTAAAAACTACTAAGGGCAGCAAGGAAACCCAAGGGTGTGTCCTGTTACTTTAACAAAACATCCATCGTTTTAGCCTTACTAACCGTTACGTTTATTTCAGATTTAAGATTGACTGCAGGGAAATTTTCACAGCTGGTCAGCTGGCAGGCATACGGATCATCAACTTTCATCCTAGATATGTGATTCCTCGTCCAGAATCTGTAATAGATTTCATGCAACATTCATCAAACCCCGTGATATCTGACAATTCATGTTGCAATAAATCAATCAGGTACAACTATTTTCTATTTATCTCAGTAAGTGTGAAAGTTTTTTGCTTCTGACAGTTGCATTGTACACAAGCAAAAATGGACATAAATTTATACATTTTGTCAATGTTAAATTATTTGTTTTTTAACACAAAACCTTAGAACATAATAACATTGTTTATTCAAATATTATAAAAAACTATCTAAGAATACCTATAATTGTAAATACTTACCCTCTACATTCTCAAAACTTTGATGTCAAAACTGGAACTGGATGGCACATTCTTTCTTTTGTTGACTGGTTTCATTTCAACAGTGAAAGGCACTGCACTGGAAACAGATGTTCCTGTGTTAGACTTTCGTGATACAGTATTTTGGCCAACTAGAATACTGTTGATGGTTTTCCTGCACTGGAGGGCATTAGGGTTTGTGTTGGCACCATTGTATGTTGATCTTTGCTGGTTGAAGATATTCTCTATGCCATCGGAGTTTATCAATCCTGGTGTTATATGTATGTTGTTAGTCATTGTTAGCACACAGTCACAAAGCAAAATAAAGCCCCGGATACAAGATTGTATGTCATCATGGCACTGTGTTGACATAAGGAATTTAGTGATATATTTTTTAGAATTTTTCTCGTTCTGATGGACTTGTAATTCCTAATTTAAAAACCAGTTGCTGACTTCTTTCATTGTAGATAATCGTGGGTCATTTAATACTTTTTTTGTCTCATATCTCTGAATACGGTTATTATTTTTGATGTGTTTTCCAGAATCAATAACACCATTGAGGACTTGTCCTTTTTCACCAAGATAATTTTTATACACTCATTAAATTCAGCATTTCTTTATTTAGGACTTCTTCAGGCAAATTATTGCGCATCTTTGATTGTGAATCAGGAAATAAATGATCATCTGTTAATTTTCTGTGTAACTGTAGGCGTTTTTGTTTGTCCCACATAAAACAGTCAATTGACATTTGCCATTGGATTCTGAAACCTGTGGGTATAGTTAATAATCTTGTAGAATTGATCGTGAAACCGCTTTTCATTATATTGTTCCTAATTTTTTTCAATACATGGGAAACATCCATAATAAAAATCATTGGCTGTGATGTCACAGGACTTGGTAAAAAATTTGTAGTTAAAACAAGAATTTTCTCCTACACATATATGCATAAATGATCGGTTAGAAACAGTACCATATATACAAGTGTATACAATTTAAATGTGTATGTCCATAAGAATTGTACTGCTTTCCAAAACAAACCATACAGTTCAGCTTGTGCTTGTACATTGTCAGTAACACAATGGGCAAATGGAAAGCGAAATCCAGTTATTCCAAGAAATAATAATTGCATAACGTGTTTGCCCAGTTTCCTACTACCATTCCCTTTCCTCAGTGTGTGACATGTATCACATTCCTCGCCCAGATCTGTAAAACCTGTTCATTCAACCACATCTCCATTTTTGTTTATTTCAATATCACTTTGAATAGCCATTTCATCAAATATTATACCCCCTATCATGCCTTCTTCAGGAATAGCTCTTCTTTTGGCTTCATTTAACATCCATTCAAACATGCTTTGGTCAAAGCCTGGATTTTGTTTCAGTTTATTTGTGTATAAGATCAAAGTGGAAGACGGTGGCAGAACTAAAAGTTTTGAAGAAATTAAAAGGTCATAACTGTGTGGACTGGTATTATATAGTTGAAGGCATATCCCTATGAACGATTTTGACCACCTGTGTCCTCTTGAGTCACGTGAAACATGTTTTGACTGTTCTATGAACAAATTTACCAGTTCTGTGTTTGCATGTTTCACGATGTATAATTTCTTCTACATATTCATCTTTTTCATTTGGATTTTATTTTCCTTATCACATACTAGTATATCTTTTGGAGAAAAAAATATCATAGTTCTACATGTTTTGCACATATAACTCTGTGTACCAAATGCAGCAATGCGGTTACAACATACATATCCGATTGTTCTTACAGCTTCCGATTCACTGCCGTTCTGAAAATTTTCAGACGCAGGTTTGGCCACAACACGCCATCCCATCAAGGTGTTAATTAAATTGAAAATCCCCCACTAAATTACAGAGTAATGGTCCAGAGAAAACAAATCTTGACCATAGTATTTTGCAGTAAAGGTAAATTGGAACTGTTTATATTTTCCAGGTCTCAAAGCAGTAATGATAACACTGAATATGCTGAAGTTCCAGCCTATAATGAACAACAATCACAACATGTTGACATAGAAGATATTTAAAGAGATAGTTTTGAATCGGAAGATTTTGATGCTGAATTTGACAATGTTATTTCGTCAATTATTGCTGACGAAGCAGAAGCAATATATTTTGAAATTCCAGAAGGATTCAATATTGAAAGTGTGATGCAAGATATGCTTTTCAAGAAAGAGATGACAGATGCTCATACCTGTATAAATGAAATTATTAATAGTGTTGAACATTGCAGACTTAATACTTTCGTAAAATATTTTTTCTTGAAACTTTCCAACTTAATAACAAATTTAACAGGCAAACAGTTATTAAGTGCTGGAATTTCAGAAAATAATATTGCACAGTTCTTCCGCTTTGTACAAGTGTGTTTTGTACCAGTGCAGAATACAGAATGGATTGTCTTCTGCTTTTTGAGACTGAAGAAATATTTTCTGATAACCATGTAACTTTTCTGTTTAACAAAATATTGACTTTATGACAATAACTAGCACTAACATGATAAAAAGGCATATAACTAATGCATCCAGAGCCCGCATTCGCTATGTTGCAGGGTATTGTGTTTCATTGTTTAGAAAAAATATGTATTGTAAAACAAAATAGGGTACATTGAATCGAAATCAATTGTTAATATTCTTAGTTTGCTCAAAGAAAAAGAGCACTACTTAAGGTAGTCCATCAATGGTTCAAATAATTTTCTTATATATATATGGTAAATAAATAAATAAAACTATTTTTGAATTGCATAATGTATGTTAAATTTAATTTCACAGCGATTGCAAGTCATGATAAACTAGGCAGTCCTTTACTTAATTTTTTTTTTAATAGAGCTTTTATAGGAAAAAAATAAAGAAGTATGTAATTTTTTATAAAGGGAGGTAATTTACAAAAATACTTCAAAATATTTAAAAAATGTTAGTTTAAGTCTTGGAAGTGACATAATTTGGCAACAAATGTCAATTTTCTTATGTTTACAACTACAATGAACTTCATTTGCCATGTTTAGACCATGTGGTAAAATATCATAATTTGTATGAACATTTTGTTAATGTTGTAGTTTAATACATGTACTTGTAACCAAAAACAGCCCATACAAGAATTTGAAGAATATTGGACATACAAATTGTTGTTGAAAATATGGTGCTGCTTTCTTCTCAGACTTGTAATATTTTTCATGAACTCTTAGCCAAGTATCTTATGGTGTAACTTGCACAATTCCGCAAAGATGTAAAGTCTTCATATAGAGTGGAAACAACAATGGCTCACCGTAAGCAAAAGTATCTAAGCAAGAGCTTTGTGAAAAAAAACGGTGCTAAAAGTGTTAGTAAACTATCATCAAAAAAAGGTAACAGTGCATCAAGATGTAAAAGATAATATGTGAAACATTCTCAGTCAACCCTGGAGGCCTTAGTTCAACAGCTAGGTCAATCACATGAGCCACAGCTATGTCAACCACATGAGCCACAGCCAGGCCCATCACATGAGCCACAGCATGTACAACCTGATGAATTGCGTGTGCTTTGGGTTGTGTTGACAGATTATCATTTTTCAAGTGTTTCCAAATAGATCATCATATAAACAAAAGGATCTTGTTAGGGAGATTCTTAGTTCAGCATATGGTGCACTTACTGCACTAGAATATGTGAAAGCTCTCAGCAGTCTGACTGTTCACATATAAGACAGTTGGTCTACCAGAGACATCATGGATTTCTCATTTTCATGGATTTTCTCGGTTTCATTCATATGTGTTTAATGATGCCAAAGCTCAGATTATTCAGTCTCTGAATAATTTGGTTGTTAGTGGTGTTTGCAAACACACCACAGCAGAGAACATTGCTGGATCAGGACTAAATATTCACCACTGGTTTGAATGCCAGGATAAAGGTGGACTAAGAAATATGTTTACTGGTAAAAATAGTGAAGGACTGCCAATAGTGACCAATACAACCAGTACACTAAACTTGGTTATTCAAAAGTTGCACAACATCTGAGAATAAAGTAATGACATTCTTGTTGTAATACACACAATACTCTAATACTGAGTAGTCTTTAGGAAGGCAAGTTTTGTAAATCAGGAACGATTAAGTGAGCCTGTTAATAACTGAAATACTGTTGAACCATGTGAAAATATAAACCTGGTCAAATGAACCAAAGGCAGTAAGGCTTCCCTTTGCTTTGAATAAGATCTCTCACTAGTTTGGTTAGTATTCATGCTTAAACATGTAACAATGCAGTTAAGTTGTCTTGGTAGTGTTAACTGACGTCATATGTATCATAAAATATTGATGACGTCATAAAATGTTGATGACGCCACATGCATGTATAAGACAGTGCCTCCCATATATACCCCACTGATAAGTACCATTAGCATAATAAGAATAATTTTCTTAAAATGCTTTCATAATGTAGAAAGAAGCCTGGAGAAATTCAACTGATATATATGACTCAATGTACATAATCCATAGAAAAGTGAACTCAAAACGCTTTGTCAAATCAGCAATGAATACAAATACTGAATGGTGATTAGGTGAATGTCCAAATCTATGGTTCATACACGTGAATTACCAAATCTATGGTGCTCGTGTATGTCATATTGCCTCAGTCAGTATTACATTACACATCCAATCCATACATGTGGGAGTTAACCAAAATCATAAGTCAGTATTGTATGATTTACTACAATGTATATTTATCTCTGCAATTGGCCAATATTTAGTCGCATGAAAGCGCATCAGTTGATACACGCCTCTAAGAAAACAAAAGCTACATGGATACTTGCATCAAATATATACAGCCTCTATCCCTCTACATGCCCATTTAGTACATCAACCTAGACATAATCAATCTAGTACATACTTCTTTTTTACGTCTGCTTAATCCTTAAAGCAATTAAAATAACATGTATCTTCAAACACATGCATAACTTACAAAACAATAAATCTGAACCATTGCTTTGTTAAACATAAGGTACTAAACATGTTTGTTTCCATAAAATGGTGTCACCAAAACTTCATCTAATAGCTCTATATAATTTCTTAACTAAACCTCGACTAATCTCTGATTGTCCGTTGACTTTTCTTGCAGTTTGTGGAATGCTGCAGGGAAATGTTCCGCTGACAGCAGGGGTAATGTTTAAAGACCACACACCAATTTCTGAATTCCAACTCCTACGTTATAGCTTGCAGCTAGACCACAAGCCTGAAAAAGAATGAGGGATTTGTGTAATATATAAAAATGAGAGACTTTGTAATTGTATTACTGTATTTACCATTCACTTTAAGAATTAAATATGAATTTTTCGTTTACTATTATTAATAGTATTAATACCCAGGGCGCTAGACTGTCGCCTAGCAGATCCGGGTTTAATTCCTTGGTTGAGCGGCTATGTTCGTCCTTGACATTGGCTACTGGTGTTTCATCACAGGAAAACTGGTCGCCATAAATGACAGTGTTGAAAATCGTTCTATTATAAAACACAATGAAAACAAACACATTTTAAACAATATTAATGCTAATTTACATGAACCTTCCTCCATACTGCCTGTGTCCAGTGAAGAGCACAACATGTGACATCTGGAAATACAACATTTAAGGCTTTCCTAACCGCCGCCTCATGGAATATATCATTTTCTATCCTGGTACTACTATACTTAACGGATTTAAAAACGCGACACTTGGGTATGTTGGCTTGTTCCAGTAAAATAAATCCCTATATGAAAGTGCTATATACCATGTTAAAGGTTAGTTTAATGCTGTCATTTTGATTCACAAATACTTGAAAACGGATAAGTATGAAAATAATAATCGCACGAATAAGACATTAGTCCAGAAAATAAAAGTAACAGATTAATCGGCGCATTGATTACGACGTTGAATATGATCAACCTGTGATAAAGTCGAATCTCTCTGTAAAGAATAGTCTAGCTGCTTTACACATTCTAAAGTAAATTAAATATATGGCTCACCAACGATAAAACTAGCCTTGCATACAAACAATAACTGATAATGTAAACACGATATGGGTGAACAATGGCTTGTTTCAATTGATATGTTTTAAAGGGTTGTGTACAGAATCGAAAATACAGCGGAATCGGTTATTATCAATTGTTGATGTTTTCAAGGCTAGTTTTTTCGTCGGCAAGCTATAGCAAATGTCATATCAAGTTAGTTCAAATGTGTCTGTATAAAATGTTGCATAAAACCAACCTTGTTTCCAGATGGAAATCACTTGATCGGACAATTTGTGATACATTTGAAAAATAACACCTGGTATGATTTCATTGACTTTATTTCATGAAAATTTAACTACAATGATTTCATTGAAATAAACACTATTACACCAATAACATGTCACAACATAACCATACGCATAAAATGCAGTACATCAAAATGTTAAAATCGACAATGTCCTCCCCCAGCTTGCCTTACAGCAAGACATCGTTGCCTCATAGACCTGCACAGTGTTCGAATAAATGCCTGAGGGATCCGTCGCCATTCTGCCTGAAGTGCAGCTTGTAGATCATGTACGGTGTTTAGATGGCGAAGACGAATTCGTCGTTTCAGGTAATCCCATACGTGCTCAATGGGATTCAAATCAGCAGACATAGCTGGCCAGTTTCCCAGTAACTGTATCCCATTTTGACGCATGAAGTTAATACATACTTGTGCCACGTGTGGTCTTGCGTTATCCTGCATTAATACAGTATGTGGATGTTGGCGAATAAATGGTAACACGACAGGCTGCAAAACGTTCCGTATGTATCCCTGTGCATTCAGCGCCACCCGACGTCTTTGTCCTCCAAGACCTACCCCTTGATCAAGAAAAACAAGTTCCGTTTTGTAGTTGCTCGTAATTCCTGCCCATATCATCGTTGATGCTCGACCGAATCTATCTTCCTGTACAACACAATTGTCGTTAAATCTTTCGCCTCGTATGCGATACACGCGCTGTCGTCGGTCACTAGAGTCAATCATGACTTTTGTTTCGTCGGAAAATAAGACGTTATCCCATCGATTTAATGCCCATCGTGCATGGACCATTGTCCAGTGGGTTCTAGCAGCTCTGTGACGTTGCAAAAGTCGAGGTCCGCGATAGGGTCTTCGACAACGAAGACCGACGACCCTTAATCGTTGACGGACCGTTCCAGGGTCGATGCGGGGATGTTGCCGTCCAGGAATGGTTCTGGCCGTTTCTGTTGCTGTCCGAAACCGGTTGGCACGGTGTTGTAGACGGATGTTTATGTCTTGGCGTGCTGATGTAACTTTTGGCTGACCGGACCTCGGTCGGTCACGAACTGTTCCAGTGGCTTGATATCGTTGATTTAGTCTATAAAGTGTTGACCGATGAACACCTAAACGGTTGGCCACTTGCTGGTAGGGAAGCCCAGCTTGTATCATTCCTAACGCTTGCCATCGTTGATTTAAGTGTAAAACCATGATTATTACTTTATACAGTGAACTTTACAAACTGAATAACGATAATTTGGAAATCACTTATACATGTATAGCGAATTTGTGGACTCTGCACCATTTACCCGTGCATTTTAAGAGACAATTCCTTTGACCTATACAATTGAAGCATTTATTGTCTTTCATATATGATTATAATGACAATGGATTTATTGCATGGTTAGGTTTGAAATATGTTACTCACACTTTTACCGTTACAAAAACAAAGTACCTCAATTTAATGAGGATTATTTGCGTTAAACTTAAGCCCGCGTGAGTTGGCTAAATTCATCGACGCTACCTACTTAGTATTTCAAAATGGTAAAAAATGTGACTTTCATTTTTTATATCGATGTCTTCATTGTACGATATATTTGTTAATACGCATTTGATTTTCATTATCTTTGTACCAAAATGACGACATAAAATTCACCTTAAATAAGCAGCATTATAATACAAGCAAACATTTGAATTTTCTGGTTACACACAACATATACCAGTGTCGCGTTTTTAAATCCGTTAAGTATAGTACTACTAAGTATTTGAAAGATGGCAAAATCTAATCATCAAATAGTTTTTACCTCAGTCCATTGTGCAGGGATCTTCAGGGATCCTCAGGGTGCTGTTTCTGTATAAAACAATTGGCCTACCTCAACAGGAGAGCTGGTGTTGGAAGGCTGTCGGCAGATATTGTTAGTATGTTTTGTATATGCCTTTCCATGACATTCATGGCAGATCTGAATACAATTCCAGCGGCGGTGTCCATTAGGCTACCTGTATTGAATAGAAGAATGTTAATTTTGCCAACATGTCAAAATTATAAACGAGCAGTATCGATATTATTAGTAATACATGTACAGAAGACTTTGTATTAAGAGACCATCCAAGGGACAGCCAAAAAGTGGTCGCTTAATAAAGTGGTTTCTTAATAGATATCAACAAATTAAAATGTGAATGTCCAACAATCAAAACATAAAAAATACTGCCCTGTTCACCACAACAGTCTCCAAGAGCCCAGATAGCATCTGCCAATAGCGATTTCTGGGACTTTCTGATAAGGCCAGAATAGTCAAACAATGAGGAAGGGACACTGCAAAGTTCATACGCATACACACTAGGCATATCTTCTATGAAGCTCTGCTGTGCTGCAGGCGAGAGTCTTTGAAAGAGTAACCGAGTGTCAATATTCACAGTGTCGTTGTCAACTTGAACTTGTTGAGCGCATCTAGAGTATTTGCCCTTTAACTTCTTTTAAAACTGATAGCAAAAGCATTTTGTCCAACTAATGATGTAATCACCCTATCACCAACTTTCTAATCCGATGTAACACCTGTTTCGATGTTAAATAGAAGAGGATCTTCACGGAATCGGTTTCTCTCAGCTTAAAATGACAAGAAAGTCCGAGTATCTTTAAAATCTCGTTCAATGCGTGACTTGCCAACTCTTTGTGCTGTGGACCTGTATAGAATTCTTTACCACAAAACAAATGCATGGCATTGTTCTCTTCGACAAAGGAAGGCATTGACAATAACCACTGCGCATGTTGACGTTCAGATGACAGTCCTTTTCCTCTAGTCATTCCGTCTGTAGTTTTGATGCTCTGCATCAACCCTGCTCAATCACCAGATCAGTCGACAATCCCGCCCAATACCTGTCAATGCGATGCACTAAATGGAATCCGTTTTTGAAGGCTGGTAAACATTGAGATTTTGCATACACTGTAGATATAATTTATTCCATCACTTCCATCTGCGTTAAGATAGCTGTTTCTTTGTTACCCGCAGTGTTACAGATCCTGTAGCATTCTAGGGAGCATTATTTTGCGAAAAAAAAGTAACATGAATAAAAATGCTCGACCGGGATTTTTGGCTCCGATGGCCTTCCGTATTTTATTTCTGGCGCAACCCATGTAGAATGTCATTTTTTAGCAAAACAGTGCGTAAAATATGTGCATGCCTAATGCAAAGTATTGACAGAGCTCTATCAACCTGGAATAATACAAAAATAAAAGTGCATATTAGAACTGGCTGATAGTAATAAACTTTTTTTTTGCACAAGGCGATGATTTTACGGTGTGTATTAATAAGTATTACATACGAAACATATTAAAGTGAGTGTTTACACAAATTTATTGTCACATTTGAACCCAGTGTAAAAATTAGTTCTTTTAAAAAACTATATTGCCGTTTCTTGCATGTCATATGAACCAAGCTTCACAAAGTAATTACAGTTCATCTGTGCATGCATATATTCTTCAAACAACAAGTTTGTCAAAACAAGAATCATCATATCGTTGTATGATGAAGAACTTTAAAAAGTAACTGCATGTTTACACTTGTGTTTTAGGCCTATATGCCTATGGTGGCATATTACTGCCACGAGTTAGCATGATAGCGTTTGCGAATTGTTTCGTGTTAACCACTTAATTATTGCGATAATTATCTAGCTATCTAGTTAATATTCGTGATACATTTTCGGTAAGATAAATATCATATGACTAGAAACAGGCTTGAGAGTGCCCAGAACTGCCACCTCTTACCTTTTAATAATATTACACTAACGTTCTAGTTATGGTTTGCGAATTTCATGTAAGATGTAACATGATAAGTAGTTTAGTAGATAAGACTCGTGTTGCAAGTTATCTATAAATACAAGCGACACACATAACCCGTCCTGTTGTGCATATAAACAGACAAAAAGAAAATTCGTTAAAATGCAACGACACTTTCTATACTGAAACGAAAAAGAAAGTGTGCACTTGGTTAGAGGGATTTTTTTTATACTTATAGAAGCAAAATATTGGCAAATTTGGTATCAAAATGTGCAAAAATGTATTGGCAACACGATGTTTTACTTTATTATCAGAACATTGTTTTACGTGTGAATAACGTAGGGGTGAAAAGTAAAAGTTGCAGATTTGTAATGTTTTGTAACTGCTTTTTTGCCTTCGGATATTTGTCAAGTTACGTGACAATTAATCAGTATCTGTTGTGGCCTCCTCGTTTACGGATCAACGCAAGTATTCTAGATCGCATGGACCTGACGTAACGTCTTATGACGTCGGCGGGAATGGCGTTCCATTCATGAACTAAGGCTGCACACAAGTCATTGATATTGTTGATAACATGGTTTTTCCTTGCTCTCCGACCAAGCAAATTCCATAAATGTTCAATGGGATTCATGTCCGGAGAGCAAGCCGGCCAAGGTAAGACGTTAACGTTATTTCTAGCGAGATAATTCCTGGTAAGTATAGCAGTATGTGGCCTTGTGTTATCATGCATTAAACAACCAAGGTTCTGTTGTAGGAAAGGAATAACAACTGGGCGTAAAACTTGGTCAACATAACCTTGGGCATTTAAATTACCTTGAATAACAACAAGGTCTGTTTTCCTACCGCCCATAATACCTCCCCAGACCATTACACTACCCCCTCCAAAACGATCTCGCTCTAATAAACAGTTCTGGTCAAAACGTTCCCCTTTACGTCTAAATACCCGAACTCTACCGTCAGCAGTGCTAAGGTTAAATCGCGACTCATCACTAAAGAGCACCCTAGACCACATGGCACGGTTCCAACGGAGATGACGGCGGGCCCAGACCAGTCTGAGAGCACGATGTCTGTTATTAAGGATCTGGCCTACATAAGGCCTCCTAGCCCTTAACGGGTTTGCATTGGCCCGCAGTCGGTTTAGAACCGTATCCCTACATACGCCAAGCTCTCGCGCAGTGCTTGTAGCGGTTTTGAACCGATGACGTAAGTGCGTCAACGTCATATGTCTATCCTGACGTGCCGTTGTCACCTTCGGTCTACCGGATCGTGGACGATCTCTAACGCTTCCATTATGATGGTAACGTCGTCGGAGTTTTATTATGGTATTTCTATGGCAGTTAAACTGCCTAGCGACGTCAGCAACGCTGACGCCGGCTGCGAGTTGCAGAAGTGCCTGAATTCGTTCGTTTTCTTGAAGCCGTGGCATCTTGTTTACGAGTGAAATTCAAAAGTGAACTGATTTATTATTGCATAACAAGTACAGATATCGGTCAGGGTCAACCTGTACCTGTACACACGTTGCACGGGTAGCACGAGCGAAAAGTTGCATAATAGCCTGCTGTCAATTTGAAAGCCGTCTATGCGCTTAAATATAAGGTAAATGGGTGCAATGTGTAAAGGGTTATTTTCTTCACTCATGATGATAAATCCGTATATCTAAACTTTGTAACAAAAAAGTTATGCTCAATATAAAAGTGCACACTTTCTTTTTCGTGTTAGTATATAATGACCTTCATTCTGCTGCATCATGTGATTTCCGCTTGTTCTGGAGATTTGTTCGCAACGCTAAGGACAAAGGTAAATTTTCGAGAACTGAAATATCACAAAACGGTATCACAGTCCGGGACCCTGTCTTGATAAGAGACGCCTTCAAAGAATATTTCCAGCAAGTTTTCGTACCTAAATATGGTACATCTACGAACTCACAATTCAAAACACATATCCAATCAACCGTCGAAAAATTTCATAGCATCACAAGACTTTTCGTCTGACGAAATAGGATCTACTGACAAGCAATGTTACAACAAAAGAGCTTGAGACTATAATAAAACAACTTCAAAAGCGAAAAGTCCCGGGAACTGACCAAATAGTGAATGGACATGTAATCTGCGGCGGTGAAACTTTGTTGTTTTATCCACAAACTTTATTTAATCTAATGATACAAGCATCGTATGTCCCCAAAGACTGCTAATTAGGCATCATCATTCCAGTACACAAAGACGGAAAACCTAAAGACTTACCTAAAAGTTACCTCCCAATAACTTTATTACCGGTTATGTATAAAATAGCTGAGAAGCTTTTGCATGAAGGAATGACCCGATGGTGTTCACGGCACAATAAAATGTTTCCGAACTGCCAACAAAACGCCAACCAAAAACATAACTGCTTCTTTCATCCTACAAGAAACAGTGGCAAATTACCAAGAGTACCACTCAGTGACCTTCGCCGCCATGCTTGACACTTCCGGTGCCTTCGACAACGTTAAGCACAATGCGCTTTTCTATAAACTATTAGAATTTGGAATAAAATTTAAAACATTGCGCACACTCATTAACTGTTATACTAACATCAAAAGCACAGTTATAGTCAACGGTGTGACATCATCAGCGCTTCCGGTCATCCATGGGGTACGCCAAGGGGGCGTGGTCTCAACCTGGCTCTACCTCATCTACATTGGCAAGCTCTTGTGTAATCTTAAGCAGACCACGCATGGGACACATGTCGGCTCACTGAATACCGGTAACCCGACACTTGCTGATGATTTATCTTTGATTTCACCTACTCGGTCCTCCGTACAAGCCCAGATAGACATTGTGACCAATTATGCTAACGACTGGAGCTATGAGCTAAACGAAAGCAAATGTAAACTGATAGTGTATGGAACAGCTAGAAAATTACATTACTACTCAGTAAATATCAATGGTACTAACTTGGCTCCCAGTGACTCATGCAGGGATCGAACTACACCGCTCAATGAAATGTTCAACTGTATTTGAAGCCATACTCAACAAAGCTTGCTCATCATTACATTAATTGTTGACAATAGACAGCAAGCTATGTGATATGAATCCTCTAACGCTAGCGTCGATTATAGAGCGGGTATCCATTCCGGTAGCAACATACGGTGCTGAGCTGTGTAATTACCTAAGTGTCACAGACATATAAAACATCGAAAGATTCATGAAACTCGCGGCTAAGTCGATCCAGCACCTACCAAGTCGAACCAGAACACACAGTGCTTTAGCAACGCTTGGATGGCGTCCCTTAATGGCTCAAATTGACCGACGAAAATTTGGTTTTCCATAAGCTAAGTAGGCCTACTATGCCTTCTAATTTGCTACCAAAAAGATTATTTGACTTCCGTCTTTAACTATTTATAGTGCGTGGCCATAAACATCAGTGCGGATTTATTCCTGACATACACTTTTTGTTAGAAAAATATTATCTTATAGATTATGTCAACGGATTGGTATCACAAGCAGAACTTACACAATCTCCAATTTGGTTTACAGCAACAGATCGTAACGCCGTACCGAGTGGGATGTCAGCCGCTAGGGTAATTACGTACTCGTCAGGTTTTCAAATCAACGTTGTGCTGTCTGCACCTATCAGACAATTGACATTTATAGACATGTGATCGGTGAATGTCACTCTCGAGCCCAGTGTAGGCCCTATGTCACGTGTTATACAAAGTGTAGCCGAAAGGTTTTCCACCGACTTAAGTTCGCTCCTTTCACAACAGGAGGGTGAACATTTCGTGGAGAGCATATTCAGTGTAATTTTGTTAGAACAATTTATTGCAGACAAATATGAGTGGAAATTATTTATCAAACTCTCATGTAGATTGATGCATCGTGCGCTTAGAGGCGGGAACACTAACTAAACATTATTACATACTGATCTTAGTGATTTATACAATCACACTGTGTATTTCCTTATTGAGGCATGTTATGTATTTAGTTAGTTATCTATATCACATGTATGAATAGAGTTGATAAGTAAGATGTGATGTATATGCTGCTCTAAATGATGTTGTTTCTTCTCACAATAATTTCTTGTGTTTCGACAAGACCTGACTTAGTGAAACGTTATATTACAGCATTGCAACAATTAATGTATACCAAACAAAGAACGCCTGTTAATATAACTAGAGTATATATTAAGGAAAAAACAAATTACAGTTTAGTAATGTATATGTGTAAATATACTCACCCCCCCCCCCCACCCGATGTTCCTTTTTCTAAATATTTTCTTCACTTTATTACATTGTATATATGTTTACATGTATGTCATGTTCTCTTTGTTTATTGTTGTTGTTGTTTAATGTCGTCATGTATAGTAACAGAAAAGTGGAAATGAAGAGTAGGACTCTATAGTGAGTAGTGTTGTTAATCAGTCCCATGGGAAATTGCCCGACGTTGACATTAAGAAGACGTCCGGATTAGTTTTATGTACCAGTCACGCGCATTTATTTTGTTTTAATCAGGTAAATAGATATGTTATAAGTTAATTAACATAAAATACGTCATTTCACGGCTGATACAATGAGTACTGATTAACTATATCGAAACAGACTACAAGGTAGATAACAAATTACACTGCGGAGTGATATTTATCGGCAGCGCTGAAAACCCAAATGTACCGAAATCCACCCAAATTTACTACATGTGTACTTAAATCTACTGTAGCTTAGTTGGTTATTAGGACAGCATTTTATTCGATCCGTGCCAACACCATGTTTGGTTGTATATAAAAAGAAACTTCAGATTTGTACACATAGTGTTTGTTGTGTTAACGAAATCATTGTGTAAAGAAAGTAGATAGGTAACATTAGCCTTGACCTGTGTTATCAAAATTTATGAATGTTTGCACTGTTAATCGTCAACAGCGTGATACTCGATTTGCACGTGCATGAATTGTTCAACATGTCCCGTGTGGTATATGGTCAATTTGTTTTACTTGTCTTACTGACATTGTTGTCAAGTGAACGAAAACGCTTCAAAATTTGTAAAAAAACATCCCAACCCACCTGCTAACATCAACGAACTTCGTCAAGCGCTCATTCAGGAATGGAACAATATTCCACAGGCAGAAATCAACACCTTAGTCAATACTATGCGCCGGCGATGCACTGCAGTGGTCAACTCAAGCGGTGGTTATACCCGTTATTTAGTGTTACTTTTGTTTTTAACCCCTACCTCACTTGGTCAAAATTTCCCTCATTTTCTGTTAACCTTTGGCGATCATTTTTGCACCAAATGATGCATCATGGAACATTCTTCAAAACGCATACATATCAGTGATTCCCCCGATTTGTTTTCATCCAGCTATGTTCAAACAAACTAAGCGGAAGTTTCTTATTTTGTTTAGTATATGACTACACTTAAAAAGAACAAAATAATACCATTTTCGCACTCAAATCACATGATCAACCAAGGTCGAAACTCTGTCGATGACAATGAGCAGCGGTCTAAATATCTTAATATATTTATTTACTATCTTAAATTTCCGAAATAATAGATTTATATCAATATTCTTGTCGTAGAAATACCGGGCCTTATTTAGAAACAATTCAAGACTTTAAATTCTCAGCAGTTGAATTGACCAGTCTGTTCTTGTCATGTATTCCATTGATACTGGAACACACTAAAACACGGTCCCTAATTAAAAATGCTGTTCAAAAGGATTTATTGGACTGAACTACAAAATCTGGCGTCGCATACACGAATTGCAATGTCGCTTATCAGATATATCTAGCCTATGCTGATCGATATTGATGGGGCTACTGGACAGCAGGTAATTTGTCCGTCGGTAGTTTCCGTATGATCACCGGTTGCTACCTATCATTATGATTATCTTTATTTCCTCCAATTTCGGACAGCGAGTATGACAACATGACATACGAGGGCTGTCTCATTGAGTAGTAGACAATGGCTGTAAAACAACAAACATACTCATATGTTTTAACCAGTCCTTATTTAGACGTCTGTTAACACTTGAATTACATACTTGATCTCATCGCGATTTTCAAACGTTCATAACCACAACGTAAGCAAAATCGAGGAGTTGGAGGTCCGGTGAGTATGCTGCTCAACATATTTCATCTTTCTTCAGCGTGTAGTCATTCCGTACTTCATACAGGATCGGATGACTGCGTGTTGTGCAGCAAAACTTTAAGGACCCATGATTGCACATGTATAGAAACATATTATGCAAAAATACATACAGACAGACAAACACATCATGTAACATTACATACTACCGACAAACATGTCATGTAACTTTACATACTATAGACAAACTGTTCTGTCATCGACATACTGGACCCAATTGACATTGAGCGTGGGAACCAGATACCAACACAATCAGGAACGCCGTGATTCCCGATACACGCACTTAAAATCAATCAAAACGAAGCGAAGCGGTTATATGAAATTAAAACAATCATATTTCGCACATGCAATTCACATTATTAAATAATAGTACACAAACAGAATTCGATCAAACATAATGTCATGCTATCAAGAAAATACATTTAATTTAACAAATAAAACAGTTTTCGGACAGGAAACAACACACTGATAGTCAAAGACGCACAGATATATCAGCTCGCCGTGTTTCATTTGCTGATATCATTGCAGATGTAGGCACCTATAATGTACTCATATGTTACCACGCGAGGATTTAAAGTTACTATGGTGATGATCTTTCCCAGTAAACGGAATCTTGATTGCGTCATTACAAGACTCAATGCGGAAGCAATGATAATTGACGTCTAGTTGAGCAAAGGTTCTTTTGGCCGCTAAATTTGGTTGTCGCGTGGCATGCTAAAGTGCAAGGCAATCGGATGTCCTCGGCCTTTCTTACGGAACAACCTCGGATGTATCAGGCCACTTCACTATGTCAAAAAAGTTAAGATTTTATACTCTGCAAGAAACAGTTCTCGCCAAAGGATGACTTTGAGCTAACATTACAAAAAAGGGAACTTCGTTCTAGTTGAAAAAGGAAAAAAATGTGGTCTTTGCGCAACATGTTTTGCCATATTATTGACAAATCAAGTGATAGGCCTACTGTGACTGTACATAAGAGCTGTAGAAAGAAACTAGCAGTATCTTCAAAAATATGATGGCGCTAATTGATTAAAGCAAAGATCCCGTAGTTTTAAAGGCCATTGAACGAAAAGTTGTCAAAGGAATGTATAAATAAAGTCAACGAGATATTAAAACTCTGATTTTTACATATAAATACATTTGATAATAATAACATGCGTGGTAGCAATAGCTTGTTTCATGTTCAATAAAATAGTAATAAAGCGTATTATTAAATGTACATAAATCACGTGGCTATTTAGGCATTGTCCAATGGCGTAAGTATAAAATACATAAACTGCAACAACATTCGCCTAGTTACTGTCCGTACGGACAATCATAGATATATTATTTATTTCTTGAGCAGATGAATTTATACAGCGACGCGTAAGCCAATCAGATATAAGGTTATAAATGTCAAATTTTGGACTGCGGAACCGTGTTTGTAATATGGACGCTGATTTGTTCGAAATCTAACCAGTTGTAAGATGGACTTGAGCGTAGAAAGGCCAGCTATATATACGACTGCGTCGAAAATCAAAGCACAAAAGTGCTGTGGAACGGTACCACCCCAGCAAACATTGGTTGGTTTTGCAAATTGGATAGACGTCAGAAACCCGACGTCTATCCAACGTCGCAATTACAACCATTTTTGACGAAAATCCATTTACAGGGCCCTTTACAGACAAGAAGAAACACTTTTTGTAAACTTATTATATTTTACAAAATAGTTCACCAGTTGTTGACAATTCCAATACTATCATATTTTGAGCAACCCACTAGGACGACCTGTCACATGTATACTTGCATTTACATACCCGTACATACATCGTCAAATTACTTACAATTTTCTTCTCCCCCAATAAGTGGTGTTATGGAACAACCTTCCTTTCACAACAGTAACTTTACCAGATTGAGAGGGGTTTCAGCAATCGGTGTGACAGGATATATATATAGATAGATACACAGCAATCTCAGTAAAATCAGCTACAGTCGCACGATCCTATACTATACGCTTAAACAGGGGAAAGTGATGGAGCTAAAGTTAGGGATTGATTTCAATGAGATTGGGTACACAGATACTTCCCCCCACGTTACATCCGAGGTCCGTTTTAAAAAAGCCGAAGTGATCCGATTGTGCATATTTTTAGATGACTGACACAAAACTTGACCAAGTTAGTACGCAAATAAAGACGCTAGGAATGGGCGAAACTACGCTTGTGTTTGATATATCACATTGCTAAGTACGCTCGGAAAACTTTTTACTAGTCTTTTAAACCAGAGATTAAATTCATGGGCTGAAAACTATAACGTTTACCTTGAAGCCCAAGCAGGGTTTAGACGCGGTATGAGCACCACGGATAACATTTTTGTACTACATGGCATAATAACTCATATGATAAATTCTAGTAAAAAATTATATTGTTGTTTTATCGATTTTAGTAAAGCTTTTGACTATGTAGAAAGGAACACTTTGTGGATGAAATTAATAAAAATGGGTGTAAGAGGTAAACTCATGACTGTATTAAGAAGTATGTACACTAATATAAAAACACGTGTAAAGTTTAAACATGTTAGGCAATGAATTCTCATGTATGCTTGGTGTAAGACAAGGAGACTGTCTGTCCCCTTTCTTATTTTCGATGTTTTTAAACGATATTGAAGAGTACTTTGTATTAAATAATTTTCAAGGTATTGAAATGCATATGATAAAATTGTTTCTATTGTTATACGCTGATGATATTGCCATTTTCTCAGAAACAGAGTCTGGTATGCAGAAAGGATTAAATATATTACATGATTATTGTATGAAATGGAAATTAAAAATTTACGTCAACAAGACAAAGATAATGGTCTTTAGAAAAGCCGGACAGCTACCAAGAAACATTACTTTTTTATTAAATGGCAAACAAATTGAAATAGTCTAAGCATTTTCATATCTTGGCATTGTTTTTACACAAGGTGGTTCTTTTGCAGAAACAGAGAAAAGTCTAGCCGGAAAGGCACAAAAAGCTATATTCAAATTGAATAAATATTTAATGAAATTTTCTGATGTATCGATACCCCATAGACTAGAATTGTTTGATAAGTTAGTGTTACCCATATTATGTTATGCATGTGAAGTCTGGGGGTTTTATAACGCTAAACATATAGAGCGAATTCATACAATATATTGTAAAAATATATTAAGTGTAAAACGTTCAACCCAAAATGACTTTATATATTGTATATTAGGTAGATTTAGTATGGAAAACACTAGATACCTTAGAATTATTAAGTACTGGTTAAAAATTGTGAATAGCTCAGAAAATAAATATTACAAATTAATATATGACATACTTAAAACAGACGCAGATTTATATCCAAATAAACATTCTTGGGTCACGTCAGTTAAAACACTCCTGTCAAATTTAGGTTTTCAAGATGTTTGGCTAGCACAAGGTGTTGGAAACAATAAGTTATTCGTACACGCTTTCAAACAACGTTTACATGACGTAAGTTTACAAGACTGCCATACACGTGTAGAAGAATCTTCCAGAGCATTATTTTATAAAGAAATTATTAGTTTTGACTTTCAGTATTTCCTTAAATGTTAGAATATCCCAAAATTTAGAATAGCTATGACACGTTTAATCGTCTCTTCTCATAATCTTTTCATAGAAACAGGCAGATGGCAAAGACCAAGAATTGAAGTTCAAGATAGATTATGTAATTCTTGTCATAAAGTTGAAAATGAATATCATTTCATTCTCGAATGTATAAAATACAACGAACTACGTCAAATATATATAAGTAGATTTTATTGGATAAGACCTAATGTGTTTAAACTGAAATTACTTTTTGAAAACAGAAATACAAATGTTATTCAAAACATAAGCGTTTTCATATTCAAAGCATTTAAAATCAAACAAAATGAAATGTAGTCGAGTATGTTTGATTATTCTCAATTTATATGTTTATAAATGCGTATTTTATTATTAAATCTATCTTTCATGGAACACTGTACTTATACATGTAATCACTTGTTATCAAAATTTTGTCTTCTTATACCATCCCCCAGCTGGAGGGGGGGGGGGGGGCTAGAATTCCCCAGCTGTCGCACTACAGAGGGGTACAACTCCCCCACTGTGCCTGCATTCCATGTTATACGCCTTTAACAGTACAACATTTTCTTGTCGACTGTGTTGACCTTCGACCAATTTTTCAATACCACTGACATAAAAAGTCTATATCAAACAATACAAGTTGGAAAAATTATGAGTTATATCAAAGAGATTGGCTTGTACAACAAGCTATGATCCTTTTTAATTCACACCTACATACTTTACAAATAGATATTTTACAGTACATTCTTCTTTACCTTTCAAAACTCAAGGCCTTAAGGCCAATATAGATGAAATATCTCTTTTAATAGGTAAACATTCACCTGTTGCTTTCTGCATTCCATGTAATACGCCTTTCATAGTACAACTTTTTCTTGTCGACTGTGTTGACCTTCAACCAGTCCGTTCCCAATTTTTCAATACCTCTGACATTAAAAGTCTCTTTGAGACTATACAAGTTGGAAAATTTATAAGCTACATCATAGAGATTGACTTTTACAACAAGCTATGATATTTATAATCTAAACTCTCATATTATACTATATCTACCCCAATTTAACATATACAAGTATATCACGTACCTTTTTTAGTTTCACATATTTTTAACATTTCTTGCGCGCTAAATGACCAAAGCTGTCGATGCGCCATAAAACGACATATAACTAACTAACTTCTTATACCATTTGTTGTCAATGTTCAATGTTCTCATATCTTCATTTTGAAATACTGTTGTATTAACATTCAAATGTCAACTTCTCTTGCATATGTTTATATTTCTATAACGAAATATGTCATTTTTCACGAAACACATTTATATTGCACTGTTATGTATATAACTATATGTAAACTGAGATAGGATATGTTCCCTTAATATACTTAAGGACTTTGAAAACGCACGCTTTGGATATGTGTGTTTTCACAACGAAAGCACTTACTATATGATTATATTCATACACGTTAGTTGTAACCTATTCATTGCCGCAATTTAGACACCAACACATTTAAAATTGATTGAGTAATAACGAAATTATCGCATGATAAAGACCGTGCTCCAAAAATCGAAAGTAACACTTTTGCCGGCTACTTGTGATTAGATTGCAACTGTCAACATGACGAAAATTCGTGGTTACTGAAAAAACATCCACTGAAATTTCATGCAAACCATTTTCAATTATAAAAACAACTAAATTTGATAAATTACCCAATGTTGGTATTAATTTCTGCTAAGAATACATGTCACTTAGATTATGGTGCTACAGAGAAATCGCCGCTGGATAGCTTTAGGACTGATACAGGCTGGTGTATCTTACCAACAAGTCGCAAACCGTTTTGGTGCTCATCGGACAACCATTTCTCGGCTTCATCAGCGCTATCGTACTACTGGCACCGTCAACGACCGACCGAGACCTGGCCAGCGAAGAGTGACGACAGCGCGTCAAGATGTCAACATACGTCTACAACACATTGCCAACCCGTTTCGGGTACCAGCTGAAACGGCAAAAACCATTCCATGACGCCGAAATCCGACGATCCACGCGCGTACCGTTCGCCGCCGATTAAGGGCTGCTCGCATTCGATGCCATCGACCGTACCGCGGCCCACGCTTGCTACCACGCCACAGACTGGCCAGAAGACAGTGGTCAGTCGCCCATGCCCGTTGGCGCTTAAACAGAAGGGACAACGTCATGTTTTCAGATGAGACCAAAGTTATGGTTGACTCTAGTGACCGACAGCAACGTGTGTATCGCCTCCTAGGTCAAAGGTATAGAGACAACTGTGTGTTGGAGCAGGAGCGCAGCGGACGAGCGTCAACCATGGTTTGGGCAGGCATAACATCCAACGACAGGACAGATCTTATTTTCTTGGATCAAGGTGTCGGACGCGGAGGAAGAAGACGTCGCATGGGATTGAATGCACAGCGGTACATTAATATCGTCTTACAGCATGTCGTTGTTCCATTCGCCCAGCAACATCCTGGATTGATTTTATGCTTCACAACGCAAGACCTCATGTGGCCAGATTGTCGTTGAACTTTTTGCAACAAGGAGGGGTTCAGATTCTTGCTAACTGGCCAGCAATATCTGCCGACTTAAATCCAATAGAACATCTTTGGGACTTCCTAAAACAGAAGATTCGGAGACGGCAGAATATTCATGACGCACAAGGACTACGTGCTGCACTTCTGGCTGAATGGCATCAGATCCCACAGGCTTATATCCGGACTCTAGTAAGGTTCATGCGGCGAAGATGTACAGCTGTGAATGACGCCAATGGTGGGCACTGTCGTTACTGAAGAATCCTGTGTTGATTTTAAGTTTAGAAAGCTTCGGGTGACTGTGTTTCTGAGGATATTTTTAAGTTTGTGTATTTGGTTTGTTAACCTCATTGTGTTGAACAAAGTGTGATTTTTGGATTTACACCTGATGTACTTTGACGGACTTGTGTACATACACTTTCCAACATTTTGGAATATTTTCAGTTGTTAAGTTTATGTTTTATAAAGTAAATATGATATACATTTGATGGAATCCTTCGTATTTCGTTTTCGTGTAAAAAAAAACATACAATACAGGCGTGCGTTTTCAACGTCCTTAAGTATATATTGTTTTTGTCTTACAATGTCCAAATATTTAATTTCCCGCCACAGATGGCATCATGGATGGCATCGTATTTCTTTATACATATAATTGCCTGGGATATGAAGATGTTTTTTGTTTTCTTCAGACATTTTGTTTTCCTTACGATGGTCGAACATTTCATTTCATTGCGTTTAGAATACAAGTAAAACTATTATTAATCACCTGCTAAGGTATATAGCCCTTAAAACAATTATATATTAAATCATTAACCCCACCTTCTTCGTTTAAACTAGCCCCATCCAACCGTCCTACCCTAGTTTTAGAGTATTGGCCTCTCCGTATATTTACAAACTAAATATACAAAACTAAAACGAAGCTTCAATCATATTCTATTTATTTAATTTGAGAAGTATTGCCTGCTGTATGATATGTATAACATTGTATTGATATTGCTGTTTTCACATTTTGCCACTATGTTGTGTATTGATATGTGTCAATCTCACGGGCCTCCGGCCTACATATATATTGAAAATAAAACGTACAACAACATATATGAAATAAAACTTACTTCTTGCAGGATACAACTGTAATATTTAGCAGTAGAATCTACTGATACTCAATTTATCATTATTTGTTCCGAAAAGCAATTGAAAGTTAGATATATTTCTTTAAATGCAAATGTATCACCTAGTGTAATTTGACGACCGCAAGAATTCTGACTATCCCTGTTAAACACTATTATAGAACATGTATCTGCATTGTATTCCAAACGCCACCGATTTGCATATAAGCGCCGCTGTATGATTTCCAACCTCTTCAGTTATAGTCCAGTCATTCTACGTCAAAAAAGGTCAAACCTTCAAATAATTGGAACAGAAATGATTTTCACTGTTTATAAAAGTTAAATCTATGTAGAACAACATATCAAAAGTCTAACAAAATCTAAGTTGCGGAAGTACTTCAAATTCGTCCGTTTTAACACCACGGGATTTTTACTAAAACTTTTTTTGAGTCATATAAAATAAGACAAGATGAACATTTGTGGAATGAAATACACCTGAAAACTTCTCCACAGCAGAAGATTTATACGTAGACTTCATTTATGGTGTATTTATGAAGAACAATGCCTAATTAGAACGAAAGAAAAGTGATATTTGTATAATTTAAGTGATAGAAATTACCCCACCCACTAAGATATACAAGCTTCAATTAATGAAGTCACTAGAAATATTCTTTCAATTAACTTAACTCCAAACATTATTAACCTTATTTTAAGTAAAAACAAAAGTATATTAGATCTTTGTGTATTCAAATATGATAAACATCTTATTGTATTGACATTACTACAAAAGTAGGATATCAACATAATGTACATAAATCTAAATTTTACGAACAAAATAAGGCCTACTGATGAAATCTTGAAATAGCAATGAAGTATAACCAACCATAACAATCACAGGAATGACAATAAACTACATTATGTTGCTATTGTTAATAAATTTGTTCCCAGAAGATTATAGTTCATAGTAATATTACCCCACCTACTCTCATATACAAGCAAACCATTTCGAATCTGTCAGTCTACACAGATACATGGGACACGTGAAAACGATAAGTGAATATTTTTGAAAAAACAACACACCTGATATAAAAATAACAGATGTTCTATACTGAAAATGCTTTGTGTGATTTCAATCGTCCGCATTATTTATAATACGCGTTACCAGTATGAATAACGGACCAAAGAGCCAGCTTCCAGACGACTTGGGCGAAGAAGTCGTCGTCTGTTCATTCAATTCGCCAATTTTCGAAAGTTGAGCGGAAAAAATCTACGTAAACTTCTTAGGCATGTCGATGTCCGAAAGGCATTCATAGTATAAACATACCTAATATCGGGCAGCTTGGGGATAACCCGATAATAGGTATGTTTATACAATGAATGCCTTTCGGACGTCTCGCTTGATTACACGAAGGCCCAAGGAGTTTAATAACATGCCCAAGAAATTTACGTTGATTTTTTCATTATTGACCGACAAACAGCCACAAAAAAACACATGTGTGAGAAGTTAAGCTCCGCCTGTCGCTATATTCTGTAAAGCGATATCTGATTGGATAAGGACTACTGCTGACCAATGAGCGCTTAGCTTTGCAATGGATTTCGATGAGAGGTGACATAGATGACAAGTTAAGCCTGTCAAAATTGATCAAACGGACGACCAGTGAAAGGTGCTACATTGTATATTGAAATGGATGAGTAATTTTAATTGCGCAATTAGGGCGATTTCTTTGCGATTGTTCACCGTGAACGCTGTCTAGAAATTTATTGAATATTTCTACTTTCGTTTTCAATATTGACTCGCTGATATTTTCTTTTACGTCTGTCGCGTCATATGATGTATACTCATACTTGATATTGATGCTAATTCTAAAACGCCGGTTATAGATTTTATTTGCATTGAATTTCGTGGGTAAATATTTTTCATTATTGCATAATTTGACAATTTTTTAGTGTAACATAACATGTCAGGTCAGTTTCTTACAAGGTTACTGTTGGTAAACGGGCCATAAAAGTAAAGGTTTCTACTTTACTTTCGAGACTTTTGTCACTTTGATGGACTATCAAAACAAATAATACACATAATCACATGACTAAATCAAAGATTATAGTAAGCACACGATAGTTTTCTTTAGTTTCTAACTAGAAACATGCTAACTAACTTATTATCATGGATTTATATGTGAAACATCAACTGACAAGAAGATATGCACATTGTATAACACTGTATGTTTCACACTATCAAGCATTATTAATTAAAAGATCCAGTGTTTTAAGGGAAAATAATGAAGCCTGATCAGAATTGATAGGACGACCACAATTGTTACGTTTCTTCATTATAAAATGCCACTGGAATGTCTTTATTTGCTCCAAGGTTTACACTACATTGCTGAATGGTGATCATGAACACATCTCAACCTATACAACACCTGGGGGGCGTTTCATCAACGGTCGCATCGCTAATCGCTGCTGATAATCGCAAAATCGCAGACAAAAATCGCAAATCGCGTTTCATTAAACATCGCAAATTTGCGAAGGCACCTGATAGCCTGTATAAAATCGCAAATATTAGCGACTGGGTTCTTCTACTCGCAAACCAATGTATTCATCGCAAAAATGACTGATGTTTTATGAACTGTTGTTTTCCCGGTCTTATGTATGTAGCGTTCTCTGTCGACACTTACGCTCTCTTGTAATATGACCACATTTTATATGTTGCGCGGTTAGTTCTCTTTAGACAATTACACATGATTGTGATGTATGTGTAAACATGTCTACATTTGTATCTACATAAATGTGTAAGTTTCTCATTCTTCATTTATATACATGTTGATCGAACTGAAATAGTTCTATCGCAGAAACATGTAAGTAATAGTAATAATATAAAATTATATATTTTTTTTCCCTAAGTGAGCCGTATATTTTCATTTCTCCAATGTATAATTAAGACATGAATTATGACATTGCATAACTAATGATAAAATACTTACTGGAATTGGAATTACACTACAATTGTTAATGTTAAAGATGCCTTAAACCAATGTAGCAACAATACAGGAAATACGGCCAGTTCTAATAATGGACCAAATGCATCTTTAATAAACATAAGGTGGCTGATCTAGGAGTTAAAATTTACGGGCCGTCTTTATATTTTTGTGGTAAAGCAGTATAATATAGATAAAAAGTGAATGATGAAGTCGAGCATAAGGTTTAAATCTTAACCTCTATTTGACATTTACAATTGCTTTTAAATTTTGACTTTGGCCTATCTAGAAACAAATCTTTCTATGTATTGTCAAGAGATAGTCATTAACGCTATTAAGTGATATGACAAACATCTCAGTCAACCCGGATTCTTGTAGGATATAAATTACATATACATGGTAAATACTTGAATGCTTTGATAAACACACTCTGATGTACATGCTTGTATCCTGTAGATGGCTTACAGACTTTTCAACCCCAAGACTTTTCAACCCCACTTTTCAAATGAAGACTTTTCAACCCCAGGACTTTTCAACCCCTGATTTCAAGACTTTTCAACCCCTACCTGTTGAGACTTTTCAACCCCTAGTTTGAATATTTTCAACCCCTACATTTATCTTTTTCAACCCCTACTTTGAAGACTTTTCAACCCCTATTTCTAAGACTTTTCAACCCCTATATTGAAGACTTTTCAACCCCTGTGTTTCAGATAAGTGTATTGTTTTGCATAATATTTTGTGTGAATAAATAGTGTAGATTGTGTTTGATTGTGTGTGGCAGTATAAATACATAATGTTTGAGTGTAAGTGACAGCGTAATTAGACTTAATTAGAATAACAAATCACATTATCAATTAAATACCAATTAAATTACCTGCTGTTTTATGCCAAATAAAATGTGATAGAATGATATATATTTATTAGTTATGTGTATTACACATGTTGTGCAAATAGATCCTTTATTTTTTTTAATATTATTGATATGTTTTTTTGTGTATACAGTAAAACTTCGAAACCTCAAACAGTTTTGGCTCGAACACAGTAGATACCTCGAACAGGTTATTAAGTCCCGGCAAAACCCCTTCTTATTTCATATTATCTAACAGTAGATCACTCGAACAGAGATAGGTCGAACACTCGAACAGGATTTGTGGTCCCTAGCTATCATTTCATTCATTGTTCACTATAGATAGGTCGAACAATACAATAATTCACACCTCTCAATGACCGCTTAATATACTAGTATACACATGTTATTCGCACTTCGTGATAATTACTTGCCAGTTGTACATGTGGAAACTCCCTAATCCGAACACCCCTCGGACAAACTTTAAAGGTCGGATTAGAGGAGAGTCCGGACTGGAGAGAATTCCTCTATTGAATGTCCGTAGGCAAGACATTCTTTCAGTAATTTGAATATGTTAATTTATTTGACTTTGCAGACTAATTTAAGCTACAAAATGTATATAAACTTGAAAATTCAATTTATAGCCCAAAATCATAAGTTATAAGAGACCAACATATTTATGCAACTTTCATAAGAGGAAGATTTGCAATGCGATATGCAAAATACATGATGTGTGAAATATTGGTTGTCTGAATTCTTCCATAAATTATGTAAATTATCATTATAATGTGTTTATTCGTTATAGAAATGTAGGAAATTCTATTCTTCAGAATATGAACCGCTGTAGACGCCTCTGGTTTATTTAAAACTGTATGAAAGCTTTGAATAAGGTGCACTGCACAAGGTGGATATATGAATCTCAAGCAAGTATTTCAATGAATCATTTTACAGTCAAATGCTTTTAAACATAGCTGAAATTAAGTATGGGTATTTTGCGACATTATACCGTCCATAAAACCTGACAAGCTATGCACTTAGTACGATGTATTATCAAAACACCATACCTGAAAACTATGCACCATAGCTTTATTTCAAAAGATTTTTCGTAGAGGAAAAAAATAATCTAGGGTAAAAATTTTGAATTGTGATTTGTGTACCTAATGGGCCCTTTTCTGCGCTCACATCCAATGTTTTCCAATTGTTTACAAAATAAGTTACATCTCGTACCCGGTCTTACCTTGTTTCCATCAAAACGTAATGCATACGATGATAACGTCTAATGGTATGTATTCATAGAGACAATTAAATTATTCTCTCAATTCTCAGTCATTATACGATCTGACATATTTTTGCGGAAAATTATCGTCCGGTTTTGGGAGATTTATTTTACCTGTAAAATAACAATCCGGACAGAAAAATTCGTTCGGATTCCGGAGTAGGGAGGATCCGGACTGTGGGGATTTTTTATATGTCGTACTGGAGGAACTAAACCGAGAAAATTGTCCGGTTGCAGGAAGTTTCCGGATCGGAAAGTTTCCGGATTAGGGAGTTTCCACTGTACATGTACTATGTGACAGACAATTCATGCGTATAAGAATAAACGAGAGAAAATAAGGTGCCACAGGGAATCATTTTTGCTTTCCTTTCATTTCTTTTATAATTTTAGTATTATGAATAATGCTGCGACTATTGATCGACGTGCATTCAATATGAAAACCGGCGACTGTCAATTAGGAAATATACGCGTATACCGTAGATGCCTCGAACAGTAGATGGCTCGAACTAATTGCTAGGTCCGACGGCAGTTCGAGGTTTCGAAGTTTAACTGTATATGCTTCATAAGTATTCATTTTGGAATGTAAATAAACTTAAAAAAATAAACTTAAACAACGTGTTTGTCAACATTTTTCCAGCCAACAAATGTGATAATTGTCCAATTAAAAACATATTCGAGGGGTTGAAAAGTCTTGGTTTATTAGGGGTTGAAAAGTCTTGATTTTAACAGGGGTTGAAAAGTCTTAGGCTAATTAGGGGTTGAACATGACAGTGGGGTTGAAAAGTCTTGGATATTTTACCTTAGGGGTTGAAAAGTCTTGGGGTTGAAAAGTCTCGATACCCTGTAGATAACTCGCACCAACTTGGTTTTGATTGCAATCTGTATCTGGTGTAAATTGAAATTTAAGTACTTCGGAAATCAGCTAAGTATTATAAATGCTTACGTGGTTATACTCATGATTTATCAGAATAACAGGAAACAGATTCGATCTGACCTGAACGAGTTCAAGAAATCCCCTCCATATTACTTGGTAAAATATTTTTATAAGCGAGTATAGCAGTTATGTGTAAAATTATTATGAGTGTATTTTGCTTTTGAATTAGGTGCATGCGTTCATGTTTCAATGTGCTTTTTGAACGGCTGTGCAGTTAGTATGTGTCTATTCATACCCGAGTTATTTATTCATTGTTATATACATTGCGTCAGCAGTGATGTACAGTAACGACAGTTCGGATACTACGTCTCATATCCATCACATACCTTGCAACAGTCTTTACATATGCTAACTCACTTCGATGAAAAGCTTCGTTAATATTTATGCCAAACATACTAGTAATACTTATACAGGCAAACCTAAGCAACAAAAAAACTTAGGCTACTAACTTGTCCTACAGGTACGGATTTGAACGCGAAGCTTAGCTCAAACATTCTTTCACATATTCATTGATAACATCACGTAGAGTATTAGACTGTAAGTGACGTCATGTCAAGTAAACGCAATTCGCATCCCAACCACTAACTGTATTTTATTCACTAATAAATTTCAGATACATGTACCTGCTTATTATTCTGATTTGTATTCTAAACCATCATAATTCAATTTATTCCGCCCTAGTTGTTTGCTCATAGAGTTTATGCAGAATGACTGTTGACGTCATATGAGTACATCATCACCTTACCTGTTTGCTAGGGAGGAGAGCTGCGGTGTGGGGTGATACAGCCAACTGGTCAGTATAGTTGGTAGAGCGCCCTGATGGTGCAGAGGGTGCGTGGTTTCGAGCACATCATCAAGCGCCACACCACTACAGTACTTTCACATTTCAGTTCGAACCTCTTATGACTAGCCCCTGGTGGGTAAACAGTCGCATCTTATATAATTAGTCATCAGACCTGCAATAGCAAACCGGATCACCCATGATGTTTTAAGAAATATAAGGCAGGCATATCTGCCGGCATATCTTATTGAATACTGTTCAGTTTTCTGTAACGTTGTCCCGGTACTTTTAAGCAGCTGTCCACCGAAGTTTTGTCGTCTTTCTCTGAGAAGTTAGTTTGTCTATTTGTTTACATGAATATGCCTTGCCGCTTTAAAGTTTTAATGAATGACAAGAATTAAACTTTTAAGTGTATGGTGGAAAAGAGATTTTTTTTTAAATGGCACAGTGAAAACGTGAAATGTTTTTGATGAACAAAAATGTGCATGTCTAAATATCGGTTAGTATTATTAAAACTTCAAAAAAGTTGAAGAACAGAACATCTTTCTGATTTAAAAAATGTGAATATTTTTTCATATATTCAATCATTTTACAGTTTTATGTCACAACATGAAAATTTCATTTTAAATATAGAAAAATGTTCTATTTAGTTCATTATAACCATTAATTTTGTTGTCAATATATAAATCATGATTTAAGTTATAAAATGAGATATGGTTAACTGAAGTCGACTTATACTACAAATTAAATCAGTTTTATTTCATTGCAAACGTGGATAGAATTACATTTTTACATGTTATAAGCTTTGAATTCATATGATATGTCGTACAAAGAATTTCCTTTCAAACTAAAACTGACGAGGTATTCTTTTCAGTATTTTGAATACATTGGCTATGTTAAGTTTGCATAAACGCAACACAATATAATGCTTGTATGCTTTCTTATTGCATATATACACGCTTAGCTGGATCGTTGTGTTATTTAGACTGAGACTTTAAAACTTTAAATATTCGATTTGCTTCCATGTTATTATTTCAGGATATATTTTGATAAAAATTCGCAAAAGCCTGGAGTGGCATTCGTTTAGATTTGATACAATCGAAAGGCTGGTAAATATAATCTTTGCATTTTTATAGTTTAAGTCTGAGTTTCAGTCGTATTAGATCTATGTATCCGATAAACGCTTAAAGCATTATGTTTTATGAAAAGAAAAAGAAGTATTGGAGTTCGATTTTGTTGATGTCAAAACACGAGATTATTTTATTTTTGAAAATAACCTATGTGTTAGGTAAATATTTTCTTATGAAATAAAATAGAAAAAAACAAGTAATTCGTTTCAATTAGCATCTGCAATAAACACTTTCAATGTCCAATTAAAGTTACAAACTAATTTTGGGTAATTTAAATACGCAAGATAGGGCCTATGTGGTGCACGCTAATAGTTATTTATATATTCATATATACTTTTCCACATTGCCAACGTATCGCAGATTATATAATGATTTATATTAACATTAAAATATTCGTTTGAATTTTATCTGAAGTGTGTAATGTATCCACCATTATTGAAAGTTTATTAACAATACAATAAATATTTGTTTAACTTCACGGTTATCTCAGGATTTGTGTAGCAGCACCTCCTTATGTTGTGTTTCAGAAGTGTTTACGCTATGGAACGGGTCTGTGGGGCAAAGTTTTATGACAACATATGTACTGGTCATGGCGTCCCATACTATCCCTTCCCATGCCCGGTCCAACTGGGGCAAAGGGGGGGGGGGGCCCAAGTCGGTTGTGAAGTGACCAGATTATGTCTCGATGTTGCTATTATTTAAGCACTTTAAGTACAAACTAGCATTAATGTATTATCAATATCCCCTATACTACCAGTATAGCGAAAGCAAGTGCAATACAAGTTGGCTGCCTGTTGTGCACCTTGGCCTTTTGTGCTCGTCTAATAAAATCGTATGCTAGTCACTGTACATCAGCCAGGCGCTTTCAAATTCCTTATCATGTATATGCATGTATTTTGAAAGCGTCTGTAAAACACAGAGATCAGTCGTGGTGTTGTTTTGGTGATATACAAGGGGGGGGGGGTTACACCCCGTATTACTGAATTCATTAAAATTTTCTTTAAACATGTTAAATATTATGTAAAAAGAAAATGTTAATGACCACTAGGCCCACTGCAATTGTAAACAAAACAACCCGATTCCGCGCATGCGCAGTTAACTGGTGGGCAAAAGGGTAAAAGGCGGCGGCGCCGCACTATACAACTAATATGGAATGAATGACACGGCGGTAGCCATTAATTTCTTTAATGTTTGACATACAATAATATTGGCATCAATTGCAAGGTAATGCTCCCAGCTTTCCCACGACATAAAAATAATGAAAATCAGAGGTTGTTTTGGTTTTCAAAAAAGACTCTGAAAATGGGCATTTTTCCGTGAAATAAATTTCAAACTGTTTTGGTTCGAAAAACACGGCTGTAGGTATTTCAATTCTCATTTTTATATATATGCATCAAATCGATACCAGATCAAAGGCTTCCAAAAATAAAATAAAAAATTGAAAATCGGTGAATTTTCTGCATCAGAATGTGACTTTGAAAATGAGCACATTAATTTTTACGACAAATTATTTTCAATTCGTTTAGGTTCGAAAAACACGGCGGTGGGTATTAGAATTCGTATTAATCAATTTATGTGCATAAAGTTCGTACCAAATGAAAGATAATGCACCCAGCTTTCTAACAATGTAAAATATTGAAGTGTGCGAGTTTACTGAAAATATTTTTTTTAGTATGACTTTGACTTTTCTGTATGATATGTGTATGTGCATAAATAATGTGTTATGTGTGAAATGCATCAATAGTAATTGTTAACATGTACACATATCTAACAAAGACAACAGCATGATATGTTTAATTGTGCGTCTATTTACCTTCTTAATTTTACATTTAGCATTAAAACATATTCAGCATTTATTTGAGTGTCATTCATACACGCACATATTAAGACATAGCGGTAGATAAATAAATACACATCACATGTTAAACAGTTTGTCAATCAACTTTGTCTTGGCTGGCGCTAGGTTGAAAGAGTTAGTACTCAGATTTGATAAACAATTAAATTGTATGGGAATATATCTTTGGGAAATGTATTGGTTTGAATGGAGTCTAATGGATTCTTGGCTAGCGCTATCCTAGATGTTTACGTTATACATAAAGCATATTATCATTGTTCGGTAGTGCACAGTCAACTTCTCTACCAATGACAAAGTCTACAAAGCCAAGACGCCGTTTTAAATTAGACTAAATTCCTGTACAACTCACGTGATACCACTCAATTCTGCTTGATTTGTTTTCACACATCTTACAACATTTTTAATGACATCTGGTAATTTACATGTACAGACGTATTTTATTGTTTGAGACTTATCTTCTTTACAAGTCATTTTCGGCATTTTCATAACTTTTTGAAACAGTTCAGATTTGTCATTTTATGAGCATTTTATGAGATGCATCCTCATAGCGGGAATATCAAATCCAACATTGGTGATTTCACGATTAAAGTTACAATGCACAAGTTATGTAACAGATGCGATGGCAAATACACAACAATCGGATGTGTTCGTTTGCCTTTGTACATCAGGTATTATCACATTTATCGCAAGTTTTTTAGATTCGCCCACATACATTTGTGACAGCTGTATGCTGATATTTGTGTTCACAGTTCTGTTCTTTAAACAGTCTAAAACATAAACGTGTGGAGTTGAGTTTGTTTACACTCGCCACCGAGATAACAAAAACATAACATAAACATAAACGGAGCCAGTTGAATGTTTTTATACGACGTTACCCATTGGTAAACTTCCATCCATCAGCATATAAAAATATTGACACTTCTCAACTTTATTTGTATACTTGTGTCTGATGGTGACAGCAAAAACTGATTGGATGCATATTGGACTCCCACTGGGTCAGACATGCTGATCAGGGGGTTGAATAAGATTGATATCTAGATAGTGCACGCCGGGGACACTATTGTTTATTGCATAACATTATATATAAGTTGTCCATCCCAATACTGGCCTTGTTTCTGCCTCTGTTTCTGATTTTTTATCATGTTATCTAATACGTATAATTTCTGGAATTTGTAGAAGTATGTGTTGCAGGATTTATTGAAGATTTCGGAAATAATCCTAATAGTGTAAATTATTGTCTGTCCCTATTTTGTAATGTCCGTCCCCACACTAAATTATTTGCTTTAAAGACTGTAATTGTCAATTTCAAGAAATAATTTTTACTACATGAACTTTTGACATATATTATAAAATCTTTTGGATGATTATAATAGACACAATATCCTTATGTTATCAAAAAGATGACACATCTTTGCATTTTTAGTTGCAGTAGTTTAAAATAATTATGTTAGATGATCAACTATGAAGCTGATTTTTCTTTCTTTCTGGACAAAATAAAAGTTGTCTATGTACATAAATATTTCCTAAAATGACTTTTATTCACACTTAATAATATTATAAATAAGGGGACGGACATTACATAGGTTGATGAGTCGACGGGTCCAGTTTTTCCTGTCAATGGCAGATAGCTAAGGTTTCCTTCGCTCGTAATTCTTCTCATTAGGAATTCTGTGCCATGAAATCATAAACCCTTTCCCCGCTTGTGTGTACAACCAACAACTATGAAAGACTGAATCATAACTTAAATAATTAACAATTTAGATTAACAATATGGTGCTGTAACCCGGATATCGACTTAGTGCCCACCAGCAATGTTTACATTCGTATAACAGGTGCGCGTGACGTCACGGCGTTATCCCCTATATCAGACTGGATAAATTCAACCCCTCCGAGCGTATAGTCGGTGCAGTCCTGTATCATAAAAGTCGATCATATTACTATTACTGTACACGATAGCGAAAAGTACAATGTAAATTGTCGCAGTCGTTCAGTCGTGTCGCATAAACTATCTTCATAACAATCAGTCAAAACTCCGTTTCAAGCGAATATCTATGCGATCCATCTACAATGATATATTGTAAACCACAGACGTATAATTATGGTGGGAAAAGAGGGGTGGTTAGCGGTGAACAAAATATTGAAAACAGTGACATAACTCTTTGTATTATTCACACTATTACATACAAATTATTACAGATAAATGCGTTAGTTACAATACATACATGACAAATTGAAGGTAACGTAATTCACAAATCTTATGAATTTGTATGTAAACATGTATTGTCACATTACTGTGATGTGGATGTAAGAAAGATATTAGAAATACAAACCTTTTTTTATTTTGGATTAATATGAATAATGATGGATGAATATTCTATACAAATTAATAGTCATGTTCGTAAACCATGTTACTATGCTATAAAAGTTACAGTGTCTATCAGTATTGTATCTATATATTGATTTTGACAATTATTACGATACAATAAAGTTATTTAGGTATCTTGTGAAATTTAAAGTGAAAACAATTTTAATTTACAGTAAGAATTAAAAGTTAATAAATGTAACGTAATTCACTAGGATACATGTTCATGATTATTACCGTTTCTTACTTACACACTATTGAAAATACATTTTAAGACATAAAAAGAGAAACTGTACGTGTCTTGATCCATAAGCGTTCAATATCGACAGGTGAAATATGTTGTTTGTTGACATTTTCACTAGTTATCACAAACAAATGCCAACATTAAACAATTACACTAATAATTTTAGAGGACACGAGGAAATTATGTATAATTAAACATAAGATTAG
Source organism: Mactromeris polynyma (assembly GCA_032209605.1). Classification (NCBI taxonomy): domain Eukaryota; kingdom Metazoa; phylum Mollusca; class Bivalvia; order Venerida; family Mactridae; genus Mactromeris; species Mactromeris polynyma. The sequence goes on along the minus strand of JASFXZ010000002.1, from coordinate 29,149,115 downwards.
TTAGAATGCTCATTCCAGCACAGAAACTCTCTCTATAAGCCGTCTAGATCTCCGCCCGGGTTTTCCTCATCTTTCTGGAACAAAAAATGATGAATGTGAATTACGTTACCATATTGTGAATTACGTTACCATATTGTGAATTACGTTACCATATTGTGAACCACGTTACCATATTGTGAATTACGTAACCATATTGTGAACCACGTTACCATATTGTGAATTACGTTACCATATTGTGAACCACGTTACCATAATGTGAATTACGTAACCCTATTGTGAACCACGTTACCATATTGTGAATTACGTAACCATATTGTGAACCACGTTACAATATTGTGAATTACGTAACCATATTGTGAATTATGTAACCATATTGTGAACCACGTTACAATATTGTGAATTACGTTACCATATTGTGAATTACGTAACCATATTGTGAACCACGTTACAATATTGTGAATTACGTTACCATATTGTGAATCATGTAACCATATTGTGAACCACGTTACCATATTGTGAACCACGTTACCATATTGTGATTTACGTAACCATATTGAGAATTACGTAACCATATTGTGAACCACGTTACCATATTGTGAATAACGTTACAATATTGTGAATTACGTAACCATATTGTGAACCACGTTACAATATTGTGAATTGCGTAACCATATTGTGAACCACGTTACCATATTGTGAATAACGTTACCATAATTATTGTGAATTACGTAACCATATTTTGAATAACGTTACCATATTGTGATTTACCTTACCATATTGTGAATTACGTTACCATATTGTGAATTACGTAACCATATTGTGAACCACGTTACCATATTGTGAACCACGTTACCATATTGTGAATTACGTAACCATATTGTGAATTACGTTACCATATTGTGATTTACCTTACCATATTGTGAATTACGTTACAACTTCACCCATACCCATACTTAGTTAAACATCTATGTGTACTGTTATACTTGCTATCATTCATTGATCATAATCGAATATCAATAAACTGCAATAACACAATGATCAATCACTTGAAGATAATTTTTTTCCCGCGCTCAAACTTTTGTAGGTAAGCAACGTGAAGAGTTCCCGGTGCTCATGTATCGGAAACCACGTTAAATCGATCCAAGATTTTTTTTTCTTCAAACATTAAATCATGGTCACGTAATTCACAGTAACGTAGTTCACTTTTTTTCTCAAATAACGATATATTGCTTTTGGTTCGGTATAAAGTGATGAGTGAATATATGTCTTTTGATCATCTTTCGATGTAGTTTAATCTAAGGTTATATATAATTTCAATCTAGTTTTGGCCTAGTTGAAAATGACTAATAAAGTAATTCACATTTCCTGCTATGTTTAGGTGTGTGTTGTTTTAATGTACATAAAAAGGCTGTTTTGTACAAGCTGTCGAAATTTGTATTGTAAGGTTTAATTACACACGCACGTAGGTATTTGAAGCAAACGAAAGAAGGCTTGCGAAGTTGTGTTTACTACCCTGTTAAGGAGTTTTAAAACGGTAACGTAAATCACATGGTTTTCGGGACACACATAGTTGTTACACTTACACAATATATCATCAACATTTCGTTTGAAAATGATAACTGAAAGCTTCATATATTCAATAGCTGTTATGTCAATGTCTAGTGACACAGGATTTGATTTTCTCATAACAGGCGATCAAAGTAAACAACCCCTAGGTTGGGACAGCCATTTTTATGCATTTTTGAATCTATGAAGACATATATTGAGTGTTTCATATTTAGTAACACAAGGTAGACATTTATTTTTATGAAGATACCATGTTTCGTTGTTAAAATGAACACTCAAACAAAAAAATTTAACGATCTGATTTCTCATCCAGAGCCATGTGACATGCGTTTGTCAATATTGTTTAACTTAACTCGTTTAAGCTGCATTGTGCGGCCCATGAACAATGTCGCAACCTACTTAGTCATTTCACAATGAAAACTTCATGGTTGGGTATTATACTCGTATGAATCACATGAAAGGCATCCAAGATGTACGCCGTGATTTGATCAGTCATTTGATACTAAATTCCATTCGAGTTGAAATCAACGGAATTTAAAGCGCTCACTCAGGCGTGAATAGTATGCCTGTTTTGACTTATATTGAAATGTTATGGTTATTTGAGCCGTCAGTTAAGGTATGTCTATAATTTCATGAAGACTCATCGCATTTGCAGATAACTATTTCTGTTTGAAACTTAGGCGGTGTATAGATAGGCGGTTGTATTTTGCAATATAATATACGTATGTGGATAATATTTTGTTTCTAAGGGAAAGCCGAAGTAGTATGTACGGAACGTAAACACAAACAGGTTAAAATCTTACAGAGGCAGGTTAATTGATAGTGTAATTGCAATTAATAACATTTAATGTATACATGGATTAGATCTACATATTTGTTGGTAATATTGAGTCATGAAAAAGATCGTCTTTATAGTTTAAATGATCTTTGGATTGTATTCACTTGTGCAATGGAAGGGGGTTATATCAAGTTTGATCAACTAATTTATGTATTTTACATTATCTTAGCGTGAAACCGGTATGACTGAATGAAAATAATGACAAATATTTTGTTCCATGTTTTTTTTTCTTTGAGTATCCATTGTGAATATATACTTAACGCCATTAAAAACGCAACTATTTCACTAAGCCTTCATTTGTTCCCAGTGTTAGATGCGTTTTATTGTTACAAATGTCATAATTGATTAAGTTTAGGAAACTAAGTTTGAGAATTAAAATATAATTCTTCCATTTTTGCTGAATGTGGTTTTATTTTGTTACATATGATTTCTCTTGTTGCACTCATTGGTGTCGATTGTTTTACTTTGTGGTGTCAATCGCCATCTACGCGGCGACAGGTGTCTGTCGTTGCTCTATTTGTTGCATATTGTTGCTTCCTTTGTTGTTAACATAAATAATAATTATAATAATCTATGTGTTGTACATTGTTCTTGTGTTTGGTATCTATTGTTGCTTTGTGTGGTGTTTATTTTTGTTTGATGTAGTGTCTATTGTAGCTCTATTTAGTGTCTATTGTTGCTTTATTTAGTGTCTATTATTGCTCTATTTGGTGTCTTATATAGCATTATTGAGTGTCTATTGTTGCTCTATTTGGTGTCTATTGTAGCATTATTGAGTGTTTTTTGTTGCTCTAGTTGGTGTCTATTGTAGCGTTATTGAGTGTCTTTTGTTGCTTTATTTGTTGTCTATTGTAGCATTATTGAGTGTCTATTGTTGCTCTATTTGGTGTATGTTGTAGCATTATTGAGTGTCCAATTTTGCTCTATTTGGTGTCTATTGTAGCATTATTGAGTGTCTTTTGTTGCTCTAGTTGGTGTCTATTGTAGCGTTATTGAGTGTCTATTGTTGCTTTATTTGGTGTCTATTGTAGCATTATTGAGTGTCTATTGTTGCTCTAGTTGGTGTCTATTTTAGCATTATTGAGTGTCTATTGTTGCTCTATTTGGTGTCTATTGTAGCATTATTGAGTGTCTATTGTTGCTCTATTTGGTGTATATTGTAGCATTATTGAGTGTCTATTGTTGCTTTATTTGGTGTCTATTGTAGCATCATTGAGTGTCTATTGTTGCTTTATTTGGTGTTTATTGGAACATTATTGAGTGTCTATTGTTGCTTTATTTGGTGTCTATTGTAGCATTATTGCGTGTCTATTGTTGCTTTATTTGGTGTCTATTGTGGAGTCCCTCCTTCTTGTATCACTAGGAGTGGTGTTCATTGTGGTTCGCACGTGTAATAGTTAAACTCCGTGTATAAATGATCAATTTGCATTATTTGTAATTGTATTCCTTTTCAGTGACAACAGCACCGTAGTGACGTTTGACAAAGTGATGACGTCACAACGGGCAAATATGGTGTTCTTCGGATTTGTTTGTTTATTTTGTTTCTGTTACGGTGAGTGACGAATTCGTATAAATAGCTTACAAGTACACGGGGTTCCTGCTAAGTCAATCGAAAACCTAATTTATGTCGACTGCGTGTCAAGCATTGGTGTCGATAGGGTCATAGATTATTGACGAGTTGTGTGGAGAAAAGTGGTATGTTTCATTATTTCTGTCCTAAAATACCATGCTTATACTGCACATGCGTCGTAAGAAATAATTAATATTTCATGCAAAAGCACAATGATAATATATTTTGATAAATATGGACGAACATGCAAAAATATACCATTATTTCCTTGTCTTATCATTGAATGCGAAGCAAACCTCTGATAAAGCGATATATGACATATTTCAAGTGCATCTCATGTAACATTTCGATCTCACAATGCGCAACACACATTCGATGAAGTATATATTTTACTGTTCTGACGAAAACTGTGTAACAAACGCTTATTACAATGTCATGGATTTTATACACTTATTAACTGTATTAACTGGTTACCGTCTAAAGTGTGTATTTAAACTACAAACAGGTTTATGTATGCTCCCTGAAATACAATGAATGTGTTTATCATCTCCGACAGTAAATAATTGGCTGTGAGCGCAGAAAAATGGCCTAGAAATCACAATTGAATTATTTACACGAGAACATTATTTATTTATTTGCCTCTATAAACAACTATGAAATAAAGTTATGTTCCATAGTTTTCAAGTACGGCTTTTTGAAAATACACAGTACATGTATCATGTGTATGGCTTGTCAGGTTTTATGGACGGTAATGTCGCGACATACCCATAATTAGTGGTGCTAATTCAAAAGAATCGGAATATTCTCGAATTCTATAATGAATACTAGTAAATAAAAGTTTATGATGACAATTAACATGTATGACCGGATGTAGTTGTGTATTCATGTACTTTGTTTCAATTGGATTTTCTTTAAACCTATATCAATTAAACGGTTAAAGGTCTTCTTTTTTATCAAAACACACTAAGAAATAATATTGAAAAATATGCCTTCATACAGACATACACATGTACTTAAAAATACTGCAGTATAACTTTTCTTAGAAGTTTCTCGGAATTGCGAAACAGATATTTCCTATATATGCAAGCGCTAACACGACACGTATATACGTCGTGATTCTGTGTCGGACTTGTATAGTTGTGGTTTTGGGAACATTTGTACAAACAGAATGTAGGCATTTTTTTATGTTTACGACTTAAGGCCCTAAGCAAATTTCAAAAAGACCTTCAATATATTTACCTTTAAACATACAGAAACTGATGATAAATTGTCATATTTCGTGATTTTATGGTAAATTATATGTTAGGGCGATATATGAATTCAAATACCAACCCACATTTAACACAGTATGTATTTTTCATATCGCACTGCAAAACTTGCTTGTATGAAAGGACCACAAATATGATGGTGTCATATAACACAATCTTTTGAATTGATTTAATTTCGTTATGACTCGGTAAAGTTGAAATGAAGAAAGCACGCAGGTATAATGTTTCGTCGCGGTAATTAATGCGAACGTATTTACAATACAAAGAAAACTATAAATGTGTTTTTGTTTGAATGCAAAATCTTTATACAATGAGGAAAATGTAATTTAAAGCATCTTGAAATGCAATTATAATAAGGAAAATGTGAAAATATGAAAGTAGGTGTGTTCTAGAAGTTTGGATTTGGATCTGAGTGCTTTCATCGATCGAGATTCTACAATAATCACCGACAATATCATCCCCGGTTATGGTCTATTTTCTTGTGTTGGTCGGTGACAAAAATGCTTATTTTTCGCTTATGGTTTAACCGTTAGTTGTAGCCACATGCCGCACAACTAGCACCATGGAAGAGGTTGTATAGTATGGCAATATTTGCACTTTGCCGCTTGGTCCAGAAATGATAAAATGTCGACATTATATCCATAACAATTCATTTACTATCGCCAGGCAATCCATGACAATAGAGAAAAATCAATGACATTGTTATAAGCGTTTGTTACACACTTTTCGTCAGAACGGTAAAACAAATTACTTCATCGAATGTGTGTTGCGCATGGTGAGATCGCAATGTTACACCATGTGTGCTTGAAATATGTCATTTATCGCTTTATCAGAGGTTTGCTTCGCATTCAATGATAAGACAAAGAAAGACTTGTATATTTTTGCATTTTCGTCAATATTATCAAAACATATTATCATTGTGCTTTTGCATGAAATATTAATTATTTCTTGCGACGCATGTGCAGTATAAGCATGGTATTTTAGGACAGAAAGAATGAAAAATACCACTTTTCTCCTCCCAACTCGTCAATAATCAATGACCCTATCGACACCAATGCTTGACACGCACTCGACATAAATTAGACTTTACATTGACAAGGCAGGAACCGCATGGTGTACGAGTCTGTCGAGTCTCATATATTTGTGTTGATAATGAAGCTCGCTGATAAAACATTAATTAATGCCGTATTGTATAAATATTTAGCAAAAATAAAATCAACCATAATGGGTTACATTTTTATGAAATTTAATGTAATTGTTTTGTCGATTTAAAACCTGAGGTGAATAGATAATCCCTGCACAGATCTACTAAAACCCGTGATGGTCGGGACTAAATTCCTTGCAACATTTACCTCCTTGCATTTAGAAGTTACAGTACAATAACGATTAAAGCTATGCTCAAACCGTCACGGTTAAGAAATATTCTAAATGTCTAAAATTTTGTTGACCTAGTTACTATTTATAGGAACTCATTTGCATATAAGGCATGACTAGGAGTGAATCTAATGTAGGGTCTATTGAACAAAATGGTGGCCATTGTAATTTGATTGATTCATTGTTTCCCGTAACATTTGCCTCCTAGATTGGCGCCAAACAAAATTGCGTCCATTCCAATATGGCATCTGGTGGATTTTGGTGGGTTTGAACAAAATGGCGGCCATTGTAATTTGATCGATTCATTGTTTCACGTAACATCTGCCTCCTAGATTGGCGCCAAACAAAATCGCGTCCATAGCCTATGTTCATAACGATACTGTCTCTTCAAAAGAGTGTCACACCCTGTGTTTCTATTATCATTCAACAAGGAATTGTATTCCTACTAGAGAATACCAAGAACATTGAAGAAAAATTAATTGGAAGGACAACAAAAACAAGTAAGTTTTATTTCATTAACTACAAAGCATGTGTATATAGACATCTCAGTAAATGTATTTATTTGAAACCTATTTGTATTACTCTGTGGTTGTGTTCTACTGTGTTATCGTGAATGTATAATTACAACAACAAGGTATTAAGTTCAATCGAATAATTGTATTGTAATATCTACATTCTACAAAATATAAATATACTTTATCATATTAAAAGTTACAAGATAATAATATTCACAATTATAACACAATAATACAATACAAATACAATGTACATAGACCTCATCAATTACAACCGTAATTACCATTTGCTTAACTATAATACATTGCTTTATATACTATCCATTTAATTACATGAATTATTAGATTACCAAACCATGGGTATAGTACATTGCTTTATATACTGTCCATTTAATTACATGAATTATTAGATTACCAAACCATGCGTTTAGGTGTTTACTAACACAAACACACTTTTCACTATATAATTGGCGGCGTTAGGGTTAATAATGAAATGAATTCATCAACTTGGACATGCTTTGTTGTTTACACAACAACAATACAGTCTTCAAAATTGTCACAGATATTTGGACCAATGGCCACGGCACAAAGCTAACTCTTCAAAAGCCACTAGTCGACTATCTAGCACTGTCATTATGATTTTCATCACCTGAATTGACGAGAACAGTTACAGTAATTTAACATGTTGTAATATAATGTTGAAACATGACATAATTAATGATAAAAGTAAACATGAATATAAATATACCAAAGAGTGATTCTGAATCATTAGTTTTAACAGATAAGAGTTTTATGAGTAGGATAAAGGCTGAATAGAAATGAAACTAATCCCTATTTTAGAACATACTTTAAAGTAAAGTTACCTTGTTTGTCAGTTGTACTGCTTGCTGTATATTCATTTCATTACTATCCAATGTTACCGGGTTGTTATCCTCAGTGCTTATTATAGCTTTTGTTAATGTGTTACAATTTTCAACTGGTACATAGTTCTCTTTCACAACATTTCTTTCTCCATCCTGCCAGATAATGTTAGTCTTAATATTTCCTAACCTGTGTACACCATGTCCACCCCCTATCAAAAACAATAGCACTTCACTTATCATCCTATACCACAAATGAAACATTTTTATCAATTTGATTAAATTATAACAGGTCTATACATGAAATTTTTAGTGTCCAGTGAATTTGATATGTGATTTGTCTGACTGTTGACTTTAGATTGAATAAAAATTGTAAAACAAAAGGATTATGATGAATAGTAGTTTGCAGGTGGCAGAGTCCAGCCGCTAATATTTACATTTTTTATACAGGCTAGCAGGTGCACTGTCAACTTTGAGATGTTTTTTAAAAAACCATACCAACCCAATCCAGTGAATATCATTTATATGCATTGTACAATAATTGATTGCATAAACTGTGCATTGGCTTAGCATTATTATATTTGTATAAAAATGAAAAAATACTAATGTACAAGTATTCAATTAAGTAACAACCAATCCGCCTTATTCTAGGAAATATGACTTTATCTTAGCCCAAGGTTTAAATATCACTAAATGTGTATTAAACAACTGTGTACTACATGTACCGCAAACTTTACACGCTTCTCAACCTGTGTTCTAAATATAGCTCACACATCTTTACAAATATCGCTCTGGAGAGTAAGGGAAGTAACACAAATTGAATGCCGTTTACCGCTCTCCGGTGTTACCTTTCTTGAAGGTTAAAATAAGCGTAAAACGAACGGTGACAAATAAACATGTCACTTCTCGGAGGTTGCCGCTCTGCAGAGGTGCCGTTTCCGAAGATTATACTTTACTAGTAATACTAGCCAAACTTTGAACTATCATTACTCCGTTTGTTTTCAACCTAATGTTATCCAGTTTGGGTTCAATCCAAACCTTATTTAACGTTCTGTCTATTGAGCGCCTTCAACCGAAAGTCACATGTACCCTAAACCGGAAGCCTCACCAACACACCTTTCAAAGGGAATTTCTCTGTTATTTATGACTCAATTTGATTAGTCTATTTGAAATATCATAAAGTGTACAATACACTCTCATATTGATAGTGATTTTTTTTCATAACCTTAAATCACACACTATACCCCTGTCAAATGGTTATTACAATGAGCTAAGACATGTTTGAACACGTTAGTCTAAATATAGATATGACATCATCTGACTATAAATAGAGTTTTTTTGTTTTTTTGTTTTCAAAACCTGACATCACACACACTATACCCCTTTCAAATGGTTATTACAATGAGCCAAGACATGTTTGAACACGTTAGTCTAAATATAGATATGACATCATCTGACTATAAATAGGGTCTGTTACACTTTATAAGAGTAGGCTCTGAATGTAGAAACTCATTCTGTTATTCTATACTTCAGCTATGGACTTGATGATCTCAACATTCGAAACGATGGTGTCCTCATTCACCAATGAAGATGAGTTAATGAATTTTGCGGCCACCTGGGGTATTCAAGACTCGGCTTTGGTTCGGTTTCGTATGTTCCAATTAAGGAATCCAGAGTATGGAGCCGGCTTTGTCCAAGAACAATTGAACACCCTACTGGAACATTTTGGAGAACCATCTACGTCGGATGGACCATCAATGTGGGTTGATTCACCATTGACGTCTGGCCTAGATGCTGACTTGGACTTGGCGGCTGAATATGTTGCCCAACAATAGGAGGTGGAAGAATGTATTAAAGCTTTCATGTTAGACGAAGAAATGAAAGAGACAGCTCGTCTCTGTGTTGAAGACGGACCATGGAGTCCCGCGGTACCGGTACAACTTGGTGCGGGGGAAGAGCCCGGTCCTTCGGGTCTCCAGTTCACCATTAGAAAGAAATCTGAGAGGACCTACGCTAATGCGGCTATAGTTACAACCTACCAAGTCAAAGTCGCCGATCAATATCTAGGTCAACGGCTACAGGATATACGACAGGGTCTCCACCAGCTGTTTGATGATGTGTAAATCAGTCCCGAGGGGCCGGAAATGATTTAGGTCGGGTGGTTATACATCACGAAGGGCTTAACAACCCCATTATCGTTCCCCTTCAACCCTGGGTCCAACTCAACGCCGATACCGTAATGGAGACGGTTGAAAAGGTCTTAAATAGTAACGAAGAGTTAGAGATGGATGATAGTTTTGACATCAGTGTCGGTTCAATTGACTTACCAAAAGGAGGAGCCAGGCGTCGTATAACTAGATTGCAAGGAAAAAACAATTCCCTTCAGTTGAAAACGTCCCTAGTCATCATCGAGAACGACGATCAACTCTGTATTGCCAGAGCTATTGGGGTCAGCTGGTCCAAATTAAAACGATGTACTCCAGAAGAATGGAAAGAAATCACAAAGAGCAGAGGCAAGAAAAGTAATTTAGACCTGATCTTGGAACATCAGAAAGTCCCCCTGTCTTTCTACAATCATCTCACCAATAAAAGTAGGAATCAACAGCGACAGTTAGCCGTAGCCATAAGTGAATTGCCCAATGTCACATTGGATAGACCGGCGAGTTTGAATGATGTGACCGCGTTTGAAGAGGCCCTCGGTGTACGTGTGATGGTGATCAGTGCTAGGCTGGGTAACAAGTTTATTACCAGTCCCAGTACGGATGAGTGGCCCTGTATTTACATCTACTTGGTAGACGAAGACCATTTTCATGCCATTACCAGTATTACTGGATTCTTCAGTGCCATGTATTTCTGTTCTAAATGTCTGAAACACTATGACCATGGAGAAAACACCAGTGTGAGATCACCTGTATTGTCTGTAAGAGGGATAATTGTCCTGAAACGGACACTATGTTGAGTTGTCGGTCCTGTTACATGACCTGTCGCTCTATAGACTGTTTTCAACGTCACAAACTCCAGCCTAATCACATAAATGGACCACATAAAGGAAAACCCAGAGGCCGCTCTCAATGCCAAACATGGTACAAAAGCCCTACATGTTACAAGGTGTTGAGTACCGATAAACGAACCAAAGATGACCACCGATGCGGAGAATATTATTGTTCGTCTTGTGAACAGTATGTTTTAGTTACCTGCGTGCTACTCCAGCGAAAGAACATTTTATACCTAAATTCATATTTTTCGAATGTAGTCAAGATGAGAAGATGGAATGTCAAGAAGGCTACAAAACGTCACACTGTGAAGAGTGTCCACCTGAGAAGTTATGTAAACAATGCTCCAAATGTCAGAACTGTAATATCTCATGGTGTGGGAAGGTGACCCATCGACCCAATTTTGTAGTAGCGCATACAGTGTGTACTCAGTGTATTAAGGAACCCCTAAGTCCTGAATCCGTCTGTAGAAATTGCGGGTCACGGTGTGAAGAATGCTATAACGTTGATCTATTCGATAACGAAGACACAGGACCCTGCCCCAGAAAATGCGGCAGAAGGGAAGTTATTTTTGAAGGGGAGGATACTGCCGAAAAATTTGGTCAATGGTTATTTTCGGAACAACATCAATATTTCAAAGCGGTGGCTCATAATATGAAAGGATATGACGGCTATTTTCTATTGGAATACCTCATCGATAATGCCGTGCGCCCAGACAAGATTATTTGCAACGGCTCAAAAATTATGTACATGACGGTAGAAAAGGACCTTCATATCAAAGTGATAGTCAGTTTAACCATTAGACAGAACCATCGCCTTAAACAGCTGGTACACGGTGCTATTCTAACATGTACGAGGTACATCTCAAATCATGACATTGGGACGTCAGCTTTTTCCTGGCAATGCTAATGCGTTATTGGAAGCTTATCAAGACGCAACAAAGGATTCTATGGGTATTTAGTTTTAGACTTAACACCCATGGGAGAAGACAAGTACAGAATGAGAACGAATGAATTTCTCGGAGAGGACACTATGATCTACCAGAGGTTATAAGGGGAAGCGGTTACTTTGTCATTAAAGATGAGTCGTCTTGTCAAGAAACATTGGAGCTACTTACAGCTACTGATGAATACAACGTCCAAACAACAAAGAAAACAACTTTTGGATACCATTACCAACGATCAGCTTAGACCCTTGACTCAAGTGGTGGTCAATTTACTCCAAAGTATACTACTCATCACACCTACTCATAAATCTAAGGTCAAGACGCATAGAAACATTATACGACGTATTGGTGATACGACGCTTAGTAGTCGTAAGAAGAAGGAGCTATTGTGAAGACAAGGCGCCGTGATTGCACAGCTGTTGAAATCTGTGGAACCCGCTCTACGGGACGTTATAAAATGAAAACTATTCAAAAATCGGTACTCTTACCTAACGACAAATATCAACGTTTACTGAACAGTTCGAACACGGAACCTCCACCTCAGGTGGGTGGAAAAACGGATACAGAAACAATTAATTCGTCACAGGCATCTGAATTGCACATTAGAGAGATTTTGGAAGTGCTTCCTAAACTTTATCGATCTAAGATTGAAGCCATTGTAACCTATATATCACGTGACCCTAATCACACGTTATCTTGGAATAAACGAGGAGAACTTCATTATATTCCTGGATCTCATATAGTGGATTTGTTAAAAGACACACAATATCGACAGAAAAACTACACTCCTATAGCGGCGAGAGAATTTTACCAGTGTCTGAAAGAGATATATCTACCCCAGACACTTATTTCCAAGCGTGACTTTACGGTGCGACCCCCAGGACTACCTATTAAAAAGGAAAGAAGACAACAAAGAAAAAAGTGGATTCACGTAAAATGAACTGGAAAGACTATTTAGAGTCCATCTACTTTAATCCCAGTCATCCTGCTAGTTTTGCGGGACCAGACAAACTCTACAAAGCCATCAAATCGGAGGGAAAATTTAAAATTGGACAATACAGGATTAAGAAATGGCTACAAGATCAGGAAGCGTACTCACTTACACGTGGTGCGAGAAGACATTTCCGACGTTCAAGGGTTATTGTCAATGGAGTAGACAGTATGTGGGATATGGATTTAATGGACATGGTGTCCCTGGCCAAAGACAATGACGGTTACAAACACGTTCTGGTGGTCATTGACGTATTTTCAAGATATACATGGTGTCAACTGCTTAATACCAAAACGGGTGTGGAAGTGATTCAGGCTTTGGCAAAGATATTGAACGGACATGGGAAGCCAAAGACCATCAGATCGGATAAAGGGAGAGAAATTAAAAACAAAGACGTCTCCAAGTTTCTAAAAGGGCAAAATATTCATCAACTAGTGACACAAAATGAAACCAAAGCCAACTACGACGAACGTGTGATTAAGACTATCAAACACAAACTCTTTAGACGCATGCTGAAAACGAGAACAAAGACATATATAGACAAATTACAAGACATGGTCAAAAGCTACAGCCAAACCATACACAGAAGTTTAGGCGAAAAACCAGTAATTGTTAGTAAAACGAATGAAAGTGAAAATAGACTACAACAGTACCTACTAAGACAAAAGGGCCTAAAGAAAAATATTAAGAAAGAGACTAGGAAGAGAAAAAGATACAAGTTTAAAAATAGGTCAGACAGTGCGTATATCGCACTTCAGATGTGTGTTTGATAGAGAATATTCACAAAAATGGACGGGTGAACTTTTTAAAGTTGAGTCACGCTATAAAAGAGAGGATTTAAACGTGTATACACTAGATGCCTGGGATAGTGAGACCATAGAGGGTACTTTTTATGAACCCGAATTACAAGCGGTGAATGTCAATGAATCGACAGAATACTACATAGAAAAGGTCCTAAGGAAACGCACACGTCACAAACAAAAGGAAGTGTTGGTACATTGGCTTCATTGGCCAAAGAAATACGATTCATGGATTCCCGAAAAAGACGTCACACGTTATAGTTTATAAGGGGAGTGCTTGTCTAGAACATCACATATTATCGTTTATATGAGAGTGGTATTGATCAGTAACAATCAACCATGACCAGTCACTCTCTTATTGAAACATGTTTGGAAGCAGATGATGAAGTGAAACGTCGTTTCAGGGTCATAAAGGGAATAGGTGTTGTACCGATTGCTTTAATTTGTACTGTACCTGGTATTATTATGATCAGTGTGTCAGGTACACATTACCCCCTAGATTACGAAATAAAACCCATTGATCTCAACCATACAGCGTGCGTTTATGTCAAACAATACCATCTACGGGGTAATGTCTATGGTACATTGTGTAATCAAAATGGTTTGATCTTTCTGGATATAAGACGTTTTCTCAAAGGGATGGCGACTGCTGTAGGTATTCAACTGTAATTACATCAATGGCTCACTTTGAAACAATTGGTGCCACTCATCGACGAGGCCATAACCGAAGCGCGTGTTTGGAGAACATTGAAAACGTATAAGGGACAGACTAACATACTTGAGGGTCTACAAGATGGACAACATTTATCTGTTCCTGTCCAGTGATGACTCTACAGAAGAACACGGTGATAATATCTCCACGGACTTTACCATTGAATTACCTAGAACGTATATGTTAGAAGGACAGTGGGAATGTGCTGTGGTGGAAATAGAGACGTATATCGAGGCAGATACACTGTACATATGTATCCATTTATGTCAAGAATCGTACGTGGAAAACACCATGAATCCCTGTTTAAGACGAATACGTAATAATAAGAAAGGCAAGAAACCATTCGAGTATTCTATTCCTTACTATATACCGGTGAAGAAGACTCACGTGGATATAATCAGAATATTTATAAGGGGAGGGAAGTTGAAGCTATTAGACAATGATATTACTACCACACGTTGGGTACTTCATTTACGGCAATGGACGTAGACAAATGGACAGAACATTTCCGTCGTATGGCTGATGGTAAACTGCGTCCTAATCACAAAGGACATTATGTGGTGGCTAAAGAACAGATGGGTGGTGCACTTAGAGAACCTGCTATTCAATTTGTCACACCAGTAGCACAAGCTGTAGAATTAGCTAAATCAGAATTGAAGGAAGGTTATAAGGGGAAGGACGTAACAGGAAAAGCTAACAAATCTAGGACAAACACTAAACATCCTAGAAAGGGGACCAGAAAGACTTCTAAAACACTAGTCAAAGATCAGCTCGCATAATGGAAAACATACACGGTGACAGTCTGGCCTTGTTTCAGTCTCCAGAAGTCCATGTGGGATCTCAGAAAAAGGAATGGCTTACCTATAGACCCATTAGTCAGCTCACGGAGGGTGCGGCGATCGAATTCAACATACCAGGAACGTCCACGACTTATATAGATTTGTCTAATACACTACTCCACATCACATTTAACATTGTCAAGGCCGACGGGACCAGTTTGGAAAAAGACGAAAAAGTCGGTGTGACTAACAATATCTTACACACCATGTTTTCCCACATTGATTTTAACGTTCAACAACACCCCACAAGCGAAGTAGTTAACAATTATGCCTATAAAGCTTACATGGATTTGTTGTTGGGTACCCCTAGCCAACACGACTTGAACTGTCTAGGATTCATTAAAGACGATAACGATGCGCCGGATGTCACGGATCCATCAGGAAACAATAGCGGACTTTTTTGAGATCTATGTGGACCTCTCTAAGTGAAACCTTTGATGTCATAGGACGTCTTTAGGTAGACCTGTGTCAACAAGACCGATTACTATTGAACGGAGTACATGTCAATGTTAAATTGTGGCAGAGTAAATATCCATTTAGACTGTCTGCCGCCAGGGACGCAGAAGCCTACAAATTAGTGATCCGAGAGGCGGCTTTAAAAGTGGCTATGGTGAAGGTTGACCCTGAACTGATTATAGGTCAGGTCAAAACGCTTAATAACTCTGACGCGCTGTACCCCCACACGAGATCTATTGTCAAGACCTACGCGGTGCCTAGTGGACAATACCCTTTCATCACTGACGACCTTTTTCAAGGTAAAGTTCCCAGACAATTGATTGTCGGACTTGTGTCGTCATCGGCCGTTCACGGAAAATACACCCAAAACCCGTTTAACTTTCAACATTTCAACTGTAACTACGCGGGATTTTTTGTTGATAGTCAATCTACACCCTCATCACCTTTACAACCAGACTATAAGAGTGACAACTACGTAGAAGCCTACCAAAGATTGTATACGGATAGAGTTGAACGTGTTAATGGTTTGACTAGAGCAGATTTTAAAAGCGGATACTGCTTGTACGTGTTCAATCCAGAAGGGGACTTGAATGATCGACTATCACAGAGAGCTCATACGCGATTGGAACTCAAATTTTCCGAGGCTTTACCTGAAACGTGTACTATCATTGTGTATGCCAAGTTTCCCTCGCTCATGAAAATCAATGCTAGTCGAAACATTATACTAGAATCATGAATTCGGATCAGTTGACCGACAGAGTGAGACATATGAGAAATTTGGGGGGGGGGGGGGGTGTGTTACCGGCGGACAAGTTACCGAGTGTGATCAAAAGGAGACCTCAAATGTTCATCATTAACACGGACGAGAGTCATCAACCTGTGAGACACTGGGTAGTGTTTTACTTTCCTTCTAGAGGACCATCAGAGTTTTTCGATTCATTGGGACATCCACCGGACTATTACCATAAACGATTTAAACGGATATTACTGAACAATGGACGCTATTATATTTATAACAACAAACGCTTACAACAGTATGATACAGTGACATGCGGACAGTTTTGTCTATGTTATGTTGTACATAGATCGCGAGGGTGGAGTATGAGACATATTGTTCATACGTTTGATTTTGTGAACTTGTACTATAATGAACGTCTTGTGAATCGTGTTTTGTGAATATTGTGTATATCAAAATATAATAAGTAGAACTGAATCATCTGTTTGTTTTTCTTTGTTGTTTGTTTTTTCACTCAATAGCAATGAGACATATATACAGTTGACATATTTTATTAACCCCGCTCAATACAGTACTCCAGGGATTAGGGTGGTCCCCCGAAGTACTTTACAATAGTGGTAGTTCAATAAGTACGGGTTTACCCACATCATACAATTGAACACAAATAGGTTTCAAATAAATACATTTACTGAGGTGTCTATATACACATGCTATGTAGTCCTTCCAATTATTTTTTCTTCAATGTTCTTGTTATTCTCTAGTAGGAATACAATTCCTTGTTGAATGATAATACAAACACAGGGTGTGACACTCTTTTGAAGAGACAGTATCGTTATGAACATAGGCTATGGACGCGATTTTGTTTGGCGCCAATCTAGGAGGCAGATGTTACGTGAAACAATGAATCAATCAAATTGCAATGGCCGCCATTTTGTTCAAACCCACCAAAACCCACCAGATGCCATATTGGAATGGACGCAATTTTGTTTGGCGCCAATCTAGGAGGCAGATGTTACGTGAAACAATGAATCAATCAAATTACAATGGCCACCATTTTGTTCAATAGACCCTACATTAGATTCACTCCTAGTCATGCCTTATATGTAAATGAGTTCCTATAAATAGTAACTAGGTCAACAAAATGGCGCCCGTTTGTTTGGAAGTAAAGAGACGCCTATATACTTCTATACAAATAGAACATCATTCAATCGTAATTGTTTAATATGACAATAAAATGTAGTGTGTGATGTTCAATGTCAAAATGTTGCACACCGAATAAAAGTCAATTCTTATTACTTATTTGTCTTAAAATTCAGACCAGTGTTGGGAACCTACGAAACGTTACGTTAGCTAGTTATATTCGAAACGTTCCATTTGTATTCAAACATCTTTTCCTAAAATAGATTGCGTCACGGGTTTTAGTAGAAATTTTGAACTCTTACAAAGGCCTGCTTGCTGAACAAGGCATTTGATCTTATATACATTGTCTTTATATAAAAAGTTGTTTTATAACATTTTTTCTAACGAAAATGATAAGTTTGCCTTCTGTTATTTTACATCAATAATATAAAAATTGTATGTACAATTCTTACACAATAATAGCATATGTGCAATATTCGCAAAATTTTGTTTGTATCATTGCATCTCCTCTGTTTCATTTGATTTACATATTTCCATCAAATATTACACCATTACAGTAAAACCTCAATAATAAGACCACCCTGAAAACTGGGCTTAATATTGAGATGGTATTAATATTGAGGTTGACTAAAGAGTGAAACAGTGTAAATGGACTTGAACGTTGTGTTCTTAATTTTGAGGTGCTGTTATTATTGAGGTGGTCTTTAAGTGAGATTTTACTGTATTTTGCGACAGTTTTTCCGGCGAAATTAATACCTTGAATCAACTTTCTCTTCCAACAACTGTAGTAGAGTCACAATATCATTGCGAAGACGGATGGCGGAAGGTTACTGATATTCACGGAACCGGGTGTTTCCTTGTTGTTAAAGAAAATGCGACGTGGGAGACTGCTAGAAGAATGTGTGAAGACAAACTGGCGTATTTAGTAAATCTTGAACGATTTGAAATGTTTAACACATTCTTTGAAGATCTGACTGCAGGTAAGCACCTCTAGTACATCAATATAATCTTTGTGTTTTGTCCATTACATACTCAACTGAGACTAATCAAAGGACTGAATGTCCAAAGAGGCGATTCCAAGACTGCACGTTTTCCATATTATCGTATTATAAATTATTAACTTATTTGCCAAAAATGACGCAAAAAATACAGGTAAGCCGTTTATATCAAGACTCCCGCCACAACTGATATATCCCTTAAAAATCCGCCATCATACTCACTAAATCTATAATGAACTCAGAGGACTTTACATGTACTATTTCCTTGAGACGATTAATATGGCGATACTTCGAGTAGACCATCCGGTTGACGATGATAGCAATGAGACGCTAAAGTATCTAACAAATCAAACAGACATGTGCTGGTCACGCCTCTCCTTGATATATATTTTTTTAATCTTCTAAAAATTTCCTGTGCGTCTAATAATCTGTAAGTTCTGTTAATCATGCCTGAACTCGTTTTTCTTCTAATGGTCCTAAAATTTACTTAATCATTTACATACGGTTTCCTTTCAATTCCTCAGTAGTAATTAATAGATCATCGATTTACAATTAATGTAGTTCTGTAAGCGTTTGCTATTAGTCCACCATGATCACACACAAAATATATTTCTTTATAAATATTTTAATTTCAGACGATGTCCGGGTTTTCTGGTCAGGGATACATATCAACGAAGGACGTCTGATGTGGGATGACATGGGACCTCGGCCTGTTATTAGAGCTGAGTATAATCGGTAAGTGCATGGCATGTCTTGATTGTTAATGATTGTGAAATCCAAACTAACATACACTAAGCAAAACTGCAGACATTAAATGGGTTTTTTTGCAAAAGAATTCCACACGATTCGTGAGTACAAGTAAAGGTACATAATTGCCATCGTGCACAATCACGCATTCTGTGACGTAAAACTCATAGCTTATCTTGCCTGTATGTACAGAAGATTGTCACTATTTCTCTCCCTTTACCACTTCTAGCGTTCGCTCCCTTTATCCATTCTATAGTTTTTCGGCGCAGCTGTACTAACATGGCTTTGCAATGAAATCTTGCTTAACTAACTTCTTTTCAACCGAACAACGTTCGTAACGTTGACGCGAATTGGTAAACCAATAGATAAGGGATACGTTACCTTAACGCAATCCACTGAATTTCGGTGAATTTACCGAATCCATTTTGGATCTTGAGTGACCAGCGATTGTAACAATTCGACTAGTTCTGATTCCACAGACGATTACCAGCTGGAAAGAATGAGTGGCGATACATGTCTGTCCTGCAGAAAGGCAGTATGTATCGCGTGGTGTGGCCACGAATGGAAAGTGTGACTTGGTGAAGAAATCTGTCACCCTGGATGGCAATGAGGCCTTGGGAGATCATGTATATCATCAACAGCCTGCTGTCTGACCGTCTCTGCTGCAGAGGGTCCCAGGCGAGATAAGATATTGTAACATTTGGCTCTCTCCGATGTGTGTGTGGATAAATGTTCCAATGTATATGTACAGTAATACACAAGGCGGCGTAACGTTTCAATCAGATTTAATAGATCTAAGACAAATAAATAGCACACGAAATATTCATGTACTATTCTGATAAGCCTGGCGGGTGATGCCAGTCGGTTTCACGGGAAAGGGATAAAAGAGAGAGAAACGTAGCTACAGGAAACGCCACACACATAAGCCAGTGCCTCCCCACGCAGACCTCCGAGAAAACAACAATCCACAAAACACAAGGCACTTAAGCAGGTTAAAGGGTACATATGTTAAGGAACAGAGGCACAAGGAAGGGCCTGGCAGACCATAAGATATAACTAGGAGAATCAAAGCGGACAGTGAAGGAGGGGGCGATTAAGTGATGGAAAAGATCACAGGACAAGTCAAGACAGCAGGCAGCAAGAGGCCGAAACTGGGCAGGAAATAACCTGAACAACATATAAAGTGACAGAATAGCACAGGGGAAAGTTAATATAAAACACATTCAAAACACAAGCAGAAATAATAACCATACAGCGAATTACAGCCTTGGAACTGTCAGTAAAAACACTAGTCGAATCACAAATAAAAGATTGATCTAAATAGATCTAACAATTTACAATAATACAAAATATTTACCAATAATGGTTATGATAATGTAGATGTAGAATCTGTGGTACATATATATTCTATATATGGAAACTATATAGAAACTCTATAATATGGAAGTGTCGGATGCCAGTCGTGGAGTGAGGAAACGCGGAGACCTCTGTATTTATAGGCCTACGGAACATTTCCTCACAGTTCCTCACCGAGCACCAAAACTTACTCACGGAAAATACCGAGTGTAAACCACGTTAAATTATTTAGTTTGAAACATAGCGCGATACATCACCCGTAAAACTAGTCGGATAACAGGACAAGACACGCACGCACGCACGCACGCACGCACGCACGCACGCACGCACGCACGCACGCACGCACGCACGCACGCACGCACGCACGCACGCACGCACGCACGCACGCACGCACGCACGCACGCACGCACGCACGCACGCACGCACGCACGCACGCACGCACGATACTGGAAACCCGAGAGACTACTTCTTAAAACTACTTGCAGTCGCTATGTCAGATTAAATATAGTTAGAAAGCTCATACTTTCTGTTTCAATATATTATTAACAACTAGTAAGTCTACAACTTGCTTTGTTAAAAAACGTCAATGAAAGTATGTACCTGGAATTATCATATTCAAAATGTGTGTACGTCAAAGAATAGCGACTGCTAGACACATGTGAATGAACGAAGTGCATTATTCTGGATATCCTGTATTAAATAAAGTAATTTTAATTGATTCATCGGTCCAGAAAGACAACTAAGGTATACTTCTAAGTGCCGACGTCGGTAAATATGATTGATATAGTTTGACATGTTATTTTTAAGACATAAATGTGAGGACCTAATTCTCAGATTGTCAAAACATAACGATGCATATATAAATATTCCTGCAAGTTAAGAATAATAATTTTACACAATAAATCACACAACATGTTCATTAATTGCTGGTGTAAACTGTATATGACAAGTCAACCCCCCTAATTGTGAAATGAAGAATTTACTATTTTAATTCAATTTCTTGCGGTTATTTAACATGCATAAATTATAAAGAGAACACAACCTAGATCTAGCTAGCATGGTAATGCCAAGCATTACGTTATCATGTGGCAAGTGTTGCTGGTGGTTTTGTAGTCACCAACGGCGAACCTGGCTGCTCTGCATTGGACCGCTTCCAATCGTTTGATGTTCTTACAGGTGTAAGGATCCCAGGCGGAGGAGGCATACTCTATAAGGGGCCTCACCAGGCTAGTCTAGCACTGGATTTAGTATCCCTGGGGCACCTGGCTAGGTTTCTTCGAAAGAAACTGAGGGAAGTGTTGGCCTTCTTGGTTTTGTCTTCAACATGTGCGTTCCAGCATAGGTTGTCCGATAGGGTGACTCCGAGGTACTTGCTAATTAATGGCCATGGATAGTGTAGTTGGCATTGATGGGGTTGTGTTTCTTGGTGAATCTGATAACTTCACACTTGGAGGGGTTGAATGACATCTGCTAATCCTTCTCCCATTTCTGCAGGCAGTCGATGTAATCCTGTAGGAATATAGTACATAACACTATATAGACGGGAATAAGGGAGAGCACTCGTGACAATCTCCGTTGACGGTATCTGGAACACACGTTCATATACTGTCCTTGCGGTTTAAGAATCAATGGCGTAAATTAGTCCATGATATAAAAATGTGTATGTTAGTTCAACAACAAAATAAATGACGCCCAATTCTAATAATTGTGCTAAAGATTTAAATAGTGAGACTATAACTATTTTTAAATGTTAGTAGTCTTGAACAATGTATAACCCTCTGAGCATCATATAAAATATGTATTCACAAGTTCATGTTTGTATTTTAATAGGCAACTATATGTATGGTATTGGGAGAGTCGACCAAACCCTAATACGGGGAATTGTGGGAAGTCGTCTCTTATCCATAATACTGACGATCGCTACTTTGAAGAAGCTTATGTGACCTTGATTGATTGTAACACGTCTCTTCCGTACATTTGTCTGAAGTCTGGAAATGACTTAGATATGAAAGAAGGTAAGAAAAGAGTTATCAACTGATTGATTTCAATTTAAATAGAGCTAATGAAATTACGAAAAGCATGAAGTTAATCTGTGAAATAACATGGTATAAATGCTTTCTATATACAGGAGATTGTCACGATTTCTATACTACTATAGAAGGGATAAAGGGAGATAACTCAATGTATATAAAGGGAGAGAATTCGCGACAATCTCTTGTGTTTATATACATACGTTTTCGCAAGAGCGTAACATTCAAAAGGTAGAGGAATCTATTACACATCCATTGACGCTATATTTACACGTTACATATCACAAAGCTTTGATTCGACAGTCGGCTCCGATTTAAACTTACAAGGTGGCGTTAGCTACTGACCAAGAGATTGAAAACAAACTCGTGATGTAATTTATCCCACAAGCGAACTCATCGCATAATACATACTGTATGAGTTTAATTACAGTCGGACATCGTTCATGAAATCGAATTCATCGGGTCCACACTTTTATTATGAATAAGACGTGGTTTCGAATAGCCCATTTCAGTTTGATGTGCATAAGAAGATACATTGGGACTTGCTATTTATTTCGGATGATACCAAGTAGTCTAATACAAGAGCGAATAACCGAGGTCCGACTGTAGATTAAAAGAAGTGTAGGTTAATAAGTAGGTTTGATTGACCTGAAAAGAAATTTCCCTAGACACAACCTTTGGTTTATGTCAGTTATTTTACAGGAGACTAAAGACCCATCGAAAGCAAGTCATTTTAAGTTAGGTCAAGATTCTCAGAAGATGGTCACATGGCGAAGATGTTACGTGAGAACAAAGAACGACAACTCTGCTAGTCATATAATAAATTATTAACTGTTCTCACCTTTCTTTTCAGTGGATATCTGTCCTCCGGGTTTCCTTGGTAACAAATTTCTACCCCATTGTTACCAAATTAGTGAAGACCTTGTACATTATGATGTTGCACAGAGAAATTGCGAACTATATAACAATGGAATTTTGGTGCAAGCGAACACTGATTTTGGTAGAAAAATTGTGGAGAAGGTCACAGAGAGCGTATATACAGAAAGAGAGCAGAGTGAGTCTGGTTTATACATAGTTCTCACATCTACAATATTTACCTCCCTTGTTCTGAATTGTCGGCCATTTTGACAGGCACGTTTCCTTAAAGTTTATGGGAAATATAATCTAAACGATGATAAACTAATCCGATATATAAAAAATATCTTATCCATTATGCTCATGTGGGCAGTAAGTTAATGAAAAAGTGGTTGTCACATGCAAATTCTCTTGGTATTTTCTCAATTATCACATATTTGTAATTTACGCCTATAAGGGCTTATCAGTTTTGCCTATCAAAATGGCCGACAGTTAAGAACAAGGGTGGTAAAAGTTTTAGATGTGGGAAATTTATATATTGTCTATTTTGTGTCGCAGCCGTACTAACATGGCTTTGTTGTTTTAAATACATACCGGTATCAGTGTTGTGTAAATCAATCAAATATTACGTTAACCACTAAACCAACTTCTTTTCAGCCGAACAATGTTTGTAACCTTGACGCGGATTGGTTAACCTTTCGATAAGGGCTACATTAACAACCAAAAAAATACACTGAATGTCGGTGAATCATTTTGGATCTGAAGTGACCAGCAATCGTAACATATCAGCATTTTTTTTGTTGCACAACAAATCTTTACCTTCAAATTGTGCCTAGCATCTTTTTTTCAAGATGTTTCTGGTTTATTTCTGAATTTTACTAAAATTCTTCTAACGAAATATTTGGTAAAGTAAAGCCTGGAAAAACACCATGCCTGTTTCCTACACGTGCTACGTATACTAAAACAGTTGGGTCGGTTGGCAGGGATTTTATTTTCTTAAATAACTAACGAATTCATACATATGTAAAATGGCAGAAAGTACTGTATATCTGATTTTCATAAATAATGGGTTCGGAGGTAAAATATTAGGATTGATTGGGTTGAAGGAAACAACATATTTGTTGCGACTATTGTGGCTATGTTTTGATATTCAGATTATAATCTACAAAATTAATCTGTTCAACGAAAAGAAAACAAACATATTTAAGATAATCATCTTTGTTTTGATAGATAGTATGTTGACTTTCTTGTACTAAATGGAGAGCAAATTATGAAGTTCAAATGTTATCGTTTCTTTAAGAGATAGTTCCCACATTTACAATATTTACCTCCCTTGTTCTTAATCATCAGCCATTTTGATAGGCAAAACTGAAAAGACCTTATAGGAGTAAATCAGATACATGTGATAATTGAGAAAATACCAAGAGACAAGCACTTTTTCCTCAACTTTCTGAGCCATCTGCCCACATAAGCATAATGAATAACTTATTTTCATTGAGCTGATTTTATTTTATCATCGTTTACAATACATTCCCTTTAAACTTTAAGGAAATTTGCCTATTACTATGACCGACCTTTCAAAACAAGGAAGGTAAATATTGTAAATGTGGGAACAATCTATTGAAATATTCAGATTTTAGATAGGTTCTGTTGATATTAAACGCCAACAGTCATATCCATATTAACGATGGCTTAATGTTATAGGTGAAGATGTGATTGTTTGGGTACAAGATTCGAGGACAAGAAACTGCACAGTGTTCCAGCGACAATCAGCTGTGTTTGCTAATGTACTGTGTAACTCTTCAAACGTGTACACGTACATGTGTGCCGTGCCAGTTCTTGTACCAGGTAAATTTTTCAATAAACTTTCATAGATTGTGTTCTTAGAAAACTTTGAACAGTGTTCGACCTTACCTAAACATCTGCAGATGATCCGCAAAAATATCACATGACAAGGCTGTCTTTTGACGATTTTTGGGTCTAAAATAGGCCCCATTCCCCAGGCAGAAGAATTAAAATTTCCCCCAAACTTGGGTCAAAATTCCCCTCCAGAATCACAAAAAAAATTAAGTTAAATTTGTGTTTGTTCAATCAAAAAAAACCCACTCTCTAACATGATATAGAGCTCTTGACTTTTAGATACATTTTGGAATCTGAAATTGCTATTGTGGAAATGTGAAATTTACATAAAAATTTAGTAAAAAGCGCAAAATTCCCCTTTCTCACAGCCCTGGCCCCATTCCCCTAAAGTAGTAAGACAGCCCTGCATGATTGCAACCAAATACAATTCCAAAATGACGAAGTGTTATTTACGAACGCGATTAAATAGATATTTGTTTAAGTCTAATGCAATACAAAACTTCGGGAGTGCAGGTTTTAAAAAACAAAAAAACTATGAATCAATATAAACAAAATAATTATTTCCATTTCCTTGTCATTAGGTATAAGTATACTGGGCTCGATCTCTCAAAACATCTCAAATATGAATCTCAGCTAAATAGAGGATTTCCCCAAAATAGAGACTGAGATTGAGACAAACCTCATTTAAATCTCTTGAAAAAAAAATAGAATTGTTTTTATCTTATCTTTTTCATTTTGTAATACCATTTTTGAGTCCGGTCTCAGATGAGGAAAATCTCAACAAGTTGACTATATTCGAGCTGAGATTTAGCTCAACTTGAGATGCTTCGAGAGATCGGAGCCTGGCCTACTGCATAAGTATACTGGGCTACTGTTTTTACATAAATATTCACATATTGTGTGTCTCTTTGACAGTTGAAGCTAAGAAATGTAGATTAGAAAGCTTGTGTAATAAAATTTAGATATGAAAAGCCTGTTATATGTGTAACTTCCCAAAATTGGACTTGAAGCAATTCAAGTTTTTTCAAATTGGCAAATTTTACGACGCAAATTTTCCCAATTTATCTACTAGTAGGGTCTTTTTCCCAAAATGGACAGAAAAAGGCCCGAGTCTAATAAATCTAGATCTGCTGTTATTTTACAATTATTGTTTATCAAATAAAGGATGTATATCTATATTCTATTTATTGTTCGTCTTTTTTTCCAGATGAAGCGTCTGTCCGGGCAACAAGTTTGCTGTTCAATCAGGAGGATTTACTCAGATATCCCGCGTTCCTATCACAGCCGGTTACCTTTTCCTTAAACCGGACACTTTATGAAAATGAGGCTGTTTTTATACGTACACCTGTTGATATTCTTGACTATGCATCAAAATTTAGAGTTAATGAAAATAGCCCTTTTCCAAAGTGGAATATAACTCATAATGAAAGAGTGAATGAATCGTATCATGTCAATGTTACTATACCTAACTACCAAAATTCGGTTAAACGACGGGATATCGCACAAGGCAATTATGACGTCATCAATAAACGCCAGAGACGCCAGTCCGGTATGTTTACGCATCTTCTACTACACATTTTGACCGTCATTTGGGTTCTAGGCTAAATTAATGAGATTTAAAATTTTAACTATCAAAATAATTTTACTGCGTCTTGTTAAGGAAATATAAAGCATAATAAGTACTAAACCCTTATGAGATTTGAATAATTGCAATATTGCAGAGAAACGTTCTACTGTGTAGGAATTGAACCATCAAAGATACAAACACACACTAAAATATCGAAAATAAGAAATAGAGCTTGGACAAGTAGAATTTTTACATTCCCTACATTTTCCCGATTCCATTTAGTTTGTTGTATTGAGGTAAAATGACGCTCGGTCGCCGTGGTGTAGTGGTGAACATAAAGGACCGGCAATCCGTAGACCCGGGTTCGAATCCCAGTAGCGCCATTGACCGATTTTTCGTGTTTCTCAAAACATGATTTTATTTTAATATTATTAAGTGCTTGTTTGGCAGATGTAAAAATTCGCCCCGTACTTCGACCTAAGTGAAGTTAACTCAATCAACTTTGTATAAGTTAAATTTTCATGAATATGTCATTAGGTCGCTATGGTGTAGTGGTAACGAGCATAACGAACCGGCAATCCGTAGACCTGGGTTCGAATCCCGGTAGCGCCATTGACCGATTTTTCGTGTTCCTCAAAACATGACTTTATTTTAAATTAAAGCTACGTACATATATGTTTCCGGGTAGTGCTGTTACCCGGCTTGATACCCGGGTACTCGAGCACTCGTACCAGCTCTAAAAAAGCTAGTTACATCTGATATTCTATAGAATTAAAAGGCAGATAGTCACACTTTTTTGAAATTTAAGTAGATCTAATAATTTCCTAGCAGATGACATGTCATTGCATTCATACCGACTCACTCTAAAATACTACGTTTTAACGTTTCTCAAAACTTTCCAGGAACTTCAAAACACAAGTCCCATACAAACATATCCTATACTAGCGTAACTTGGCGTGTAAGTCATAATAGAAAGGGCCCATATCAGAGTTGTGTATCCGTGGTTTTGGTAAACATGTTAGAAAAGTGACAATACAACATTGTAGAGAAAATCTTTATAGAGGCAGTTACCACCAATATTCTCAATTTACGTTTAAGCATTCTTTTTCCACTATTTACAAGACTATCTTCCTTTAATACATTGTGTTTTTTTTTAATTTCAACAAACAATATCCCATATAATAGATAGTTCCCACATTTACAATACTTACCTCCCTTGTTCTGAATATTTACCTCCCTTGTTCTGAATATTTACCTCTCTTGTTCTGAATAGTCAGCCATATTGATAGGCAAATTTTCTTAAAGTTTATAAGAAATATATTGTAAATGATGATAAAATAATCAGTTATATATAAAAACTTATTTAATATGCTCATTGGGCCTGTTGGCTCAGAAAGTTCAAGAAAAAGTGGTTGACACATGCAAGTTCTCCTGGTATTTTCTCATTTCTCACATATTTGGGAAATACTCCCTATAAGTTGTGCCTATCAAAATGGCTGAGGATTAAGAACAAGGGAGGTAAATATTGTAGATATTGTTATTGTGAAGGCGGTTTTACTGCAATATCAGGGGAGACACTTTCTGTGAAATGCCGTCCACATGTTGTTGGCGAAAATGTTTGTAGGCATAATATCTCGGCCAAGTTCGATAACCAGCCACATCCCCTCAGGCACTTCTGAGTTATGGCTCTTGAATTATGCAAAATTTGCAAAATTAGCCTTGTCCGCTCTCTAAGTCAAACAGTTTTTATCCGATCATTACCAAACTTGGTGAAATGTTTGTGGGCATAATATCTCGGCCAAGTTCGATAACCAGCCTCATCCCCCAGGCACTTCTGAATTATGGCCCTTGAATTATGCAAAATTTGCAAAATTAGCCTTGTCCGCTCTCTAAGTCAAACAGTTTTTATCCGATCATTACCAAACTTGGTGAAATGTTTGTGGGCTTAAAATATCTCGGGCAAGTTCGATAACCAGCCATATCGCTCAAGTCACTCGGGAGTTATCACCCTTTGATTTTAGAAATTACTTAAAATTTGTTTTGTTTTAACTCTGAGCTCTGACTTATGACGGGCGTATTTTGTGACAGTTTGCCACTCATGATATTTAGGTAAACACGATAATGAAAGAAATAGCGAATTTGAGTTATACATGGCCAAGGCCAGCTGAAGACTATTGAGCATTGGTAAACTTACTATATGTGTGAGCTGATATTGTCTCAACTTTTCAGAGGAAAGTTGTTCCTTAAACAACCCTAATTTTTTAGGGGCTGGTCTAAAATATGGCAATATTGTCTGCAAAGGCAAGCGGGATAAGTATTACATAGCATATGTATAAGCACCATCATGATAGAATATAATGCTACAATAAATCAGAATCGCTTAGGTCATGCCGTTATATATTTTTGTTAAGCGTCCGCGTGCGCCTAGGTTCTGAACTCGGTGAGCCAAATAAACATTTTTGTAAGTTTAAAAAATCGCCAAGGGAAGTAACCGATGTGTCGTATTTATGTATGTTTTTGTAAATATTTTTTTAACTTGCATGTTTGAAAAAAGTGAGGGAAAATTAGTCGGTTTTTATGTTAGACTTTTATTTGTTTATAAAGAAACAAGTTGTTTTATTGTAATTTATCATGTTTACCTAATTAAACATGTGAATTGATACACATCGTCTATAATCTGGCTTAACGTTTTTTTCGAAACGACTTTGAGTGCTTTTGTTAATAGGTAGGTAGGTTTCGCAAAACAAGGTTGTCGCTTAACAAAAATATAAAACGGTATGGCCTTATTTGAAAATCTTATAATGAAAGAACTCTGTATACTCTGTGCGCGTCGGGTGTACCCTCCCCCCCCCATTGGATCCGCTAGTGGTGTCGACAACTGGCGTGTTACACCGGAATATTTATTTTATTGCTTCTCTTTCAGGAACAAATCCTGTCTACAGGTCCAGCGACTGTGATGATATTATAAGGTCTACGGGATATTATCAGTTTGAACTTACTAGATATCTCCCACCACGAAATGTTACCTCGGTAGTGCGGCTTGTTCGTTACTCAGGTATGTATTAAATTGATAATGATGGGTACCGCATTTTCTACATAATACTTAGGTAACTGTTAATTGGTTAATGCGATACATATCTAGTTTACTAGATAATTAACTTAAAAATGTGGATATCTAGTTACTTAATTAGTTACACATGTAATATACAGAAAGAAATTATGTAGTTATCTAGATATTTATCGCGTTAACTACTTAACATTTATATAAAATATATTGTCCATTCTGAAAACCTCGGGGATTAAGGCGATATATGCCCTAGAAAATAGCCATATTTGCTTTTAAGCCACATTTTAGAAACTACATATTATAGCAAGATGAAATGTATTCTGTGTTATCGTTATACTGTCCTTCAACTAATACTGCTATAATTTGTAAACATGTTGAAAGATAATGAAGTTATTTGAACTTTTGGTACTGTCAAATTGTACATGTTGGTCCGGCTAATTTCACAAGCGTAAATTTTGCAAAAGAAACACATTTATACAAAGATAATAATAAAATCTACCTCATGCTTTCGAGATTTTTTCAATGAAACATAAAATTAAGTTTTTATTCCACATTAACAAGAGAAACAAGGGGGGAGTACAGAAATTCTAGATTTTTTTATTTTTTTTATATAATTTTTTAAAAATCATGATGGCAGAAATATGCCATTATACATTGTATGTATGATTTAAACTTTGTTTAGCTTTTAACCAAAAATTACAAAATATTTTGTAAACATAAAAGAATGTCATTTTACCAAGTACTTTTTGTGTAAAACATTCCAACTCTTGACAAAAATTTTAAACAGAAAAACATGTTAATTATAACAATTAACATGCTTGCGTCATTAAAAGTAAGAAGCAAAAAGATGGCAATAATCTGAAAGTATGACCATGACAACGTGACAGTTTCTGTCAATCTAAAACTTTTGACTTCCAAACTCTGATTTCACCATAGTACGCTACGGGAAAGTGAATTATATGTTTGTGCCTCTCCGCTTAAAATATGAACCAATCAAATCATCTAATTTGTTGCATATTAACGCAACGCTGCACATACAATATTTGATTGGTCTGTAATGTAGGTCAAAATCCACGTTATATAGCTACACCGAAAACTTCATTTGTTCAGCTAGTTGATGACAAAATTGAATTAATTGTGCTAGGTTTAAGATGAAGGAAATGAAAGTTCAGTGATTTGTTTGGAAAACAATTTTACTGCCTGTGCCTTTTCAATTGAGAAAATATGCTATTTTACTTATAATTGTTTTAATTTCCTGCTTTTGATGAATGTAGTGTTGCTTTTCCCCCTTTCATTTCAAAGTGCTATTTTCAGGATGGTAAAAAGTCAGTTAAAAAAAGGGGATAAAAAAGGAAACTTTTTTGGGGAAAATGGAGGCTTTTTTGCTAGGGGAAACAGCCGAAATTCAGCAGTGAAATTGATAAAAAACAATCACTGATAGCATGTCTAAAATTGTCACACACATCAACAAAGCAGATGACACATATACATTATATGTCTAAAACAGTTGTACACTGATTAAGGACAATCTAATAACCAGGTTCATACCTTTTTCTAACATTTCAGAGACAGATCTTTATATTTATGTGGTATATGCAACCTTACAGAAAGATGTACTACAATTTCCAGGAAACGAATCGATTCTTTCTATTGAGGACATCTATTTATTCAACTTATTGAAAGATAACTCTTACATACGAAGCCTTGAAAATAATATTAAATCAATGTTAGAGGAGACACCAGCTGCACTAGCAGAATCAACTATGTGCTATCGAGGACAAATTGAATTCATTGACATCAGGTGGACAATTACCTTAAATCTTTAACAATGAATGCCATTTGTATGTTTGCTACTGTATGCATGCATTGGCTTCACTAATTGTATCTTTGTATCAGGTGTTAAACATTGACATCATGTATAGAAACATTGACATCATGTATGGAAACATTGACTTCACGTATGGAAACATTGACATCATGTATGGAATCATTGACATCATGTATATAAACATTGACATCATGTATGGAAACATTGACATCATGTATGGAATCATTGACATCATGTATGGAAACATTGACATCATGTATGGAAACATTGACATCATGTATGGAAACATTGACATCATGTATGGAAACATTGACATCATGTATGGAAACATTGACATCATGTATGGAAATAATAACATATTGCACGTTCGTATTGTATATTTGTATTGACACATTTATGTGACACATTGACCTCATATTTTGTATTCAAACATTGACTTCAGATTAGTCATGACACATTATTTAATATAGCAAATGTTCAGGTATTTTACTTAATTTTATTTCAGTAAAAATGTCACAAAGATGCGATATTTTTTTTTCCCAAGAAACGCCCGGCAGAAAACTGAGGATTATGAGTCCAGTGTATTATTAAGTATTGCCCATCATCTGAATAACACAATGAGTAGAGTTATATTTGTACCGTCATCTCTTCGTGTGTTCAGTACCGGTTAGTATGTTACTGTTCAAAAATGGTTTAATATTTTAGAATTGAAAAAAAGGTTTGCGGTTTGTTTCCTCGCCTTAAGCTGTATAATTGGACTATATATAATAAATGTATAACTTTTCAGTTTTGTTTAAGTTAGTCTCAAAACTCAATAATCTGATTGGTTGTTTCTGTGCTCAAGTCTTGAAATTAACCAATGGCAAGACTTTGTTCAGAGACTGTTCTCCAAGCTCAATTTATTGAATATACAGGGTGTAAAAAAGATATTCGGGTTCGATATTTTATTTCGGATAATAAATGGTTTCGAATAGCACATTTCAATTTGACGTGCCTGAGAAGATACGTTGGGACTTTGATATTTATGTCGAATGATACCGACTATTTGGACGGAAGGTTGTCAATAGGTGAATTCGACTGTAATTATGAATAGGTCGCTTAATGTTTTTTCTGATTTTGGTAAAATTTAAACTTTTTCATTTCACATCACTTTTGAAGCACATTCTCGATGATTGGTTCCTGGATATTACTTGCACGTAATTCAAGGATTATGAAGGCCGGTGGAAATTGCTCGTCCGGGACTGGATTTAACTTGTGGCCACTGGAACCGCAGACTGGTTCTCCACCATTTTACTACTTTGTCTCTTCTTGTGTATTGCATTAAAGACTCTGATAATTCCATTCCATTTTGTTGCAGTTAATTGTGGCTATCTGAAAACCGTAGTGGACGGGAAGCAAGTAACCTTGTTTCCTGTGAGGGTTGGTCGTCGTGGATACAGTGCAGAGAGGTGCTATCCTGGTAAAGTAACATATTTATTCCATTTTAAGGGGCATGGTGAGAAGGCGGGAAATAGCATCAGGGGTGGTATTCACGAAACATTTTTCGACGCAGCCGTACTAACATGGGTTTGCTAGGAAATTTCTCTTCAACCGAACAACGTTTGTAACATTGACGTGGATTGGTTAACACTTTCGATTAAGGTTACGTTAATTACCGAAATACACTCAATTTCGGTGAATTTACCGAAATCCACTGAATTTTGGTGAATTTACCGAAATCCATTTGGATCTGGAGTGACCAGCAAGCGTAACATCTCGGCATTTTTTTATTTTGCACAACAAATGTTAACCTTCAAATTGCGCCGACCATCTTTTTCGGCGCAGCCGTACTAACATGGTTTTTGCTATTTGCATATCAGTGTTTTGTAAACCAATCAAATCTTACGTTGACCACCAAGGCAATTTAATCTCTTCAACTGAAAAATATTCGTAACATTGACGCAGATTGGTTGACATTGTGTATATTGTATTCCATGATTTATCCAGAAAGTAGTGTTGTTAGACATTATAGCATGGATTACGTTCCCTTACCATTTCATTACGCTGAGTACTAGACTAATTAGTCATCACCACGGGCAATTGTCCGGTGTTGGAATTAAGAAGACTTTCTTGGTGTAATGTACCAGTTGCGATCATTTATATCGTTTTAATCAGATACATCGCTATATAACAAACTATACTGTGTCTATGGTTAATCACACTATGCAGTGATCTCCCCTTACAGGTCTCGGGGTTTATGTAGTATGTTGTACAACAAATTTTAACCTTCAGATTGCAACAAATTTGTATTCTTCAAGTTGCGCCGACCATCTTTTTTTAAAGATTTTTCTTGTTTTAGGTTAAGATTTTTCTTAAAAGCAATGTTTTCCTTAATATCTACAAGGGTTTCCTTAAATATTTAGAAAATACTTCAATGGTATTCACTAAATGTCTTATCTTAAGATTTTTCTTTTATACATGGCATTTTTCCTTAAAAGATTAGGTAGCATCCATTTTCCTTAGATGAAATATATATTTTCCTAAAAGTTATGACTTCCCTTTGCTAAGGAAATACCTTAGTGGCACTAATGAAAAGTTTAAGTTTAAGGATTTCCTTATCTTTAACTAAGAAAAAGAAAATAAGGATAAGTACAATCTTAAGGTAAACCTTAAGATGTTTTGTGAATACCACCCCTTGAGGAGGAAAAGAGGAAAAGGGGAAAGAATTTACAATACAAAGTTTACATTTCTATGTCCAAAACCTTGTATTCATAACCTTTAAGGGGTACACACATGTAAATTACAGATTGGAGTCATCAGGGTTTCCAGCGGCCCTAAAATTCCTAAACAATTCAGAGTTTCTGAAACTTTGCTAAACTTCCTAAAAAGTGTCAACACTCTATTTTTATACCCCCCTCCGAAGATGAGAGTGCATATTGGTTTGCACATGTCGGTCGGTATGTCCGTCTGTCGGTTTGTCTGTCGGTCCGTAACCTTTTCCTTTCCGATCAATAACTCAAGAATCCCTTCACTTATCATCCTCAAACTCGGTCCACACATTCATCTTGGGTAGCAGAGGAACCCTTTAGATTTTGGGGTCACGTGGTCAAAGGTCAAGGTCACAGGGGGCATAATGTTTTACAAACATCTCTTGTTTTCATTTTAATTCCTAATAAGGTGAATGTCGATTAAGTTACAAGTACTTTACTTGTTTATATTTTTAAATTGTATTAAACACTATTTTCCTAGTTCTCTGGAACAATAACTTTTCATACAGTTTATCAGTGGATCGTTAGCTTCGGTTTGGTACTGGCTGTGACTGATGTACAAAAATTTGACTTTTGATAAATGAATGAAAGAAACCCTCTGTTCATATAGTTCTGCGAAGTGTTTTTAAAGCATCATTTAATTGCATTTTGAAGCATTTGTATATGCCATTACCTAAACTTTACAAAGAAATACAATGTGTATGGTATTTGTTGCATAAACATGCAATAATACAGTGTGCAGTTCATTTTAAGTAGCCTTATGTTAGTAAAACAAACTTTATTTTTATCTCTGAATGACTATTCGGAAATGCACCAATTTGGAAAAAAATCATTTAGCCCTTTAGACGATTACTGAATAACAGCTGTCAATAACAGCTGTCAATAACAGCTGTCAAATAAAGCTGGACATAATTGTATCTGATGGCATTTTGATAATCTACAGGTCACTCAGCGTTGGCAACGGCAACATGCCTTGGTGGTTACGATGATGGTGTCAGATGGTCGGACATTACGCTAAACGAAGGTTGTGGCGTTGTTCCTACATTAAATCAGTCGGAAAGCACAATGTCATTGAAACATTTGTCTCAGGTAAGCTCATTGGTTTGCTTTAGTATGACTCAGAACATCATAATTCAAGATTTATACAGCGGTTTTGTCCATTCTAGAGTTCTCTCCCTTTATCCGTCCTAGAGTTCTCTCCCTTTGTCCCTTCTATAATATATATATATAATATGTTTTTATACCACGCTCACCGCAATTCGTCCGTCCAATTAACGGCCTCAATTTCTGCCGTCTATATCATATGTATAATGTTCATGAAGTTCATGTGGTTGGATAGACCATCTCGTTGCATTCTATCCTATACATAGTACTTAATTTAAGAATGTCAACGAATGGCAATTTTGGTATTCGAATATTTGGTCAACCTTCCGAACGAATGTTCGAACATTCAACCTTCATATTCAATAAAAATACATTTGAAGTTCGAAGTAACTTTATCCTTATCAATTTTGTGTTTTAAACTGATCACTAAAGTTGTAAAAATCCCCACAATTACCAATATTTTCAGGGCCTTAGTGTCATCACCAGAGTGTTATATCTCTCTTGCCCCCAAATATACAACATGACATGTCAATTAACTCCTGTGGCTATTATTTTTACACGTAAAATGTCATTCAATACGATAATGCCCATCATTGACATTTAAAACACTTTCATTCAGCCTTTATGATGAACATATATTTTGTCGAATATTCGAATGCCGAATAAGTATTCGAATATTCAAACATACATACATACGAATATTCGAATATCCGAATATTCGTTGACATCCCTACCAAATATGCATATACTATAGAAGGGATCAAGGGAGAGAAAAAATCGGGTTAATATGCGGCCCTGTCCAATAGGACTGTCATTGATTCCAATATTTGCATATCGACGATATTAATATATCGAAAGACAATTATCAATGATATATCAATATGTCGGTTATAGTTCTGAATTCTATTTACATCTATTTTTCTGTATATTTATGAGTGTATATACATATTTAAATGTTTGACTTTTATGATAACAAGATACCATTAAAGTAATTAATCCATATTTTAACTTCACAGTATTATATTATATTGCTGACATTAGGAATGCACTATACAATAGAACACTGTTTAACAAGCGGACGACGTACGCCATTTTGGTCTATTTTTAGCTCACCTGAGCACGAAGTGATCATGGTGAGCTTTTAGGATCGATGATTGTCCGGCGTCCGTCGTCGTGTGTCAACATTTTCTTTAAACATCATCTCCTCCTATACTACTGAATGGATTTTGTCCGAACTTCACAGGAATGATCCTTGGGTGGACCTTTTTCAAAGTTACATAAATCGTTCCGGTCTGCTGTATAAGTAGGTCAGAGGAGCTAAAATATATTTTAAAAGTGTAAACTTTGAAAATATTCTTGTCCAAAACCATAAGGCATAAAGCTTTGATATTTGGTGTGTAGAATTGTCTAGTGGTCCTCTTTCACGACTGCATACATTATTAAATTCCGTTAAAAAACATGACCGCCAGGGGCGTGGCCGTGTTCCCTAAATGTATATAGTGGAAACTATAAACAACATCTCCTCCTAAACCACTCAATGGATTTTGACCAAACTTCACAGGAATGATCCTTATATGGTTCTCTTTCGAAGTTAAATAAATAGTTCAGGTCTGTTGCATAAGTAGGTCACTGGAGCTAAATATAGATTTTAAAAGTGCAAACTTTGAACATCTTCTTGTCCCAAACCATAAGGCCTAGGGCTTTGATATTTGGTGTGTAGCATTGTCTAGTGGTCCTTTTACCAGTTTGCATAAATCATTAAAATCTGTCGAAAAACATGGCCGTCAGGGGCCGAGCCTTGTTTCCTATATGTATATAGTGGAAACTATAAACGTCATCTCCTCTTAAACCCCTGAATGGATTTTGACAAAACTTTACAGGAATGATCCTTAGGTGGTCCTCTTCCAAAGTTACATAGATAATTTTGGTCTGTTCATAAGTAGGTCAGTGGAGCTAATAATAGATTTTAGAAGTGAAAACTTTGAAAATCTTCTTGTGCAAAAATCATAAGGTCTAGAGCTTTGATAATTGGTGTTAAGCATTGTCTAGTTGTCCTCATAACAGATTGCATAAATTATTATGTTCGGTAAAAAAACGTGGCAGTGTATTCAGGTGAGCGATATAAGGGCCATCATGGCCCTCTTGTTTACCTGTATTTTCCCGCCATAATATCGATATTTGTAGGTGTGCATCGAATATCAATGGACAGAATGAAATTGTTGATATGTCGGTATTGATTGTATCAATGAAGCCCTACTGTTCAAGATAAAGTAGGGGAGACTGGACTTTATTATGCCCCCCTTCGAAGAAGAGAGGGCATATTGGTTTGCTCATGCCGGTCGGTATGTCCGTCGGTCTGTCGGTCCGTAACCTTTTCCTTCCCGATCAATAACTCAAGAACCACTTGACTTATCATCCTGAAACTTGGTCCACACATTCTTCCTGTGTAGCAGAGGAACCCTATTGATTTTGGGGTCATGCAGTCATGTGGTAAAAGGTCAAGGTCACAGGAGGGCATAATGTTTTACAAACATCTCATGTTTCAGTGTTTTTGAATGTTGTATATTATATATTGCAGACTAATATCACTCCGGATAATTACTTGGACGTTATTAATAATACAATTACACTGACGGATCCAGCGATCAATCTGACGGAAGCTGATGTTATCTACACGGCAGATATAATATCGGAGTATCTAGCTTTCAATCCCTCGAACAAGGAACAGGTTAGGATACATCATTAATTGTCCCCTTTTTCATTGAAAACTTGAATTCACATTATTACCATGTGGTGTTAATGCAAATCATTCATTGGCTGATAAAACGATACTGCATAATGTGTTTAATTATTTAACTTTTTTAACAAGTTCAAGAGAGCTCTGGGCGATGTTTGTCTTTTTTAAACAATTTTAATAAATAGGAATCTAATGTTGTTTATCGCTTATTTGTAAATATACATTGTATCTGTAAATATACGTTGTATCTGTAAATATACGTTGTATCTGTAAATATACGTTGTATTTGTAAATATACGTTGTATCTGTAAATATAATTATGTATAAATAGTACTATATGCAATCAAAGGACTGAAGGTTCTGATAGGTGCTTCCAAGGCAATACTGCATTTTTCCATATTATCGTATTATAAATTAATATGCATCTATTCATGTAAACTCATTTGCTAAAATTAAACAAATAATACAGAAAAGCCGTTTATATCAAGACCCCCGCCATTCCACAATTGATATATCCCTGATAAATCAGCCATAATACTCATCAAATCTATAACGAAATCAGAGGACTTTACATGCACAATTTTCTTGAGACGATGAATATGGCGGTACTTTGAGTAGAATATCCGATTGTCGATGATAGCAACGAGAAGCTAAGCCTGAGCTACATCAATGTCTTCTATACTTGTAGATACTAGATGATGTGTACGATATTGTTAACAATGTGTTATACACAAAGAGAGACTATCTGGATTCAGCCCACGAAATCAATAATGCTGCCAACAGGTTTAGTATAAAACTTATCTTATTTGAAAATGATAAATTCTCATGTAGTGAGAATAATTGTAAGTTGTTATATGCGGGGCTAGCAGACAAAACCCTGCCTTTGTTTTTTATACGATGAAATGGCATTATTATGTCTTTAGTTATATATACAGTAAACCCTCACTTAAAGACCACCTCAATAATAAGACAACCTCGAAATTAAGAACACAATTTTCAAGTCCATTTTCACCTCAATATTAAGACCAGTTTTCAAGTGTTCAAAGGGTGGTTGTATTTTGAGCTTTTACTGTACATCAATATGAAACCCCCAAATCCCTACCATTGTTTTTGATACTGGACAAACTGTGGCCCTAATTATTGCATGTGGAGACCAGTAGCAGAGCAGAATGCAGCTTTGCCATTGGTCAATCTTAATACTGAGCTTAGAACCAACCAATCAGGGGCTTAAGTTAAGAGACTGGTCTTCATACATGGCTGATGCATGGCAACAGGAGTTAAATGACAAATATGCTTTAATTCATTGAGTTGTTCGTGTCTGCTCCATGTCTGTTACCCTTGCAATAATGTTCAAATAGCTTGGTACTGATCATGAGGTTAATGATATGATACCAGACCATTTTCCACTGTTCAAGGTCAATGTCATGCCTTGAAATCATAGATTGAACAGACCTAGACATTTAAGGAAAACACATATTATTTACGTTGTAAAACATTGTTTCTGTTTGATACAATCAGGTAAGATTTTAAATCAGTTTGCATCATATTATTATCTATCAAACAAAGTTCTGTTATGAGACATTTGAAGATATTTACCAGCGAAATAACAAGCGTTGCATTGGACGATGTGTTAATGATACACATCTATTTTATATTCTTGACATATGATGGTTTCTTTCAGAATTATTTCATCAACGGATAAACTCACAAATAGAATTGTCTTATCTAATAATGAACCAGTGAAAATTGTGAAAGAGTTTTTGGCTGCTGTAGTCCTTGAGCAACCAGGTATTGGTGACTTGACCATCGGAATAAAACTGGATGCAACTGACAATACTACGTTGAAGCAGGGCAATATAGATACAGTTGGTGCACCGACAGATGTTCCACTGAGTGGTACAGACACAGCAATTTATCTTACAAGAAAAATGGCCGAAGGTATGGTTTTTATTAGACTGTCGGCCGGCAAATCCAAAAGCAAGCATCAAAAGATCTACTTTTTGCCTGCTTCGATTTAATCGTCAATGTGCAAGTTGGTGTCTTCAGCGTAAACTCGGTTAGTTTCGCGGTGATCACGAATTTGGACGGAAGTCAAATTGGCATTTTAATCGTTGGCGATATTTAGTCTGTTATACATTGTTTTCTTCATGTGTACACTTTTGTTGGTAAAACACCCATTTCACGTTAAACACAATTGCATGAGACATTTGAGTACAGATATGTACTCACATTTACATGTACCTATGACACAGAGTACAGCCAAATGAACGGACAGAGGTTAAAGTTCACTGAATCGATCTATAAATAAAATGCGAATGAATCGGTTAAAAAATAGTCCAACTTCTGAGCGTCATTTTGTGATATCAACTGGAAAACTAACTTAAGTTGCAATCGCTTATGCCACAGAAGTAAAAAAACAAATTCTGTTGAAATAGAGCACTCTTATTTCAATTTCAGAAAAAATGTCTTCCTGTGTCGCAGCATAAACGTATACTATCACGCGTGTAGTGCATTGGGAATGTTTCCGTCATATCCCGTCGAAACTGTTCGAAATTGAATTCTTTTTGTTTAATTGTCGACTGTTAAACATAACTAATTGAAATATTAATAACAGCAGGTAAAAAATACCGTTCAACAAAAACTAAAAAATAATATTTTCCTTGATGTATTGGGCCGTGATGTATGCCGTATTCAAGGTTTTCCCAAAGCGAACCAAATGGCGGCTTCCACGAAAACGCATGACAACGGAGAAAATACAGTACACAAATGAGATGTGTTAGAACAATCGCATAGAAAATAAACACTGTAGTACCGGTACTTCATTTTACAATGCTAAAATAATGCATTAATGATTCGACGTGTACCTAATGTACAGAAACTGTGAAAGTTCGAATACATGAAAGTTGTCAACCGCGTGAACCTTAGATAGATTGTTGAGTTTGACATGCTGATGATGCCAAAACAACAGATTTGCTACACTCCACCATGCAGGTAAATTTATGTAAGATTCTTATCTTAAGTAGTCGTCCGTGGTCGGATTGAGTGAAATTTATGAATGCAACTAAAATGTAAAATAGGCCTATATAAGAATTTCAGTCTGCTAATCAGTGCTATCATCTTGGATATAAGACTGCAGGCAAATTCCTCATTTACTGTGTAGTGGTTTGGATGTAAGACTCATTCTGTAAAGTGCTGTACCAGTGTTTACAGGGTTGTGGGTTCGAGTCCGACATCTTGTGGGCTTTCCCTTGATTTACTTCAATAGTGGCAGCAGTGTTTAACAGCCCATGGTGGTAGAGCCTCTTATGCCGGAAGGAGGAGAAGTGTAGTGTGTTAGGGTTAGACAGCCAGTTAGTTAGTAGAGTGTTGTACTAGTGTTTAGGGGGTCGTGGGTTCGAACCCTACATCGGGCACACTTTCCCCTTGATTTGCTTCAACTGCTATAAATTTATGATCAACCAATACTTTGATATACAGAGCTCATGTGGAATGAACAGAATATCCCCTAACAGATACTTATCATGGCCTATGTATCTCCTGTTTTATCCTTTTCATGTATATATATGCTGATTGCCTAGTTAGGGAGATATAAATACCATTTATACATCTTGGACATGACTCAGGCAGGGATTAAACCCATGACCTTCAGCACTCAAACCAGACAACTACCTTATGAGTGATTGTGTTCTAAGACAGGCGATTTCATTTGGAGATTACACAACTTTCTTAATTGTACTGTTAACAAGGCATTGGATAATAAAATATTTTTGTCGAAAAATATATTTTAACAGTAATACCAGTACCAGAAAATGATTTTCACAAGTTGCTGACGTACATTGAAAACGCGAAATGGAAGTTTTCTCAAATGTCATGAACTTACTAGAGATGCAAGAATAGAACTTAACATGAAATTGTTTTATTTTATACAATGGTGAACGCTAACTTTTCTTTCAATCAACGGGTGTTTCATATCAAAAATGAGTTTTAAAACAGGCTAAATAGACCTTTAAAATACAGATCACAGTTACAGAATGTGCGCTTTTAGATGTACTGAGTGTACATATGCATGTACATTTTGTATTTGTGAAAACTTACTTTATACATTTTCTGTTTTCTTTTTATTTAGTGACACTGCTGAAGAAAGTTTATTCGACGCTGAGAACAGTTCCATTGGACTGTTGACCATCTTTGAATAAGGTGTTGTCCTGAAGACAAGGGCAGTTTGATCAAGAGAGTCACAGTGAAAACATCCTGAATTGACTTATGTAAAAATGCTGTTAAAAATGTTTATTCCAATCTGTCAGATGGAATTTTCAAAACTGAAACAAAAGTGTGGACAAATTTTGGCAACTGTTATTGAATTATTTATGATTTAATTTTTTTGCAGACAAACTATTTTTGTTCATGAATATAATTCTGGCAAACCCTTGAGATTGTCTATCTTTTAGTATGTGTCACTGCTATGTGACAGTTGAACATTTTGTCATGTGTTGTAAATCATAAACATGTGGCAGAAATCCTTAAATAAATATATGTTATAATAACAGTTGAATAACTATATCAGTATGTTAAGCTTTGCTGTTTCTTAGACACATTTTTGATACTTTTGACAGGAATATATCTTTGCAAATGTTAATTTTCCTGTAGAAAAGTAATTCATTTATGATCGAGTTTATCTGTTATACTGTAGTGAATAGGATTCAATGGTCGTGTTCCAAACAAGATTTTACTGGTTTTATCCCGAAAATGAATTGTTTTGTCAGTTCTCAATATTTATCCAAACTTTCAAAGAATAATACCTCTAGTCCACATATATTATAATTTAGATAATTTGTCACTTAAAATTTCGTATGAAATTGATGATGATAAAACGGAACATTTTTGCGTTTTTTTGGTGGTAAAACTTCCTCATTTTTAGCTTGACCGAGAGCTTATATTGTGTGTGCGTGTGTCTGTGTATAACAGATGATTGTGTTTGAAAATGTTTTGTATTAAAACGATTCTGTCATTTTTAGCTGTTATTAGCTGTGAGATTTTTTATTGGTCTATGATTCACAAACAAATGCAGTTTTGAAAGATAAGTGGATCTATGTTGCTCACTTGAAGTTGCTGAGCATTTTTCTTTCTGTGAGACTAGTTTATACTTATTTTATACAATATATGAATTGTTGTGTCAATCTTTTAACTCTTGATGACTTATCCTAGACAGCATTACTAAATAGTTAGAAGTTTAATTAAATAAGTTTTACAAAATAATGGTCTTAGTAGTACTTAATGCCTTGTAGTCATACTCCCTCAAACATTGTTTATCAAGTTGAATACTAGAATCATCCTGTCGATTGGTTTGTCTGTCCAATATATAACATATGAATTATCCAGCTTGTTTTGTAGCTGATTAAATTGTAGTTTATTATTAATTGCCTTGAAGTACAGATCAATAGTTGAATTCAACTTTTTCAAGGTCATATTATATATGTAAGGATAACATTGACATAGATCATTATTTAACGTCATTTATGACAAAATAATATAAGCCAAAGTGAGCCTGATAGGCATATCGCTCGAGTCACTCAGGGGTTATTGCCCTTTAATTATAGAAACTACCCAAAATAGGTCTTGTCCGATCAATAACTTTAGAAACATTTGTCCAAACATCACCAAATTTTGTCAGACTGTATGGGCATAATATCTAGCACAAGTTCGATAACCAGCCATATGGCCTAAGTCACTCAGGAGTAATCGCCCTTTAATTATAATTTGTCTTATACGATCCGTTTTACACTGATTGTTTTTCACACTGCATTGACATAACCGTAGAATTGGCGAATTTTGCAATATTTGGCGCTCTTATTTGACTATTGTTATGGTGTTAATCAGAAATAAAACAAAACATCAAATTCTGTTGTTTTAGGCGCCAGGACACGACTAGCATTTCAGCTATACAGTAAGACAGATTTGTTTGCTGTCACCAATAGCAGATTTAAAGTAAATAGTAAGATTGTTGCTGCACGAATGACAAAGGGAGGTAAAAATATTGAAGAACTTGGAGATGAAATTGTTACAGCTGTCTTCAGTATATTGGAGGTAAATAACTTTATTACAAAATACTAGTGGTGGCGTGATTATCAAAAATCGTCGCAAGACATCCGACTTCGGCGACAGAGACTTGTATAAATAAAACACTGTCAGCATTATACTTATACTAAAAACACTAAATATAGTATAATAGATATGCACTGTATAGTATTATATAACCATACTGTTGTCATCT
The DNA here is from genome assembly GCA_032209605.1 of Mactromeris polynyma. Classification (NCBI taxonomy): domain Eukaryota; kingdom Metazoa; phylum Mollusca; class Bivalvia; order Venerida; family Mactridae; genus Mactromeris; species Mactromeris polynyma. The sequence goes on along the minus strand of JASFXZ010000002.1, from coordinate 29,104,344 downwards.
CTTGACAATTGGCGGGCTAGGCATTGTTGCCCTGGGGCATCTAGTTATTAATTGTAGTTAGAAAACGGTCACTTAGTATTTTGCAAACCAACAAATTATTTATTAACATAGTATGATGAGAACATGGTATGTGCATACTGGAATTACTCTGCCAGTGAGGACGCCGGAGGTTGGGAAAATAAAGGATGTACAATGGACACCATGGTGGACGGACGGGTCGTGTGTAAATGCAACCATCTCACAAACTTTGCTGTATTAATTGTAAGTTCAGTGTCAATATTTACAATTTTGTACGTAGTGATCTCCCTTTACAAAGTACAGAGAACTCTGCCATCATATATAGACCATTATTGGTACCCAGGATATTAATAACATAAATGATACCCAGGACAAACTGACTAAAATATGAATAATTAATGAGGTGAAATCCAGCTGCTTGATTGACCTCATGACACGCATCTCATGCGAAACGGTTCACTGTTCTGAGCGATCCAATGAGATGGCAGCTTTCAAATCGTGTTAAGCTGCCATTTTGTCAAATTTACTGATAGCTATTCACAAAGGAGATTCCATGTTCTTTTTTGTTATCGTCCATTTCATTAGTTTGGAAATGCTAATGAATATTCATGTATTAAGAAGTTTCTCTAGCCGTTTTGCCCAGGGTATCATATATGTCACGAATAGTACTACACAAAGGGAAAGAACTCACGACAACCTCCTGTGCTCTAACCTATTAGTCCATGATCTGATAAATCTGAGTTTGGTTATCAAGTCTCATAACTTAAGATTCTGATTGGTCGAGTCTGAGTGCAGTCTTGATATTGACCAATGGTAAGCCTGACTCAGTCTTATAACATTGCACCTATATCAATTCATCTTGCCCTTGTCCCCGCATTACTTATGCAAATAGCTGTGCATTCTGGATAATCTCCCCTTCCTAGTCTTACCTAGTGTCTCGGAAAGAGTTGCTGCCCTTGTTTCCTACCCTTTGTATACAAAATAAAGTCATGTTTTGAGGATCACAAAAAATCGGTCAATGGCGCTACAGGGATTCGAAAGCTGTGTATTCTAGTTAAACTCTCATGCTTAGTCTAACCATGAATCTCTGATAGAGTTGTTGCCCTTTGTTTCCTACATTATGTATACAAATAACTGTGCATTCTGGATAATCTCCCCTTCCTAGTTTTAATATTATTGTACTTAAATAATAATGAAGCATGAATTTAATTTTCTTTTGCAGGATTTGGAAGCCAATACAATTTCTGACACCGACAAGTTAGTTCTTGGAATTATAACTAAGGTTGGACTCCTTATCTCTATCATTTGTTCGGCGATCACAATTATCACGTTCCTTGTATTCAAGTAAGGGTATTTGATAACTGCATCGAATAATGTAATGAACAATTCAATAATGTTTGTCGTAAAATTGATTTCAGGTATAGTTGTACCTCATTCATTTGAATTCTTTGGGTCCTAAATACATTTTAATTAATACTTAGTTTTGAATATCCCAATTCAGTTCAACGTGTCCAAGAAGACACATCAGGACCTGATATTTATTTTAGATGACTCTAAGTGTTCGAATAGTAGGTTGGCTAAATATAATTATTTTCATTACCTTGACTTACAGTAAATTTCTATTGCTATTTTCAGACATTTAAGAAGAGGACGGGGCCAGCAAGTTTTAGTAAATTTATCTGTCGCAATGTTGTGTTCTGCCATATTGTTCTTGGTTGGAATCGACCGTACAGAAACCAGAACTGGTTGTATTATTGTTGCTGCCTTGTTACATTACTTTATCTTGGTGACATTCATGTGGATGTTGGTAGAAGGAGTGTTACAGTACCTGAGATTTGTTAAAGTTCTGGGTACTTACATACCCTATTTTATCAAGAAATCTATGATTCCTGCATGGGGTAGGTAGCTTCATATTCATAGCCATTAGTACTTGGTGAAAATCCTGTGCTTTGAGTTCTCAGATCGAGGGGTGAAAGCAAAACATGAGTATACGGACCAGAGAAACTTTACGGATCTTTATTTACAAGTTGATGACCAGAGAGTCTTTATGGTTCTTTATTTACACGTTGATAGACCAAAGAGAGACTTTACGGTTCTTTATTTACATGCTGATAGACCAGAGAGTCTTTATGGTTCTTTATTTACACGTTGATAGACCAGAGATACTTTATGGTTCTTTATTTACACGTTGATAGACCAGAGAGTTTTTATGGTTCTTTATTTATATGCTGATAGACCAGATAGTCTTTATGGTTCTTTATTTATATGTTGATAGACCAAAGAATCTTTACTATTCTTTATTTATATGTTGATAGACCAGAGAGTCTTTACGGTTCTTTTTTTACCCGTTGATAGACCAGAGAGTCTTTATGGTTCTTTATTTACATGCTGATAGACAAGAGAGTCTTTACTGTTCTTTATTTACATGTTGATAGGCCAGAGAGTCTTTAAGGTTCTTTTTTTACCCGTTGATAGACCAGATAGTCTTTATGGTTCTTTTTTACATGCTGATAGACCAGAGAGTCTTTACTGTTCTTTATTTACATGTTGATAGACCAGAGAGTCTTAACAGTTCTTTTTCTACCCGTTGATAGACCAGAGAGTCTTTACTGTTCTTTATTTACATGTTGATAGACCAGAGAGTCTTTACGGTTCTTTTTTACCCGTTGATAGACCAGAGAGTATTTATGGTTCTTTATTTACATGCTGATAGACCAGAGAGTCTTTACTGTTCTTTATTTACATGTTGATAGACCAGAGAGTCTTAACAGTTCTTTTTCTACCCGTTGATAGATCAGAGAGTCTTTATGGTTCTTTATTTACATGCTGATAGACCAGAGAGTCTGTACAGTTATTTATTTACACGCTGGTAGACCAGAGAGTCTCTACGGTTCTTTATTTACACGCTGGTAGACCAGAGAGTCTTTACAATTCTTTATTTACATGCTGGTAGACTAGAGAGTCTTTACGGTTCTTACTTTATGTGTTGATAGACCAGAGAGTATTCAGTTCTTTATTTACACGCTGGCAGACCAGAGAGTCTTTACTGTTCTTCATTTACACCATGGTAGACCAGAGAGTCTTTACAGTTCTTTATTTACATGCTGATAGACCAGAGAGTCTTTACAGTTCTTTATTTACATGCTGGTAGACCAGAGAGTCTTTACAGTTCTTTATTTACATGCTGATAGACCAGAGAGTCTTTGTGGTTCTATATTTACATGTTGATAGACCAAAGCATCTTTACAGTTCTTTATTTACACATTGATAGACCAGAGAGTCTTTACAGTTCTTTATGTACACGTTGATAGACTAGAGAGTCTTTACGATTCTTTATTTATATGCTGATAGACCAGAGAGTCTTTAGGGTTCTTTATTTATATGCTGACAGACCAAATTGTTTTGACCTGATAAACTGACCATTTCAAACGTGTACCTAATTTTTGTTTGTATAAGTTGGTGTTTCCTATATTTTCAGGATTGCCACTGATACCAGTGATTGTGATTTCGGCTTTGGATTATAACATGTACTATGGAGGAAATGGATAGTATGGAATTTTCATTGGTTAATTTTACAACTGTTCTCAGAACCAGCCAATCAAATGCTTGAAATTTATAGATTCAGATTTATAACCCAGAACCAGAATAGCCTGCTTTCAGTTTTTTGTAAAGATAACATGTCCCTGTCTTGTAAGTGTTGTAAAACAAACTGCACTTAATGTGAGAATTCAGAAAATTTGCATTTCAGTGAACTATAATAGGAAATTATTTACATAAGGATGAACATATAGAGGATATTTTTATGTTTCTGTGTAAAGTTATTCTTTGAGTGAGCAGTGTAAAGTTATTCTTTGAGTGAGCAGCAGACAGAATATTTTCATTAGTGGCATAGCCACAATGCTGAATGTAAGTCAGATGCTCGCGAGCATTATGTTTTAAGCATAAAGTAAATCAGTCCTCTTGTTTATAAATTGTTCCATTCAGATAATTAACTCATTGGAAGTATATGTTTTTTCTTGATTTTGAACTCTCTAAAAGACTAAATCAATATGAAAGTTTGATTCAATTTTAAGCGTATTTGTCTTTCAGACCGAGCATTTGTCTCATTTTCTTGTCAGACCATCCTTAAAAAATGTTTTGCTGTTACTCGACCCAAAAAAATTACAATGGGTAGGTAGGTAGGTTTAACTTTTGTACTGTAATGGCTAAAGGACCGAGAAAAATATTTTTCATCAATGAACCTGAACAAATAAATTGAGCCGCAGCATTCTTCATGAGTCGGTCCCATAACTGCAAACAAACAGTTTTTTAATGACTGCCTCATAAAAATAATTATCAACACTAATTTTCTTGTCCAATTTTCAGAAATTTATGTTGTTATTTTATTTCAGTTGCTGGCTGACATGGGAACCCTTTTTGTATGCGTTCCTTATCCCTATTGCTGTGATCATCTTGGTCAATCTGATTGTGTTCATAATGGTGATGTGTAACTTATTATGTCGAAGTAAAAATGAAGGAATGGCGTCAAATCAATCGGAGAGAAAAATTGCGTTTCTGCATTTATGGGCTGGCCTGTCCATATTGGTGATTCTTGGTGAGTTTTTGGCCAACCCTTCTCCAAAAATTGCTGTTTGTAGTTAAAATAACGCACAGTTTGTTGCGTTCGGACCTCATTCATTCTTTCCAAATTTTATTACATATAAATGAATAATGAATGACATAATATCGGTTTAAGATATTGCTTCAAACACTTTCAACATAACTGAGGTTAATGTGATTGGATGGTAATAATCAGATACATATTTACGCTTCTTTCCTCCTTCATGGAGAGTAACTATAGCGGCTATCTTCAAACTATCCGGGACATGTCCTGAACGTGTAGATATTTGCTAGGAATGGAGTCACACAAAAAATGCTGTTTGTAGTTAAAAGAACGCACAGTTTGTTACATTCGGACCTCATTTATTCTTTCCAAATTTATTACATAGTTTTGAATAGCCCATTTCAATTCAACATGCCGAAAAAGATACATTGGTACCCGATATTTATTTCGGATGATACCAAGAATTAGGATAGAAGGTTGTTAAGTAAACGAGGTCCGACTAATTTAATGGACGTTTTCCCCTCTGATGTTCAGAAATTTGAGGTCAATAGGCTTAAAAAGTGTTATGCCCATATTAATTTATTCATTGTTAATCATGATTTAAAGACTTGCATTAGCAAAAGAATCCTAAATATTATTTGGATTCCAAGTCACGAAGTAGTGAATAAACAATTCTCTTGATCTGTAAATATCATACGAGGGGTGTCCAAAAGGTATGCATATTAAAAATCAGGGGTTTCATTTGACCCTGGAGTTGACCCTTTGACCCCTGGGCCACATTTTGACCCTCAAGATTCTGACTGAAGGGTCAATTTTTCTCTCAATTATAGGTATTTTGGCTATTTTATGATAACATTTGGTAAAAAATTATTGAAATGACTTGAGATAGAGCACCTAGTGGAACCCCTGTAAATACAATGTTTACTTTCAGGTCTTACCTGGCTGTTTGGCTTTCTGACCGTGGATACTACTAGAATTACATTCCACTACTTGTTTGCAATATTTAATGCATTTCAAGGCTGTTTTATATTCCTGTTGTTCACATTTCGGGAAACACAGGTAAGAAAAATACTACTCGTGTTTTATAGATTGATACTGCAGTATTCATACTTGTGGTGGTCTGCTAAGCAAACTTATCAAATTAATTGTGTCAATGTTAACTCATTGTTTTAACCATCTTCCCATCTGACTTGTCAGCTAAATATTCATAATACAATTATGTACATGTTTGTCTCAAAATTATTTGAATTATTAAAATTAAGGTAAATGTATAACAAGAATTATGCTCTACTTGGAAGTTGTTCACCAGGAGGCCGTTTCAATAAACTTTGTACGAACGTTATTTTCATAAATTTGTTCGTACAAACTTTTTGGACGTAAACGTTTTTGTGGGAAGACAAAAATTCTCTTCGTATGAAGTTTAGTGGAACGGTCCCAAGGATGTTTCGTTTACATCTGACCAATAACATCAGAGTTATGGCCCTTGTCTTGTGACAAAAGTATTGACCAGTGTTGATCTTAGTCTGCATAAATATTGACCAGCGTAAATCTTAGTCTGCATAAATATTGACCAGCCTAAATCTTGATAAATGGAAACCATGGTCCATGCGTATCTACGTATCTTTGTTAAAATTGTGAACAGGTCAGGAAATGCGTATCTACGTATCTTTGTTAAATATTGTGAACAGGTCAGGAAAGCATGGAAGAAACTGTGCTGTGTAGCTGCCAAGTATAAGAACACCACTAGCAATACTGACTTGGAGGGAAGACAAATGATTCCACTTAGGCGAGAAGTACCGGATACTCCCAACAAATCATCCAGTACAATACCAGACACTCAGATTCTAGATCATTAGACCAAGAAGGTCCTACGTTTAACAATCCACATTATAATCGATGAACTATGAAACAAACAATCGTACAGTGTATCATCTATTTAATCTTATGATGGCTGGAGATTTATGTCTCTTGCCAAGTGAACATTCTTATGTTTCTCGTTGCGATTTTTCAATATTCTGGCAGGTATCTAAATATTAGATCCCTTATTTTTGGTGAAATTCTAATTCATGTGTTGACTCAATGTTAAATTTACTGCTTGCTACGCCTTTATGTTACATAGCTATAATCTTAGATGTCGTTTATTTTCATTAATTAACTCAGTTGGATTTTTATTCTGAATAGAAGTGTCTTATTGCCGATAGTATGTTTGTTCATAATTGTTTTCATGTTGTTGGACATTATCTACCAATATTCACATTTTAAGGGGTAAAGCCTGAACTGTATTGTAGCTAAATCATAAAACTTAACTAGTCAAAAGAGCTAACCCGCTACTTTGTATTTTGAGAACTTGCTAAATTATGTCAGTGATCTGACACGATGAATATGATTTTGACGGGTTAACATTGACTTTTCAAAAGTTCTGTTCATTAGAATCACGAGTGTTAAGTTTCGTGCAATCAAATCAACAGACAATGTATCAATTAGGTTTTTAAGAACTATGTGAAAAGTGATTACGGGTTAGCACATTTGACCAGTACAGTTGACTTCATTGGTTCATTTCATTATCATTCTGAGCATAATATATATGCGCTTTCTACGCTTTTCAAGCACTATGTATTGTTAGGATTTTCTATCACATCTATGTGCTAATACATATATCTACAATAAAATATTTGTATTAACCTTTGTTTGTGATTAATAAAGCCAATTTTCTGACCATGACTCAAAGGATGTCATATTTGAGCGACACTGTATTTCAAACGTCTTCTGTAAGTGATGTCATTTCAAGAAAACGCAACATGCGATATCCATAATTCGCACACATAGTAGTGTACACTTTCATGGAAATAGATGGATTTAATCCACGTAGGCTGATGTTAACCTCTCAGTTTATTACATGAATCGTCGACCACAAATCGTGAAGTTAAACACGGAACGCATTTCACACCAAGTTAAACATAATTTGAAGTTTCAACAATAATACTATCACTAAGCTTGAATGCTCGGTTCCGTACAGCATACGTGTCATCATTAAACACATGAACAGCACATTTATTTGCATTGGTATTGGTAGCGCCACTGTTTAGATCAATTATCACATATTTCAAGCATATCATTCAAGTGTTGCATAGAGAAGAAGGTCAGCATCAAATCATCGGCGACTGTCGGGGAACTGAGTCCTGTGTCGTACAAATAAATGCCGGCGCCCGATCGCTCTAATGTGCTGATAAGCCCGATTAGGTACAAGATCGACGTGCTCCATCCCCATGCCTTGTGTATTGGAGAACACTAAACCATTCAAAGTGTATACCTTGATAGAGAACACAACTTGTCATGTTTGAATATATACTGCATGCAAAGCTAAACTGTTGTTAAGTCAATATCTCTGTAAGACATTTATAGAGCATACCGTGGTGCCATACGGTGTCAAAGGCCTTCCTACCATCCATGAAGCACACAAACAGTTTCGAGTTAAATTCTCGGGCGAAATATATAGATTCACGAATAATGAATGACGTCATGAGACAGGAGAGTCCGTCCTGAAAACCGTATTGTTGTGGATTGATAGAAGACATAATATCGGTTTAAAAATTGCTTCATACACTTTCAACATAACTGAGGTTAATGTGATTGGATGGTAATAATCAGATAAATATTTACGCTTCTTTCCTCCTTCATGAAGAGTTACTATAGCGGCTATCTTCAAACTATCTGGGACATGTCCTGAACGTGTAGATATTTGCTAGGAAAGGAGTCACAATATTTTCAGCAGATGTTAAGTGGACAGAATCGTATCCACCAGCTTTACCTCTAGACCATATTTCACTACGTCCGGATGAATACAAACAGTGGAGTCAGACTGGATGTCAATAAATATATAATTAACTTCCAGAGATACGTATTGATACCATTGCATGGCGTCACTGTGATTGGAATGTGATTGGAATGCTGTGTGAAAAGCTCCTTGGAATACTTGCACCGACCATCAGATATACTATCACGGTCTCTCATGTGTTACCATCAAAGTTTATGCCAGCGCTAATTATAGATTCGTTACGTTTCTAGCCTTAACCATTCTCCAAAACTTACAAGAATCAACCTCCGCTGTTTGATCAATTTCATGATATAGATTTTCCGTATGAATACAACGGAAGTCCCGTATAGCTGTTTTATATGCGCCGTACGATGAGTCAGTGAAATCATGTGACAGACCTTGCCGACGTGAGCCATGTACTTGTGAGCAGCCGTTAAGTCAGAGCTCCAGGCGGGGATAAACCTAAAGAAAAATATGTGGAATACCTTAAACCGTACTGGAGTCTGAGATAAAGCACGGCCTAATGCAGGCACTATTAAAGCTTCTACAATTGACTCAGAAGCCAATGGTGTAATACAGTCGATAGCTTTGGCATCCACAGCCATGAGTTGTCATAGTAGTAGAGCATTGCGATGACGACTAAACCCTCAGTCACACCGGATCGTACGTTTTCTGGATCGTGCGATTGGTGGCAATTTGGCCGAGGTACGACCAATCGGCAATGTTTGCTACGATCTCCATTTGCGATCGCATACTGCGATTGCTCTAAGACTGGTGGAAGGTCATCATACGATCGGTGGTGCGCGTGGTCGGGCGTTCACCGACGATTGGAGATGCACGATCGATCGCAACCAGAGGTCGCACGATTACCTACGATTGATCTTGCGATCGATCTTCTCCAATCGTTGGTCACGATCAATCGTGCGACTACTCGACCCACGATCATGGACGACTGGTAGAGCGTCCATGCACGACTGGTGGTACGACCATGTAAGAGCTGTATGTGACCTCTTACGATAAGGAATCGCAGGTCAGAAGTTTTCAACATGACAATCGACCTTGCTGCGACTGATTTAGCTCTGGTGATCACCCACGACCTCTGCGACCAGTCGTGCGCTCTATCTACGACTTGCCCGCGATTCCAATTTGTTTCGATCGCAGCTAGGTCGTAACCTGGTTGCAAGTCCGGTATGATTGAGCCCTTACTCGCTCTACACGTTTACCATGTTTTATCAAAATATATTGTGTAACAATATCGTAGGAATAAAATGAAAATATACCATGTTAAAGTCTAAGTCTGAGATTCAGTCTTAAAACGTTACATATTAAGTGAAATTCGCAAACCATAACTAGATAAGAGGTGGCAATTGTGGGCACTTCCAAGCCTCTTTATAGTCGTATGATATTTATCTTACCGAAAATGTTTCACGAATATTAACTAGATAGCTAGATAATTATCGCAATAATAAAGTGGTTAACACCAAACAATTCGCGAACGCTATCATGCTAACTGGTGGCATTGATATGCCACCATAGTTTTACTTTCAAGAACAGTTCACCAGTTTAAACTGATTGAGAAGAAGGCAACTTTGCTATTTTTTTCAATACCCTTAGTTTCATCAATTTATTGTCTACACACATCCATTGTATACATTTGATAAAGTCTCTATCAAAAATACCTTGATCTAGAACCACTGAAAAAGGCAGAAATGCTGTGGTTTGTTTTAGCAATTTTAGCCCGGTCTTTCAGCATCTGATCTAGCTTTCTTCTAGCAGACGGCATTTTACTTTAAATTGTGAATATGTAATATCTATTGACTGTAATGTTTTAAAGCAAGTTACGAAAATATAATGAACAAAACCTTACTACTGACTCTAGAATTGCTGCGTCTTGTTTTTCACGATTGCCAATATCAGCAGTCTGCTATAATGATCACATTGTAACGCTTGGGGGGGGGGGGCATTTGACAGGATAGGCAACTGATAGATCGAGCGAAGTTGCCCATAACCCCATCCCCCCTCAGCCTTTATTTTGTTACTTTTATGTTATTACATTTTCTGACGAATTGTACGCATGGTAATACGTGCGTATGCATTGATAAGCGCCTGTATGGAGTGTAATGTAACAGGTTATGGAGATCTGGGTATCCGAGGATGCACTACACTAAATCGATGGGAATATAAACTTAAGTTATAAGACATATGCGATTTGACCAGTACTATTAAACCGCTGACAGACAGTTTTGCAATTCAGAAAGAATTGTTGCATTTAATAAGAAAAGAGATGAATAGTCATGTAGTAGCACAAATACATCAGAATGAGAAGTAATGGCCTTGTGCAGAACATTTGAGTGAAAATGCAAATACGGAAATGGATTCCATAAGTGAGGATGAATTAGAACATTTCATACAAAGGAGAGCGAAGAGGAAGACAATAAGGTAGTATGGTCTGAAATTACAGACTTTTTCGAAGATGGAGAACAAACGGGCAGTTGATGCAGATTGAGCTTGAACTAAAACCAGTCACAAGAAACATTACCCAACATTACCAGAAGTCCAGTTATTGCAACCATCCAAACAACAACAACAAACAACAAATTTACGACTCAAATTATCAACAACAAACCCGAGAAATAACATCATTACTCATTCAAGATGGGGAAAAACAAGATGAAATAGATACTGTAAGTAACAAAAAGTGGAATTTCATTCATAATACACCAAGCAATTTCCAGAAAAAAATAATTTTTATTTGGGCGGGAGGGTTAGGTTAGAGTTAGGGTGGGGTTAGTTAGGGTTAGGGTTAGTTAGGGTTAGGGTTACATTTGATCAATGGATTTTTGAAACTTATTGAAAATATCTCCTGATATGGTTAGTTGTAGAAACATGCATATGCTTTGGCCAATATGCTTCACTTAGCTTATATCCTGAGGCAATGATGGCTGTTGGTTTAACACCAAACAAATTAACACCTTTTAATAGTTTAACTATTATGCAGGAGTATTTTCTTTGGTTAAGGTTATGTTAAGAGTTAGGGTTGGTGTTAGTTAGGGTTAGGGTTAGTTAGAGTTAGTGAAGGTTAAACTGTTTAAATAGCAAAATTGGGAACCAACGTTCAGCGAGTAGTTTTACAGAAATAATCGTTAGAGGTATAGCACTTCCAGCAGCGTTCACACAATAATGAACAGATATAATTATGTTCGCTGGTAACAAGAGAAAGAATAAGTTGCTACATGGTTAACGCCACATACAATAGGCAGTGCCTCCCCACACAGATCTCCAAGAAAACAACATGCAATGGCATGTTCCTTCTGTTTTGTTGAGCACTGTTTTACAGTAGTTATATGTTCTGTTTTTTCGTTTTATGTGATATGTATCTGTTGTATAATAGTTTCTCGTAACTCATAATGAGTTGTTTTATTAATATGTTTGAGACTTATGTGTCTGTCAGTCTGCAATAATTTCGTTCCTTTTCTCAAGGAAAACACCTGCGCCTGGACTGGCGTTCGAACCAAAGACCTATAGCAACTAGGCTGATCCGGAGGTCTTATGTGTTGTTTGTTCTTTAACTAGTGTTTATATCAATATTGATAGTTGTTTTATCTTTTACGGGATGGCTCCATCGTCTGAAACCAAAGCATGTCGTCGTTCTATAGGCTGGTACCATTGCAGCAGGACGTACGAACCTCTGAATAAGTGTGAAATTCATGTATTTTATAAGTGAATGTCATTTTGAAACGGCACAGAAATTTCCCTTGCATGGTCGCCATTCCAAATACGAGCAGCAAGAATGAAGAATGGCGTCATTCTATCTCACTTAGCATCAGTTTTGAAATAAAGGGACAGTACTCATGTTGATGAAGGCTGCCATTTTGAAACAAGGGACATCACTCTTATCTAACTAAGTCTCCATTTTGGAATGAATGGACATTACGCATGTCAGTAATGGAGGTCATTCTTTAAATAAGGTTCATAATCCGACCTGCCATTGCAAATAAGAGTAACATCCCCTCCTTTCGAAATGGTCGACATTTTGTGGAGGAGTAACCTCCCTTTTTCAAAAGGGCGGCAATTCGACGTCACTCGAACTCTCTTTACCACAGTTTTGAAACAAAGGGAAAGTACTCAATGTAGGTTCCATTTGGAAATGCAGGGACATCACTCTTATCTCACTTTGCCTCCATTTTGAAATGCAGGTACATGACTTGTCAGAAATGGCGGCCATTTTGAAACAGGGGACGTCACTCTTAACTCACTTAACATCCATTTTGAAATGAAGGGACATTTCTCTTGTCAGAAATGAAGGCGATTTTGAAACAGGGGACGTCTCTCTTATCCAACTTAACCTTCGTTTTGAATTGAAGGGACATTACTCTTGTAAGAAATGACGGCCATTCTGAAAACAGGGGACATTATTCGACCTGCCATTGTAACCAAGGGTAACCTCCCCTCCTTTCAAAATGGCGGACATTTAGTGAAGGAGTAACGTCCCTTTTTCAAATTAACGGCAAGTTTGAAACAGGGGACGTCTCGTAGCCTCCATTTTGAAATAAGGGAAATACTCTCGTCAGAAATGGCGGCCATTTTGAAAATAGGGGACACAACCCGACCAGATTTTGCAAATAAGAGTAACCTTCCTCCTTCAAAAGTGGTGAACATTTTGTGTAGAAATGACCCCCCTTTTTTCAAAATGGCGGCGATTTTTAGACAAGATACGTCACTCTATCTCACGTCACCTTTATTTTGAAATGAAGGGACATTACTCTTGTCAGAAATGGCGGCCATTTTGAAAATAGGGCTCATAATCCGACATAAACAAGAGTTACCTCCCCTCCTTTCAAAATGGTGGACATTTTATGTAAGAGTAACATCTCTTTTTTCAAAATGGCGGCCAGTTTGAAACAGAGGACGTCTCTTTTTTGCCTCTATTTTGAAATAAGGGACATTACTCCCGTCAGAAATGGCGGCCATTTTGAAAAAAGGAGACATAACCCGACCAGACTTTGCAAATAAGAGTTATCTCTCTCCTTTCAAGATGGTGGGCATTTTGTTTAGAAATGACCTCCCTTTTATTAAAATGGCGGCGATACGGTACGTCACTCAATCTCACGCAGCCTTCGTTTTGAAATGAAGGGACATTACTCTTGTCAGAAATGGCGGCCATTTTGAAAATAGGGCACATAATCCGACATAAAGAAGAGTTACCTCCCCTCCTTTCAAAATGGTGGACATTTTATGTAAGAGTAACATCTCTTTTTTCAAAATGGCGGCCAGTTTGAAACAGAGGACGTCTCTTTGCCTCCATTTTGAAATAAGGGACATTACTCCCGTTAGAAATGGCGGCCATTTTGAAAAAAGGGGGCATAACCCGACCAGACTTTGCAAATAAGAGTAATCTCTCTCCTTTCAAGATGGTGGGCATTTTGTTTAGAAATGACCTCCCTTTTATTAAAATGGCGGCGATACGGTACGTCACTCAATCTCACGCAGCGTTCGTTTTGAAATGATGGGGACATAACTCTTGTCAGAGATGGCGGCCATTTTGAAAATAGCGGACATAACCCGACTTGCCATTTCAAATAAGAGTAACCTCCCCACCTTTCAAAAAGTAGGATATTTTGTGTAGTCAGAAATGGCTGCAATTTGAGACAAGGACTCTTATCTAACTTAGCCTCCATTTTGACATGAAGGGACATTAATCTTGTCAGAAACAGCGGCTATTTCGAAATAGGATACATCACCCTTATTTTAGTTAGCCTCCAGTTTGAAATGAAGGGACATTACTCTTGTCAGAAATGGCTGCCATTTTGAAAATAGGGGACATAACGCGACCTGAATTTCAAATAAGAGAAACCTCCCCCCCTTTAAAAAATATGTAGGAGTAACCTCATATTTACCATAATGACAGACATTTGCAATAAGAATGACCTTCCCTGTCTCAAAATGGTGGACATTCGCAGTAAGAGTAACCTACCCCAATTTCAAAATGCCGGCAATTTTAAAACAAGGGACGGCACTCCTATTTGACTAAGCCTCCATTTTGTAAACAAGGAACGTTAATCTTGTTGCAACTGGAAGCCATAGGAGACGCAACTATCAATAAACAATATACCCCCTGTGACTTTGACCTTTGACCCCAAAATAAATAGGGCTCCTCTGCTGCCGAAGATGAATGTGTAAACCAAGTTCGAGGATGATAGGTCAAGGGGTTCTTGAGTTATTGATCGGAAATGAAAGGGTACGGACCGACGTACTGACAATTGCAAACCAATACGCCTCTCTTCTTCGAAGAAGGCATAAAAACCTTACTCGACAGCAACTTTGAAACAAGGAAAGGCAATTCATCAGGTGAATTACAGCCATTCAGGAACAAAGGACATAACCCTAACCTTTTTTTGGCCTTAATTACAAGTATGAGTTATCTTCCCTGCTTCAGATATGGCGGAAATTCGCAGCAAAAATAACCTCCCCAATTTCAAAATAGTAGCCATTTTGACAACAGGGGACATAATGCTCTACTTGGCGGCCATTACTTCACGAAACTTTTGTATCAGGTACTTAACTGCCAGCTTCTAATGGCTGCTACCTCGAGTCAATGATAGGCCTTTGTGTGTAACTGTAGCTTGTTCTTTGTAGCTGTATTTATCATTATATAAACCAAGTATGTGGCAAAAGTACTCTCACCAGAAACCCATGACTGTCTATTTTGTTTAACTACTGTTTTCAACTGTGGGATAATGTGCTAGCTTTCCATCATAGTTTGAGTTAGGGGTTAAACATCTTCATTGAAGAATGAAGCAATCCATTTATATATTTGAAGATTTGCATTTGATCAATCCAAAACCAACAAATGTGAACACAATCCACAGGTGATAGAGCATTAACAGAATAGATCAGTCATGGATGTGCATTGATGATTATAGTTAATATAGTAATAAATACGAACCACAACAACAAGCAGTAAATCATATCTGGTCACTTCTACGGACCATGGTCCTTTATGGACCAAACAAATGCAATATGCTTATTTCTTTTCATTAAACTTCAACTCAACAAGTACTTAAATTGTCTGTTTTCTCACACCTAAGTCTTTGAAACACATCATTCATATCTGATCAGTCACTTTTTGTTATTTAAAGTTCAAATATAAAACCATTCATTCTTGACCATTGCATCATTGGTGGTCATTTGATGAGATACATTCCATACCTAAAATATAAAAGAATGTGTTATTAAAGTTTGGTAATGAATTAAAATGCATGTAATTAAATCATCAAAATACCCATACATAAATGGACACAAAAGCAATGATCAATTTTGTCTGATCGATATCTAGAGGACAAAAAATAAATCAATTACTTTTGTGATCAAGATCAAATCAAAGATATTTTTAAACTTACATTCAATCTTGCAAGATCATGTTTATCAAAATCAGTCCACCTTCTTGTCTAAAGTTTGCCAAATTTATACTGACATATGGACACTATCATCAAATAACAAAACAACAAAAAACATCTTGTCAAGATGATAAATACTTTACTAGCTATACAGTAAAGCCACACTTAAAGACCACTTTAAGATAAAGAACACAGTTTTCACTGTTTTGGTATTTTTATTCAACCTCAATATTAAGATCATCTCAATATTAAGACCAGTTTTCAACAGTCCCAAGGGTGGACTAAGTAAACAGGTTACATTGATTTATCGGACATTCCTATGTTGGCGGGTAACTGTATGTATGAGATGGCTGTTACGATTGGTTATATTGATTTATCGGACATTCCTATGTTGGCGGGTAACTGTATGTATGAGATGGCTGTTACGATTGGTTATATTGATTTATCGGACATGGCTATGTTGGCAGGTTACTGCATATATGAGGTGGCTGTTAGGACAGATTACATTGATTTATAAAAAAATGCCTATGATGGCAGGTAACTGCATATAAGAGGTGGCTGTTAAGACAGGTTACAGTGATTTATCAAAAATGCCTATGTTGGCAGGTAACTGCACAAAAGAGGTGGCTGTTAAAACAGGTTACATTGATTTATCGGACATGCCAATGTTGGCAGGTAACTGCATATAAGAGGTGGCTGTTAAGACAGATTATATTGATTTATTGTTTATGCTACTGCTTGCAGGTAACTGCAAATAAATGGTGGCTGTTAAAACAGGTTACATTGATTTATCGGACGTGCCAATGTTGGCAGGTAAGTGCATATATCAGGTGGCTGTTAAGACAGATAACATTGATTTATTGTTTATGCTACTGTTTGCAGGTTACTGCATATATGAGATGGCTGTTAAGACATGTTATATTGAGTGATCAGCAATGAAATGTTGGCAGGTAACTGCATAAAAGAGGTGGCTGTTAAGACAGGTTACATTAATTTACTGTTCATGCTTCTGTTTGCTGGTAACTGCATATATGAGGTGTGGCTGTTAAGACAGGTTACAGTTATTTATCAAAAATGCCTATGTTGGCAGGTTACTGCATATATGAGAAGGCTGTTAAGACAGGTTACATTGATTTATAGTTAATGCTATGGTTTGCAGGGTTCTGCTCATATGAGGGTGCTGTTAAGACAGGTTACATTGATTTATCGGACATGCTACAGTTTGCATGTTACTGCATATAAGAGGTGGCTGTTAAGACAGGTTACATTGATTTAATGGACATGCCAATGTTGACAGGTAACTGAATATATGAGGTGGCTGTTAAGAGAGGTAACATTGATTTATTGTTTATGCTTCTGTTTGCAGCTAACTGCATATATGAGGTGGCTGTTAAGACATGTTACATTGATTTAATGGACATGCCAATGTTGACAGGTAACTGCATATATGAGGTGGCTGTTAAGAGAGGTAACATTGATTTATTGTTTATGCTTCTGTTTGCAGCTAACTGCATATATGAGGTGGCTGTTAAGACAGGTTACATTGATTTAATGGACATGCCAATGTTGACA
This sequence comes from Mactromeris polynyma, assembly GCA_032209605.1. Taxonomy (NCBI): domain Eukaryota; kingdom Metazoa; phylum Mollusca; class Bivalvia; order Venerida; family Mactridae; genus Mactromeris; species Mactromeris polynyma. The sequence continues at coordinate 29,086,940 of JASFXZ010000002.1, read as the reverse complement.
GGTAACTGCATATATGAGGTGGCTGTTAAGAGAGGTAACATTGATTTATTGTTTATGCCTCTGTTTGCAGGTAACTGCATATATGAGGTGGCTGTTAAGACAGGTTACATTAATTTATCAGAAATGCCTATGTTGATCATATTACTGTTACAAAAGTACAATGTAAATTGTCGCAGTCGTTCAGTCGTGTCGCATACACTATCTTCATAACAATCAGTCAAAAATCCGGTTCAAGCGAATATCTATGCGATCCATCTACAATGATATATTGTAAAGCACAGACGTATAATTATGGTGGGAAAAGAGGGGTGGTTAGCGGTGAAAAAAATATGCACCCCAACAAAAAGGATTTTGATCATGTTCCATGGATACACTAATTACTACATGACTATACTGGTATGCAAACACCTCGAAGAACTGGTATAACTTCTATTACTCTATATACAGATTTTCAAAGTGACTGAAAAGCATGCATTGATTGATATGTTGACATAGCTTGGACTATAGGATACTAAATGAGGCAAGGCCAGCGTAATTGAATGACATTTAGGCATGTTTTATGTTGTAAACTTTTTGAACAAGGAATCATGTTTGTCGATAACCACGTCCGAACAACACTAAATAGGAGGGTTGTCAATTTTCAAACGAAAAACAAAGGTCAGGTTGGGCTACCCTGACGACTGCTCCAAGTTAAAGTTTTCATTAGATTTAAATTACTTTACAATTAAATGTAGGTGGCATTCAGTTTTATCGAAATGATCCCAAATATAGTTGTTTCTGATAGATTGTTATTAAATGCTACCAATGTCACTCGCCAATGACGCAAGAAATCACAATCTGCGATGAAAAATGATTTTATTATTATTAATTATTATGCTGATCAATATGGCAACTAGTAGTGTTGTTTATCTCCCTTGACAACAACGAGGACATTCTACAACAGCCACTTATATATTATGATCATTAGTGAGGGTTCACAAACACGCTATCAGACTCTTTTTAATCATGCAGTCTTTATTCAACCTCAGTATTAAGACCATCTAAATATTAAGACCAGTTTTCAAGGGTCCTAAGGATGGTCTTTTTACCGAGATTTTACTGTGTTATATCACAACAAAGTCCTCACGTAAACGCAATATTCAATATTCAACCATGAAAGGGTGATAAGTGTCATGGTGCATTGATTTTTTAAAATATTAATTTTCATAGGGATTTTAAATGCCTCATAGTCATACTTATGTGCATGATTTAAACAACAATCAACTTTAAAACCGTAAAATATTTCTGCTCGCTTTGTTCACAAATAAATAGTTTCAGAATACCCAGATTTCACCCCATTGCCAGAAATCCCAAGCAAATTGCTGGCTTATAGATGAAATTGTCTCCCTTGAAAATATTTTATCTTTTTCATTTTGTTGTGTGTCCCCTTTGTCTATTGTTTCACACTTGAGTTGTTGTAATTAACGAACTGTATTGTCGTATACAATGACTCCATCAACAACTGACAACAACTAAATAGCCATCAAATATCGATTGATTTTTTATCCGTAACGCATTCCCCTCGATCGTGGCTAAGGGAGACAATTCAATTAGTCTCGCATCTTGGAGAATCAATGATAATCAAGGGAGACTATCAAGTAAAAATCTTAAAAAATTCTGGCAATGCACCCAACGTTAAATCGTCGAATCGCGTCTTCCAAGAAATGTATTCATTCAAAGAAAGATTGTGGAGGGATCATGGTCGAGGATCAGAGCGTCTGGCACCTGGTCCAATGGTAGTGCTTTCTGGACTCCTACCCTGTGGGAGACTGAGCCGCGACCTCTGAACTTCATGGTCCTTCAAAGAGGCACGAGAACTGATGGGCAGCTCTGACAGTAGAGCTACTTGGTTATCGACCGCGATTACTATTAGTTGTTATTACTTGTTTCAAATTCAATGTAAAATATACACTGAACTAAACTAAACGATTCCTTCGATGGGAAGTAAGCATATTAAAAGTATCAAACACTTATCTAAAAAGTCGGTAAGTACTTTGTTTCTCTTGCCTGGACATGACCTTCCACGTGTCGTTATTTCGCATTATAGCATTGGTAATGATCGTTAGATTCCGACATACATCGGTGGTGATCGTTAAATTCCGACATGCACCGGTAATGATCGTTAGATTCCGATATATACCGGTAAGGATTGTTATATTCCGACATATACCGGTAATGATCGTTCTATTGAATTCCGACATATACCAGTAATGATAGTTAGATTCAGAAAAATACCAGTAAGGATCATTAGATTCCGACATGCACCGGTAATGATCGTTAGATTCCAATATATACCGCTAATGATCGTAAGATTCCAATTTGGAATCTGGTCGTTACCTACGAGGGATATTGTCTTTTTTTCGTAATGACATGATTAATAGTATTAAAGGAACACACTTTACACGTGAACATATTTCATTAAACAACAAACTTCGAGAACACAATGAATATTAAACAAAACTAAAATAAAATGATAACCAATAATTAATCAGAAAACAGCACTTTTTGTCAAACTTTAAACTATTGTTAAGCAAGTAATTCAAGTATTTTGTCAATTGCAGAACAAAAAACCTACATTAGGACAGCTCTAAAACGTTTTCGAATTGAAAACAGTGACATAACTCTTTGTATTATTCACACTATTACATACAAATTATCACAGATAAATGCGTTAGTTACAATACATACATGACAAATTGAAGGTAACGTAATTCACACATCTTATGAATTTGTATGTACTCATGTATTCAAGGAAAATATAGCCATATATTGTCACATTACTGTGATGTGGATGTAAGAAAGATATTAGAAATACAATACTTTTTTTTATTTTGGATTAATATGAATAATGATGGATGAATATTCTATACAAATTAATAGTCATGTTCGTAAACCATGCAACTATGCTATAAAAGTTACAGTGTCTATCAGTATTTTATCTGTATATTAATTTTGACAATTATTACGGTACAATAAAGTTATTTAGGTATCTTGTGAAATTTAAAGTGAAAACAATTTTAATTTACAGTAAAAATTAAATGTTAATTTATGTAACGTAATTCACTAGGATACATGTTGTATGATTATTATCGTTTCTTACTTACACAGTATTGAAAATACATTTTGAGACATGAAAGGGAAACTGTACGTGTCTTGATCAATAAGCGTTCAATATCGACAGGTGAAATATGATGTTTGTTGACATTTTCACTAATTATCACAAACAAATGCCAACATTAAACAATTACACTAATAATTTTAGAGGACACGAGGAAATTATGTATAATTAAACATAAGATTAGTTAGAATGCTCATTCAAGCACAGAAACTCTCTCTATAAGCCTTCTAGATCTCTGCCCGGGTTTGCCTCATCTTTCTGGAACAAAAAATGATGAATGTGAATTACGTTACCATAATTATTGTGAATAATGCTACCATAATTATTGTGAATTACGTAACCATATTGTGAACTACGTTACCATATTGTGAATTACGTTACCATAATTATTGTGAATTACGTAACCATATTGTGAATTAAGTTACCATATTGTGAATTACGTTACCATATTGTGAATTACGTTACCATATTGTGAACCACGTTACCATATTGTGAATTACGTTACCATATTGTGAATTACGTTACCATAATTATTGTGAATTACGTAACCATAATTATTGTGAATTACGTTACCATAATTATTGTGAATTACGTTACCATAATTATTGTGAATAACGTTACCATAATTATTGTGAATTACGTAACCATAATTATTGTGAATTACGTTACCATAATTATTGTGAATTACGTTACCATAATTATTGTGAATAACGTTACCATAATTATTGTGAATTACGTAACCATATTGTGAACTACGTTACCATATTGTGAATAACGTTACCATAACTATTGTGAATTACGTAATCATATTGTGAACTACGTTACCATATTGTGAATTACGTTACCATATTGTGAATTACCTTACCATATTGTGAATTACGTTACTATATTGTGAACCACGTTACCATATTGTGAATTACGTTACCATATTGTGAATTACGTTACTATATTGTGAACCACGTTACCATATTTTGAACTACGTTACCATATTGTGAATTACGTTACCATATTGTGAATTACGTAACCATATTGTGAATTACGTTACCATATTGTGAATTACGTTACCATATTGTGAATTACGTTACCATATTGTGAATTACGTTAACATATTGTGAATTACGTTACCATATTGTGAATTACGTTACTATATTGTGAACCACGTTACCATATTGTGAATTACGTTACCATATTGTGAATTACGTTACCATATTGTGAATTACGTTACTATATTGTGAACCACGTTACCATATTGTGAATAACGTTACCATATTGTGAATTACGTCAATATATTGTCAACCACGTTACCATATTGTGAATAACGTTACCATATTGTGAATTACGTTACCATATTGTGAACCACGTTACCATATTGTGAATTACGTAACCATATTGTGAATTACGTTACCATATTGTGAATTACGTTACTATATTGTGAACCACGTTACCATATTGTGAATTACGTTACCATATTGTGAATTACGTTACCATATTGTGAATTACGTTACTATATTGTGAACCACGTTACCATATTTTGAACTACGTTACAATATTGTGAATAACGTTACCATAATTATTGTGAATTACGTTACCATATTGTGAATTACGTTACCATATTGTGAACCACGTTACCATATTGTGAATTACGTTACCATATTGTGAATTACGTTACCATATTGTGAATTACGTTACTATATTGTGAACCACGTTACCATATTTTGAACTACGTTACAATATTGTGAATAACGTTACCATAATTATTGTGAATTACGTTACCATATTGTGAATTACGTTACCATATTGTGAACCACGTTACCATATTGTGAACCACGTTACCATATTGTGAATAACGTTACCATATTGTGAATTACGTTACCATATTGTGAATTACGTTACCATATTGTGAACCACGTTACCATATTGTGAACCACGTTACCATATTGTGAATAACGTTACCATATTGTGAATTACGTTACCATATTGTGAACCACGTTACCATATTGTGAATTACGTTACCATATTGTGAATTACGTTTCTATATTGTGAACCACGTTACCATATTGTGAATTACGTTAACATATTGTGAATTACGTAACCATATTGTGAATTACGTTACCATATTGTGAACCACGTTACCATATTGTGAATTACGTTAACATATTGTGAATTACGTTACCATATTGTGAATTACGTTACCATATTGTGAATTACGTTACCATATTGTGAATTACGTTACCATATTGTGAATTACGTTACCATATTGTGAACCACGTTACCATATTGTGAATTACGTTACCATATTGTGAATTACGTTATCATATTGTGAACCACGTTACCATATTGTGAATTACGTTACCATATTGTGAACCTCGTTACCATATTGTGAATTACGTTACCATATTGTGAATTACGTTACCATATTGTGAACCACGTTACCATATTGTGAACCACGTTACCATATTGTAATTTACGTTAACATATTGTGAATTACGTAACCATAATGTGAATTACGTTACCATATTGTGAACCACGTTACCATATTGTGAATTACGTTACCATATTTTGAATTACGTTACCATATTGTGAATTACGTTACTATATTGTGAACCACGTTACCATATTGTGAATTACGTTAACATATTGTGAATTACGTAACCATATTGTGAATTACGTGACCATATTGTGAACCACGTTACCATATTGTGAATTACGTTAACATATTGTGAATTACGTTACCATATTGTGAATTACGTTACCATATTGTGAATTACGTTACCATATTGTGAATTACGTTACAATATTGTGAATTACGTTACCATATTGTGAACCACGTTACCATATTGTGAATTACGTTACCATATTGCGAATTACGTTACCATATTGTGAACCACGTTACCATATTGTGAATTACGTTACCATATTGTGAACCTCGTTACCATATTGTGAATTACGTAACCATATTGTGAATTACGTTACCATATTGTGACTTACGTTACAACTTCACCCATACCCATTAGTTAAACATATATGTGTACTGTTATAATTGCTATCATTCATTGATCATACTCGAATATTAATAAACTGCAATAACACAATGATCAAACACTTAAAGATAAGTGTATATGTAGTATTATGTACTATAAACAGTAAACATACCTTGCAATTTTCCAATTTCAAATGTTTCAAAATCAAGTTTTTCCCGCGCTTAAACTTTTGTAGGTACGCAACGTGAAGAGTTACCGGTGCTTATGTATCGGAGACCTCGTTAAATCGATCCCAGATATTTTTTTTCTTTTTAAAACTTGAAATCATGGTCACGTAATTCACAGTAACGTAGTTCACTTTTTTCACAAATAACGATATATTGCTTTTGGTTCGGTATAAAGTGATGAGTGAATATATGTCTTTTGATCATCTTTCGATGTAGTTTAATCTAAGGTTACATATAATTTCAATCTAGTTTTAGCCTAGTTGAAAATGACTAATAAAGTAATTCACATTTCCTGCTATTTTTAGGTGTGTGTTGTTTTAATGTACATAAAAAGGCTGTTTTGTACAAGCTGTCGAAATTTGGATTGTAAGGTTTAATTAAACACGCACGTATTTGAAGTAAAAGAAAGAAGGCTTACAAAATTATGTTTACTACCCTGTTAAGAAGTGTAAAAACGGTAACGTAAATCACATGGTTTCGTTGTTAAAATGATCACTCAAACAAACAAATTTAACGATCGGATTTCGTTTTAGCTGCATGAACAATGTCACAACCTACTTAGTCATTTTACAATGAAAACTTCCTGGATGGGTATTATACTCGTATGAATCACATGAAAGGCATCCAAGATATACGCCATGATAGTCATTTGATACTAAATTCCATTCGAGTTGAAATCAACGGAAGTTTAAGCGCTCACTCAGTCGTGAATAATATTCCTGTTTTGACTAATATTGAAACATTATGGTAATTTGAGCCGTCAGTTGAGGTATGTCTTTTGTTTGATGAAGACTCGTCGCATTTGAAGATAATTATTGCTGTTTGAAACTTGGGCGGTGTATAGATAGGCGGTTGTATTTTGCAATATAATATACGTATGTGCATACTTTTGTTTCTAAGGGAAAGCCGAAGTAGTATGTATGGGACGTGAACAAAAACAACTTAAAATCTTACTGAGGCAGGTTAATTGATAGTGTAATTGAAATTAATAACATTTAAGGTACACATGGATTAGATCTACATATGTGTCTTTATAGTTTAAATGATTTTTGTATGTTATTCACTTGTGCAATGGAAGGGGATTATATCAAGTTTTATCAATTAATTTACGTATGTTACATTTTCTTAGCGTGAAACCGGCATCACTGAATGTAATGACAAGTATTTTGTTCCATGTTTTTTTTTCTTTGAGTATCCATTGTGAATATATACTTAATGCCATTAAAAACGCAACTATTTCACTTAGCCTTCATTTGTTCCCAGTGTTAGATGCGTTTTATTGTTACAAATGTGCAATCCATTCATCAAAAAGAAATCAAACTATGGCCCTAGTATTCGTATTTCATAATTGATTAAGTTCAGGAAACTAAGTTTGAGAATTAAAATATAATTGTTTCTTTGTAATGTCAACGTGTTGATAATGACAATTTTCAGTTGCGATTTAATGGCGTTGAGTATTTATGAGCGCCGCTGTACGATTTCCAACCTCTTCTTTTAGTGACGTCATTTCCAGAAAACGTCACATGTGACATCATCATGTTCTGAAAGTAAGCAATATTTGACCCATATGGCAATATGAAAACGAAGTGACCATACTTTTATGGAGTAAATATTGTTTCTTGCTTGCAAATAGTGACATCACATGTTGCGTTTTCTTGAAATAAAGTCACTTATAGAATAAGCTGCAAATCCCACAGCAGCGCTCATAATGTATATATCATTGCGTCTTATATTGTTCTTCCATTTTTGCTGAATGTGGTTTTTATTTTGTAACATATGATCTCTCTTGTTGCATTCATTGGTGTCGATTGTTTTGCTTTGTGGTGCCAATCGCCATCTACGCGGTGTCAGCTCTCTGCTGCTGCTCCATGGGGTGTCAATCGCCATCTACGCTGTGACAGCTGTCTGTTGTTGCTCCATGTGTTACATATTGTGGCTTCCTTTGTTGTTAACATAAATAATAATTATAATAATCTATGTGTTGAACATTGTTCATGTGTTTGGTATCTATTGTTGCTTTGTGTGGTGTTTATTTTTGTTTAATTTAGTTTCTATTGTAGCTCTATTTAGTGTCTATTGTTGCTTTATTTAGTGTCTTTGTTGCTCTATTTGGTGTCTAATGTAGCATTATTGAGTATCTATTGTTGCTTTATTTGGTGCATAATGTAGCATTATTGAGTGTCTATTGTTTCTTTATTTGGTCTCTATTGTTGCATTATTAAGTGTCTATTGTTGCTCTATTTGGTGTCTATGGTAGTAATATTGAGTGTCAAATGTTGCTTTATTCAGTGTCTATTGTTGCTATATTTGGTGTCTAAAGGCTACATTTCACCAAGGATTGTTTTTTCCAATCGGCCCGATCTGGACCAGATTGTCCCCGATGAATCAATTTTTTGATCGGCCCGATTGTCGTCCTGAATCGCCTCCAATTGTCCCCTTTTTTTACCCGATTGAGTCCCGACCAATGGACCATGGCGGAGGGACGAATCACTGACGTTCCTCGCGCGATCGACACGTTTCCGGGGCGCAAGTATACGAAAGTACGCGCGAGTACACGGCAAAGCTCCAGAGGGCGGGCGAGACAAGGGGACCTTCAGGGGACCCTCGGACGACCAAGACGACCACGGGCCGACGGCTTTTGATCGGCTACTGTTTTTCAACATGTTTAAAAACAGTAGCCGATCACTTTTTCGGTACCCGACCCTCGGAGGACTGAGGCGATCGCGCGAGATCTTCCCCCGAAGGTATAGGGTAGTGCTCGACAGTGCTCGCAGGTTCCCGACTATTTTCGCCGATCGACTAAAAAAAGGATCGGTTACTATCGGGACCAAAACAATCCTTGGTGAAATGGTGGCTTAATGTAGCATTATTGAGTGTCTTTTGTTGCTTTATTTGGTGTCTATTTTGGAGCCCCTCGACTACTTCGTCTGGTATCACTAGGAGTGTTGTTCATTGTGGTTCGCACGTGTTATAGTTAAATTCCGTGTATAAATGATCAATTTGCTTTATTTGTATTTGTATTTCTTTTCAGTGACAACAGTAGTGACGTTTGATAAAGTGATGACGTCACAACGGGCACAGATGGTGTTCTTCAGATGTGTTTGTTTATTTTGTTTCTGTTACGGTGAGTGACGAATTCGTATAAATAGCTTACGTGTACACGGGGTTCCTGCTTAGCCAATCGAAAACCTAATTTATATCGACTGCGTGTCAAGCATTGGTGTCGATAGGGTCATAGATTATTGACGAATTGGGTGGAGAAACGTGATATGTTTCATTATTTCTGTCCTACAATACCATGCTTATACTGCACATGCGTCGTAAGAAATAATTAAACTTTCATGCAAAAGCACAATTATAATATATTTTGATAAATATGGACGAAAATGCAAAAATATACAATTCTTTCTTTGTCTTATCATTGAATGCGAAGCAAACCTCTGATAAAGCGATATATGACAGATTTCAAGCACATATTGTGTAACATTTCGATCTCACCATGCGCATTACACATTCGACGAAGTATATATTTTACCGTTTCGACGAAAACTGTGTAACAAACGCTTATTACAATGTCATGGATTGTATACACTTATTAACTGTATTAACTGGTTACCGTCTAAAGTGTGTATTTAAACTACAAACAGGTAGTAATGTATGCTCACTGAAATACAATGAATGTGATTATCATCTCCGACCGTAAATAATTGGCTGTGAGCGCAGAAAAATGGCCTAGAAATCACAATTGATTTTTTACACGAGAACATTATTTATGTATTTGCCTCTATAAACAACTATGAAATAAAGTTATGTTCCATAGTTTTCAAGTATGGATTTTTGAAAATACACCGTACCATGTGTATGGCTTGTCAGGTTTTATGGACGGTAATGTCGCGACATTCCCATACTTAGTGGTGCTAATTCAAAAGAATCGGAATATTCTCGAATTCTATAATGAATACTAGTTAATAAAAGTTTATGATGACAATTAACATTTATGACCGGATGTAGTTGTGCATTCATGTTTTTTTATTCAATTTGGATTCTCTTTAAACACCTATATCAATTAAACGGTTAAAGGTCTTCTTTTTTTATCAAAACACACTAAGAAATAATATTGAAAAATATGCCTTCATACAGACATACACATGTACTTAAAAATACTGCATTATAACTTTTCTTAGAAGTTTCGCGGACTTGCGAAACAGATATTTCCTATATATGCAAGCGCTAACACAACACGTTCGTATATATATATATACGTCGTGATTCTGTGTCGGACTTGTATAGTTGTGGTTTTGGGAACATGTGTACAAACAAGATGTAGGCATTTTCAGTTGAGTGAAGTTGGCGCGGCAATCGTACATCGTACGTCAAGTCAAGTTCGAATGTTGATGTCAGTGCTAGCTCTGGGTTCGGTTATAGGTCTGTATTGAAATATTTAAGAAACACTCGAATAACGATTAACGAGCTAGCTCGTTTTTCGACTCTAGATATGTATTCGCCGCGGTCAAGTTCGAATGTTGATGTCAGTGCTAGCTCTGGGTTCGGTAATAGGTCTCTAATCAAATATTTAAAAATCAGTCGAATAACGATGTACGAGCTGGCTCGTAATTGGACTCCAGTTAGTATTCGCCGCGGTAAAGTTCGAATGTTGATGCCAGTGCTAGCTCTGGGTTCGGTAATAGGTCTGTATTCAAATATTTAAAAATCAGTCGAATAACGATGTACGAGCTGGCTCGTTATTGGACTCCAGATATTTATTCACCGCGGTCAAGTTCGAATGTTGATGTCAGTGCTAGATCTGGGTTCGGTAATAGGTCTGTATTCAAATATTTGAAAATCAGTCGAATAACGATGTACGAGCTGGCTCGTTATTGGACTCTAGATATGTATTCGCCGCGGTCAAGTTCAATTGTTGATGTCAGTGCTAGCTCTGGGTTCGCTACTAGATCTGTATTCAAATATTTAAAAAAAAACTCTTGAATAACGATGTACGAGCTGGCTCGTTATTGGACTCCAGATATGTATTCGCCGCGGACCCGTTTCGAATGTTGATGTCAGTGCTGGCTCTGGGTTCGATATAAGATATGTATTCAAAAATATAAGTCGAATAACGATGTACGAGCTGGCTCTGTATTCAATCTGGGTCGGTATTCAATGTTGATGTACGATGTACGATTGCCGCGCCAACTTCACTCAACTGGCATTTTCTCATGTTTACGACTAAGCAAATTTAAAAAAGACCTTCAATATATTTCCTTTAAAAATACAGAAACTGATGATAAATTGTCATAATTCGTGTTTTTATTGATAAATTCTAGGTTAGGGCGATACAATTCAAATACCAACCCACATTTAACACAGTATGTATTTTTCATATCGCACTGCAAAAGTTGCTTGTATGAAAGGACCACAAATATGATGGTGTCATATAACACAACCTTTTGAATTGATTTAATTTCCTTATGACTCGGTAAAGTTGAAATGAAGAAAGCACGCAGGTATAATGTTTCGTCGCAAAATTTAATGCGAACGTATTTAAAATACAAAGAAAACTATAAATGTGTTTTAGTTTGAATGCAAATTCTTTATACGATGAGGAAATTGTATTTTAAAGCATTTTGAAATGCAATTATAATAAGGAAAATGTGAAAATACGAAAGTAGGCGTGTTCTAAAAGGATTTGGATCTGAGTGCTTTCATTGATCGATCTCAGAGGTTCTAGTTTCATCACCAACAATATCATCCCCGGTTATGTTCTATTTTCTTGTGTTGGTCGGTGACAAAAATGCTTATTTTTCGCTTATGGTTTAACCGTTAGTTGTAGCCACATGCCGCACAACTAGCACCACGGAAGAGGTTGTATAGTATGGCAATATTTGCACTTTGCCGCTTGGTCCAGAAATGATAAAATGTCGACATTATATCCATAACAATTCATTTGCTATCGCCAGGCAATCCATGACAATAGAGAAAAAATCAATGACATTGTACATGTTATAAGCGTTTAATACACACTTTTTGTCAGAACGGTAAAAAAATATACTTCATCGAATGTGTGTTGCGCATTGTGAGATCGAAATGTTACATGAGATGCACTTGAAATATGTCATATATCGCTTTATCAGAGGTTTGCTTCGCATTCAATGATAAGACAAGGAAATAATGGTATATTTTTGCATTTTCGTCAATATTATCAAAACATATTATAATTGTGCTTTTGCATGAAAGTTTAATTATTTCTTACGACGCATGTTCAGTATAAGCATGGTATTTTAGGACAGAAAGAATGAAACATACCTCTTTTCTCCACCCAACTCGTCAATAAATCTATGACCCTATCGACACCAATGCTTGACACGCAGTCGACATAAATTAGACTTTGCATTGACTGCGCAGGAACCCCGTGATGTATGAGTCTGTCGCGTCTCATATATTTGTGTTGATAATGAAGCACTCTGATCAAACATTAATTAATGCCGAATTGTATAAATATTTAGCAAAAATAAAAGCGCATCTTTTGATGTTCATTTGTTGATTTAAAAGTATGTCCCGAATACGCCTCCTTTTAAATAAATATCGATACACATATTACTACTGTCATTAAACACAGTGTAATGATTTTTTTTGTATTTGCAATTAAATGCATCAATGTACTGATGTAGAAGTACATGTAAACTCTTTTGTTTGGTGACTATACGCGTATATACTACTTTACTACTATAGATTTTGAAGTCCCTTACTTTGTGGTCATGAGAATTTATTAAATGGAACTGTTTTGTAAATTGTATTTTCTAACACACACTGGATCCGAGTATACATGTATTAGAAATGTCCTTGCTGTTCACTTTGTTAAACACTGCAAGATATGACTTCAACTCCTCCTTTGTTCTTTAACATTTCTCTTCCGTAATAGCGTAGCGCAATGACAGGACTTTCAGTCCTTTGATTCATTTTGTTCATAGGAGGAGCAGGTATTGTTTAAGTAACGTTTTTGCATTACAAAAGTATACTTTAGCAGAATAAAAACAACCAAAATGGGTTACAAAAACACTAATTATGCTTACATTTTCATGACATTTAATGTAATTGTTTTGTCGATAGGTAAATAGCTAATCCCTGTACAGATCTACTAAAACCCGTGACGGTTGGGACTAAATTCCTTGCAACATATTCCTCCTTGCATTTAGAAGTTGCTGTACAATAACGATTAAAGCTATGCACAAACCGTCACGGTTAATACATATTCTAAATGTCTTTAAGTACAAATAGAAAATCATTCAATCGTAATTGTTTAATATGACAATAACATGTAGTGTGTGATGTTCAATGTCAAAATGTTGCACACCGAAAAAAAGTCAATTCTTATTAATTATTTGTCTTAAAATTCAGACCAGTGTTGGGAACCTACGAAACGTTACGTTAGCTAGTTATATTCGAAACGTTCCATTTGTATTCAAACATATTTTCCTAAAATAGATTGCGTCACGGGTTTTAGTAGAAATTTTGAACGCCTACAAAGGCCTGCTTGCTGAAGAAGACTTTTGATATTATAGACATTGATAAGTTTGCCTTCTGTTATTTTACATCAATAATATATACATTGTATGTGCAATTCTTACACAATAATATTATATGGGCAATATTCAACAATTTCGTTTGTATCATTGCATCTCCTCTGTTTCATTTTATTTACATATTTCCATCAAATATTTCACCATGACAGTAAAACCTCAATAATAAGACCGCCATGAAAACTGCTCTTATCATTGAGATGGTATTAATATTGAGGTTGACTAAAGAGTAAAACAGTGTAAATGGACTTGAAAGTTGTGTTCTTAATTTTGAGGTGGTGTTATTATTTAGGTGGTCTTTAAATGAGGTTTTACTGTATTTTGCGAAAAAATTTCCGGCGAAATTAATGCCTTGCATCAACTTTCTCTTCCAACAGCTGTAGAAGAGTCACAAACTTATTGCGAAGACGGATGGTGGCAGGTTAATAGTGATTACGGATACGTCTGTGTCCTTGTTGTCGAAGAAAATGCGACGTGGGAGACTGCTAGAAGAACGTGTGAAGACAAACTGGCGTATTTAGTAAATTTTGAAAAATTCGCATTGCGTTCAAGCAACTTAACTGAACAACTGTATGTCAGTAAGCACATCTAGTACATCAATATAATCTTTGTGTTTTGTCCATTAAATACTCAACTAAGAAAAATCAAAGGACTGAAGGTCCTAAGAGGCGATTCCAAGACTGCACGTTTTCCATATTATCGTATTAGAAATTAATACGCGAATATTCGGGTAAACTTATTTGCCAAAAATGACGCAAAAAATACAGGTAAGCCGTTTATATCAAGACTCCCGCCATTCAACAATTGATATATCCCTTAAAAAATCAGCCATCATACTCACTAAATCTATAATGAACTCAGAGGACTTTACATGTACTCTTTCCTTGAGACGATTAATATGGCGGTACTTCGAGTAGACCATCCGGTTGACGATGTTAGCAATGTAGTTCTGTAAGCGTTTGCCATTAGTCCACCATGATCACACAACAAATATATTTCTTTATGAATATTTTGATTTCAGACGGTGTCCTGGATTTCTGGTCAGGGATGCATATCAACGAAGGACGTCTGATGTGGGATGACATAGGACCTCGGCTTGTTATTAGCTCTCAGGATTCTTGGTAAGTGCATGGCATGTCTTGATTGTTAGTGCACAAAATAACGTGAAATTCCAACTAACACACACTAAGCAAAACTGCAGACGTTATTTTTTTTTTGTAAAAAAGTTCCACACGATTCGTGAGTACAAGGTACATATATAATTGCCATCATGCACAATCACGCATTCTGTGACGTAAAGCTCTATTGACGTAATGCATCATTGCTTATCTTTGCCTTTATGTACAGAAGATTGTCACTATTTCTTTCCCTTTACCACTTCTAGCGTTTCTCCCTTTATCCATTCTATGGTTTTTCGGCGCAGCTGTACTAACATGGTTTGCCATTTGCATATCAGTATTGTGTAAACCAATCAAATATTGCTTAACTAATTCCTCTTCAACCGAACAACGTTTGTAACATTGACGCGAATTGGTAAACCTTCCGATAAGGGGTACGTTAACCTAACGCAATCCACTGAATTTCGGTGAATTTACCGAATCCATTATGGATCTTGAGTGACCAGCAATCGTAACAATTCGACAATTTTTTATTTGCACAACAAATCTTAACGTTCAATCTTGTTGTAAATCTCCTTCTTCCAAGTAATATGCAGGGCTCACTCTGGAGCATCGTCGCATATGAAATTATGTACAAGGTCGTTGTGAAGTGTGCAGTAAAAGGATAAAACATAAAAATCAGATAAAAAGCTAAAATATATGTTGTACATAACTAGATCTGGTGGCAGCCCGCCAGTCAATCATTAAAGGTTTCCAAGGTTGTAGCTGTAGTGACGATCACTGGCAGCTGATTCCACAGACGATTACCAGCTGGAAAGAATGAGTGGCGATACATGTCTGTCCTGCAGAAAGGCAGCATGTATCGCGTGGTGCGGCCACGAATGGAAAGTGTGACTTTGTGAAGAAATCTGTCACGCTGGATGCCAATGAGGCCATGGGTGATCCTGTATATCATCACCAGCCTGCTGTCTGACCGTCTCTGCTGTAGAGGGTCCCAGGCGAAATAAGATATTGTTACATCTCGCTCTCTCTATAGTTCTCTCCGATGTGTGTGTGGATAAATGTCCCAATGGATATGTGCAGTAGCGTGTCTATAGGGACAGGAACAAGGTGTTCTGACATAAATATCTACCTGGCCAATAAACTCTTAACTACAGTAATACACAAGGCGGTGTAACGTTTCAACCAGATTTAATAGATTTAAGACAAATAAATAGCAAACGAAATATTCATGTAATATTCTTATAAGCCTGGCGGGTGATGCCAGTCGGTTTCACGGGAAAGGGATAAAAAAGAGAGAATACGTAGCTACAGGAAACGCCACATAGGCCTACATAAGCCAGTGGTGCCTCCCCACGCAGACCTCCGGGAAAACAACAATCCACAAAACACAAGGCACTTAAGCAGGTTAAAGGGTATATATGTTAAGGAACAGAGGCACAAGGAATGGCCTGGCAGACCATAAGGAATAGGCCTAACTAGGAGAATCAAAGCGGACAGTGAAGGAGGGGGCGATTAAGTGATGGAAAAGATCACAGGACAAGTCAAGACAGCTGGCAGCAATAGGCCGAAGATGGGCAGGAAATAACCTGAACAGCATATAAAGTGACAGAATAGCACAGGGGAATTTAATATAAACACATTCAAAACACAAACAGAAATTATAACCATACAGCGAATTACAGCCTTGGAAGAATAGATCTAACAATTTACAATAATAAATAATATTTACCAATAATTGTTATGATAATGTAGACGTAGAATCTGTGGTACATATGTACTCTATATATGGAAACTATATAGAAACTCTATAATATGGAAGTGTCGGATGCCAGTCGTGGAGTGAGGCAACGCGGAGACCTCTGTATTTATAGGCCTACGGAACATTTCCTCACAGTTCCTCACTGAGCACCAAAACTTACTCACGGAAAATACCGAGTATAAACCACGTTAAATTATTTAGTTTCAAATATAGCGCGGTGCATCACCCGTAAAACTAGTCAGATAACAGGACAAGAGACAAATAATAATTTCAATATGAAAATAACGACACACATACACGCGAGAATTAGGTCAAGTGAGGAAAACGTCATCGCGCATGCGCACGATGAACACTACGTCAAAGAATGGCGACTGCTAGACACATGTGAATGAACGAAGTGCATTATTCTGGATATCCTGTATTAAATAAAGTAATATGAATTGATTCATCGGTCCAGACAGACAACTAAGGTATAATTCTAAGTGCCGACGTCGGTAAATATGATTGATATAGTTTGACATGTTTGTTTTTAAGACATAAATGTGATGACCTAATTCTCAGATTGTCAAAACATAATGATGCATATATAAATATTCCTGCAAGTTAAGAATGATAATTTTACACAATAAATCACACTAAACATGTTCATAAATTGCTGGTGTAAACTGTATATGACTAGCCAACCCCCTAATTGTGAAATGAAGAATTTACTATTTAAAATAAATTTCTTACGGACATTTTAACATGCATAAATTATAAAGAGAACACAACCTCGTCTAGATCTAGCTAGCATTACATTATCATGTGGCTAGAGCTGCTGGTGGTTTTGTAGTCACCCACAGCGAACCTGGGTGCTCTGCACTGGACTGCTTCCAGTCGTTTGATGTTCTTACTGGCGTGAGGGTCCCAGTCAGAGGAGGCATACTCTATAAGGGGCCTCACCAGGCTAGTATAGCACTGGGCTTTGCCTTTAGTATCCTTGGGGCACCTGGCTTGGTTTCTTCGAAAGAAACTGAGGTAATTGTTGGCCTTCTTGGTTTTGTCTTCCACATGTGCGTTCCAGTATAGGTTTCCCGATAAGGTGACTCCAAGGTACTTGCCGGATCTTAATGTGGCTAAGTCATGGACATGAATGGTGTAGTTGGCCTTGATGGGTTGCGTTTCGGGGTGAATCTGATAACTTCACACTTGGAGGGGTTGAATGACATCTGCCAATCCTTCTCCCATTTCTGCATGCAGTCGAGGTAATCCTGTAGGAATATAGTATATAACACTATATGGACGGGATAAAGGGAGAGAACTCGTGACAATCCCCTGTGACGGTGTCTGGAACACACGTTCATATACTGACCTGCGGTACAAGAATTAAGGGCGTAAATTAGTCCATGATATAAAAAGTTGTTAGTTCAAAAACAGAATTAATGAAGCCCAATTCTAATAATTGTGCTAAAGATTTAAATAGTGAGACTATAAATGTTTTTTTTAAATGTTAGTAGTCTTAAACAATGTATACCCCTCTGAGCATCATATAAAATACGTATTCACAAGTTCATGTTTGTATTTTAATAGGTCTTTATGGCATTGGGAGAGATTTCAACCAGACCCTAACACGGGGAATTGTGGGAAGTCGTCTCTTATTGTTAATAATGACGAATACCCCTTTGGAGATGTTTTAATGACCTTGAATGATTGTAACACGTCTCTTCCGTACATTTGTCAGAAGTCTGTAAATGACTTGCATATGAAACAAGGTAAGAAAAGAGTTTATCAACTGATTAATTTCAATTTGAATAGAGCTAATGAAATTATGAAAAGCATGACGTGAATTAGTGAAATAACATGGTATAAATGCTTTCTATATGCCGGAGATTGTCACGAGTTCTCTTCCTTTATATATAGTGCTGTATTTACTATAGAAGGGAAAAAAGGAGAGAAATCAAGGTATATAAAGGGAGAGAACTCACGACAATATCTTGTGCTTCTATACATACGGTTTCGCAAGAGCGTAACATTCAAAAGGTAGAGGAATCTATTACACATCCATTGACGCTATATTTACACGTTGAATATCACAATAGTTTGATTCGACACTCAGCTCCGATTTGAACTAACAAGGTGGCGGTATCTACTGACAATGAGACTGAACAAACTCATGATGTAATTTATCCCACTACAGTTGGACCTCGATCATGAAATCGTATTCATCCAAAATTTTATTTTGAATAATACATGGTTTCCAATAGCCCATTTCAGTTTGATGTGCATAAGAAGATACATTGGGACCTGCTATTTATTTCGGATGATACCAAGTATTCTATTACAAGAGCGAATAAACGAAGTCCGACTGTAGATTAAAATAATTGTAGGTTAATAAGTAGGTTTGATTGACCTGAAAAGAAATTTCCCGAGACACAACCTTTGGTTTATATCAGTTATTTTACAGGAGACTAAAGACCCATCGAAAGCAAGTCATTTTAAGTTATGTCAAGATTCTCGGAAGGTGGTCACGTGGCGAAGATGTTAGGTGAGAACAAAAAACGACAACTCTGCAAGTCATATAATAAATTATTAACTGTTCTCACATTTCTTTTCAGTGGATATCTGTCCTTCGGGTTTCCTTGGACAAGCATTTCTACCCCATTGTTACCAAATTAGTGAAGACCTTGTACATTATGATGATGCACAGAGAAATTGCGAACTATATAACAATGGAATTTTGGTGCAAGCGAACACTGATTTTGGTAGAAAAATTGTGGAGAAGGTCACAGAGAGCGTATATACAGAAAGAGAGCAGCGTGAGTCTGGTTTATACATAGTTCTCACATCTACAATATTTACCTCACTTTTTCTGAATTGTCGGCCATTTTGACAGGCACTTTTCCTTAAAGTTAATGGGGAATTTAATCTAATCGATGATAACCTAATCCGATATAAAAAATATATTATCCATTATGCTCATGTGGGCAGTAAGTTGAAGAAAAAGCGGTTGTCACAAGCATTTTCTCAATTATCACATATTTGGAAATCAAAATGGCCAACAGTTAAGAACAAGGGAGGTAACAAATTTAGATGTGGGAATTATATGTATTGTCTTTTTTTTGTTGCAGCCGTACTAACATGGCTTTGTTATTTTAAATACATACCGGTATCAGTGTTGTGTAAACCAATCAAATCTTACGTTAACCACTAAACCAACTTCTCTTCAACCGAACTATGTTTGTAACATTGCCGCGGATTGGTTAACTTTTCGATAAGGGCAGCATTAACTACCAAAAACAAATACACTGAATTTCGGTGAATTTGGATCTGAAGTGACCAGCAATCGTAACATCTCAGCATTTTTTTATGTTGCACAACAAATCTTAACCTTCAAATTGTGCCGGAGCATCTTTTTTTCAAGATTTTTCTTGTTTATTTCTGAATTTTACTAACATTCTTCTAACGACATTATTTGGGAAAGTAAAGCCTGGAAAAACACCATGCCTGTTTCCTACATGTGTTAAGTATACTTGTCTGTTTCCTACACGTGTTACGTATACTAAAACAGTTGGGTTGGGAATTTATTTTCTTAAACATACATAATATTATGTAAATTGGAAGAAATAACTGAACATGTATATCTGATTTTCAGGATTTTTTGTTATAAAATAACGGGTTCGGAGGTAAAATATTAGGATTGATTGGTTTGCAGGAAACAGATATATTTGTTGCAACTATTGTGGCTATGTTTTGATATTCAGATTGTTATCTACAAAATTAATTTGTTCAACGAAAAGAACAAAAACATATTTAAGATAATCATCTTTGTTTTGATAGATAGAATGTTGATTTTCTTGTACTAAATGGTGAGCAAATTATGAAGTTCAAATGTTATCATTTCTTTAAGAGATAGTTCCCACATGTACAATAGTTACCTCCCTTGTTCATAATCCTCAGCCATTTTGATAGGCACAACTTATAGGGAGTATTTCCCAAATATGTGATAATTGAGAAAATACCAGGAGAACTTGCATGTGTCAACCACTTTTTCTTCAACTTCCTGAGCCATCTGCCCACATAAGCATAGGGAATAACTTACCTTTATTGAGCTGATTTTATTTTATCATCGTTTACATTATACATTCCCTCATAAAATTTAAGGAAATTTGCCTATTAATATGACCTAGCATTCAAAACAAGGAAGGTAAATATTGTAAATGTGGGAACAATCTATTGAAATATTCAGATTTTAGATAGGTTCTGTTGATATAAAACGCCAACAGTCATATCCATATTAACGCTGGCTTAATGTTATAGGTGAAGATGTGATTGTTTGGGTACAAGATTCGAGGACCAAAAACTGCACAGTGTTCCAGTATAAGCTACAATCAGAATTCCCAGCTGTGTTTGCTAATGTACTGTGTAACTCTTCAAACGTGTACATGTACATGTGTGCCGTGCCAGTTCTTGTACCAGGTTAATTTTTCAATATACTTTCTTAGATTGTATTCGTAGAAAACTTGGAACAGTGTTCGACATCACCTAGACATCAGCAGATGATCCGCAGAAAATATGACAAGGCTGTCTTTTGACGATTTTTGGGTCTAAAATAGGCTCCATTCCCCAGGCAGAAGAATATATATTTTCCCCCAAATTTGGGTCAAAATTCCCCTCCAGAATCACAAAAAAAATAAGTTAAATGTGTGTGTGTCCAATCGAAAAAACAAACACTCTCAAACATGCGAAATAGAGCTCTTGACTTTTAGATACATTTTTGAATCTGAAATTGCTATTCAATGTGGAAATGTGAAATTTGCACTAAAATTTAGTAAAAAACTCAGAATTCCCCTTTCTCACAGCCCTGGCCCCATTCCCCTAACGTAGAAAGACAGCCCTGCGTGATTGCAACCAAATACAATTCCTAACTGATGGAGTGTTATTTACTAACGCGATTAAATAGATATTTGTTTAAGTCTAATGCAATACAAAACTTAGGGCGTGCAGGTTTTGTTTTTTTAAATAACTATGAATCAATATAAACAAAAGAATTATTTCCATTTCCTTGTCATTTAAGGCATAAGTATACTGGGCCCGATCTCTCAAAACATCACAAATAGAAATCTCAGCTAAATAGGGGATTTGCTCAAAATAGAGACTGACATTGAGACAAATCTCATTTGAATCTCTAGAAAATTTTTTAGATTTGTTTTAATCTTATTTTTTTCATTTTGTAATACCATTTTTGAGTCCGGTATCAGATGAGGAAATTCTCAACAAGTTGAGACTATATTTGAGCTGAGATTTAGCTCAATTTGAGATGCTTAGGGAGATCGGGACCTGGCCTACTGCATAAGTATACTGGGCTACTGTTCAGTGAGTTGAAATTCAATGGATATGTACCTCTATTTGTGCAGGGAATCACTTTATGGTTGGGAAACAACACATTTTAAGATTTCTCGAAACAAAATATTGTTTTCTTTCAGGCCTTTTTCTATAGTTCCCATGGGACTATCTGACCCATTCCCAAAGCCAAATACAGTGTATATATTTTTTCCTAATCAGGAAAAAATCAGAAGCACCTTCGACAAATCATCTACCAGAGTGACCTGGTATAACTCTGACCATAAATGTTCACATTTTGTGTGTCTCTTTGACAGTTGAAGTTAAGAAATGTAGATTAGAAAGCTTGTGTATATAAAATTTAGATGTGAAAAGCCTGTTATTTTAACTATGAAACTTCCCAATATTGAAGTTGAAGCAATTCAAGTTTTTTCAAATTGGCAAATTTTACGACGCAAATTTTCCCAATTTATCTAGGGTCAAAATGGACAGAAAAAGGCCTGAGTCTAATAAATCTAGATCTGCTGTTATTTTATGTTTATTGTTTATCAATTAAAGGATGTATATCTATATTATATTTATTGTTCGTCTTTTTTTTCAGATGAAGCGTCTGTCCAGGCAACAAGTTTGCTCTTCAATCAGGAGGATTTACTTGGATATTCCGCTTTCCTTCCACTTCCGCTTACCCTTTCCTTAAACCGGAAACTTTATAGAAATGAGGCTGTTTTTATACGTACACCTGTTGATATTCTTAACTCGACACATCAGTTTAAATTTAATAAATCGGACCATATTCTAAGTTGGAATATACAACAGAATGAAAGATTGAATGAATCGTATCATGTCAATGTTACTATACCTGAACACCGAAGGCAGGTTAAACGACGGGATATCGCACAAGGCAATTATGACGTCATCAATAAACGCCAGAGACGCCAGTCCGGTATGTTTACGCATCTTCTACTACACATTTTGACCGTCATTTGGGTTCTAGGCTAAATTAATGAGATTTAAAATTTTAACTTTTAAAATAATTTTACTGCGTCTTGGTTGAGGAAACACGAAGTACAGTACTGAACCCTAATGAGATTTGAAACGTTCTACTGTGTAGGTATTGAACCATCAAAGATACAAACACAAACTAAAATATTGAAAACAAGAAATAGAACTGGGACAAGTAGAATTTTTCAATTCCCTATATTTTCCAGATTCCATTTAGTTTGTTGTATTGAGTTAAAATGACATTAGGTCACTGTGGTGTAGTGGTTAGCATAACGAACCGGCAATCCGTAGACCCGGGTTTGAATCCCGGTAGCGCCATTGACCTATTTTTCGTGTTCCTCAAAACATGACTTTATTTTAAATTAAAGCTACGAACATATATGTTTCCGGGTAGTGCTGTTACCCGGCTTGATACCCGGGTACTCAAGCACTCGTACCAGCTTTACTCAAAAAGCTAGTTACATATGATGGTCTATTGAATTAAAAGGCAGATAGTCACATTTTTTTGAAAATATTTTAAGTAAATCTAATAATTTCTTAGCAGATGACATGTCATTGCATTCATACCGACTCACTCTAAAATACTACGTTTTAACGTTTCTCAAAACTTTCCAGGAACTTCAAAACACAAGTCCCATACATACATTTCCTATACTAGCGCAACTTGGCGTGTAAGCCATAATAGAAAAGACCCATATCAGAGTTGTGTATCTGTGGTTGTGGGAAACATGTTAGAAAAGTGACAATTATACAACGTTGTAAAGTAAATCTTTATAGAGGCAGTTACCACCAATTTTCTCATATTTACGTTTAAGCATTCTTTAGACTATCTTCCTTTAATACATTGTGTGTTTTTTTATTTCAACAAACAATATCCTATACTATAGATAGTTCCCACATTTATAATATTTACCTCCCTTTTTCTGAATATTTACCTCCCTTGTTCTGAATATTTACCTCCCTTGTTCTGAATTATCAGCCATAATTGATAGGCAAATTTGCTTAAAATTTATAAGGAATATAATGTAAATGATGATAAAATAATCAGTTATATAAAACATCTTATTTATTATGCTCATGTGGGCTGTTGGCTAAGAAAGTTGAAGAAAAAGGGGTTGACACATGCAAGTTCTCCTGGTATTTTCTCATTTCTCACAAATTTGGGAAATACTCCCTATAAGTTGTACCTATCAAAATGGCTGAGGATTCAAAACAAGGGAGGTAAATATTGTAGATGTGGGACTATCTTATTGTGGAGGCGGTTTTACTGCAACATCAGGGGAGACAATTTCTGTGGAAGTGTAAGGAACTGTATCAGTCTTCTAGTGTAGAAGTAGAAGTAGAGCTCTTGATTGTTGATTGGTTGGTTCAAATCCCGGTTGAGGCGTATGTTCACCGTGACAATGTTACTGAGGATCAAACATCAAATGTTATTTGTACTGAAGGTCTGATTTGTTTGGGTAACTTATCAGTTGCTTGTGACAGAGCAGAATGGTACTGTTTGATACCTCAAGAACAATGGTGAGGGTGGCTGACCCCCATAGTAATAGAACTACTGTTGACAACGGCATTAAATTCAAAACAACAATTGCAGGCTAAACAGCAGCCCTAAAATTCCTAAAAATCCTCTCTTTTTTAAATTTTGCTAAAATTCCTTAAAAAGGATCAAAATTCCTAAAAACTCTTAATTGTTCTTTGAAATTCTTATTGTCATGTTTCTTTTAAAGGTGAATGTTGTTTAAGTTAGAAATAATTTACTTCCTTTTATATTTAAGCTGTTTTTAACAATATGTTTCTAGTTCTTTTGAAACAGTGTACCAGCGGATCGTTAGCTTCAGCTTGGTACTGGCTGTGACTGGTGTACAAACACATTTTTTTAGTATAAACCCAATTCGATAAGGCTTTCATTAACAATTTATGCATTATATTGGGTATAGGTTGGGAAGGTTATTTGAATCATATAATCGGTTATGAACGGATGAATAGGTTGTAAACACCACCCCTATAATCGATATTTAGGTAAACACGGTAATGAAAGAAATAGCGGATTTGAGTTATACACAGCCAAGGCCAGCTGAAGACTATTGAGCATTGGTAAATTTACTATATGTGTGAGCTGATATTGTCTCAACTTTTCAGAGGAAAGTTGTTCCTTAAACAGCCCTAATTTTTTAGGGACTGGTAAAAAATATGGCAATATTTCCTGCAAAGGCAAGCGGGATAAGTATTACATACCATATGTATAAGCATCATCATGATAGAATATAATGCTACAATAAATCAGAATCGATAAGGCCATGCCGTTATATATTTTTGTTAAGCGTCCGCGTGCACCTTGGTTCTGGGTAAGCCAAAAAAACAACATTTTTGTAAGTTTAAAAAATCGCCAAGGGAAGTAACTGATGTGTCGTATTTATGTATGTTTTTGTAAATATTTTTGTTAACTTGCATGTTTGAAAATAGTGAGTTGAAAATTAGTCGGTTTTTATGTTAGACTTTTAATTGTTTATAAAGAAACAAGTTGTTTTGTTGTAATTTATCATGTTTACCTAATTAAACATGTGAATTGATACACATCGTCTAATATCTGGCTTTACGTTTTTTCGAAACGACTTAAGTGTTTTTTTAATAGGTAGCTAGGTTTCGCGAACCATGGTTGACGCTTAACACAAATATAAAACGGTATGGCCTTATTGAAAAATCTTATAATGAAAGAATTCTGTATACTCTGTGCGCGTCGGGTGCCCCCCCCCCTCCCTGGATCCGCTAGTGGTGTCGACAACTGGCGTGTAACACCGGAATATTTATTTTATTGCTTCTCTTTCAGGAACAACTCCTGTCTACAATGAAAGTGGCTTTCCCACTGGTGACTTCTACAATGAAGGTGGTTTTAATTGTTTATAAAGAAACAAGTTGTTTTATTGTAATTTATCATGTTTACCTAATTAAAACATGTGAATTGATACACATCGTCTATTATCTGGCTTTACGTGTTTTCGAAACGACTGAGTGTTTTTTTAATAGGTAGCTAGGTATCGCGAACCAAGGTTGACGCTTAACACAAATATAAAACGGTATGGCCTTATTTGAAAATCTTATAATGAAAGAACTCTGTATACTCTGTGCGCGTCGGGTGTACCCCCCCCCCCCCATTGGATCCGCTAGTGGTGTCGACAACTGGCGTGTTACACCGGAATATTTATTTTATTGCTTGTCTTTCAGAATTAGTTTTTGCCCACAGTGCAAGTGGTGACTTCGTCGACTATGATTATGTTAGAAGGTCTACCGGATATTATCAGTTTGAACTTACTAGAATTCTCCCACCACGAAATGTTACCTCGGTAGTGCGGTTTGTCCGTTACTCAGGTATGTATTAAATTGATAATGATGGGTAACGCATTTCTACATAATACTTAGGTAGCTGTTAATTGGTTAATGCGATAAATATCTAGTTTACTAGATAATTAACTTAAACATGTGGATGTCAAGTTACTTAACTAGTTACACATGTAATATACATAAGAAAATTATGTAGTTAAGTAGATTTTTATCGCGTTAACTACTTAACATGTATATAAAATAGATTGTCCATTCTGAAAACCTCGGGGATTAAGGCGATATATGCCCTATAAAATAGCCATATTTGCTTTTTAGCCACATTTTGGAAACTACATAATATAGCAAGATGAAATGTATACTGTGTTATCGTTATACAGTCCTTCAACTAATACTGCTATATTTGTAAAAAATTTGAAAAAAAATGAAGTTATTTGAACTTTTGGTACTGTCAAATTGTACATGTAGGTCCGGTAAATCAGACTAATTTCACAAGCATTAATTTTGCAAAAGAAACACGTTTATACAAAGATTACATTCGAGATGTTTTCAAGAAAAACATAAAATTAAGTTTTTATTCCAAAATAACAAGAGAAACAAGGGCCGGGTGAGTACAGAAATCCATAAATGTGTATATTGATAAACTTGTCAAAACAAATGGCAGGGCTATTGCCTTAAGTACATAAGTGATGGCAGATGAGGGCCCGCAATTTCATGTTGAGATATTTTTGTGGTATGAAAATTTATCACGATACTTTTCTAGTTAACCACATAATTATCTAGTTAATTAAGTTTCTTTAATATGATGACCACAGTCTTCACAATACTTTTTTGAAGGACTTGTCCAATTGGGCAGACAGCTTGCAATTTCCACTTGCCAGAATTCACTTTCACTTCCCGAATAGAATTAACAGTTTTGATGGTTGTTTTGAATCGTTAATTCGGAAACGAAGACTGATAACGATAGTTGATAAAAACGTGTTGTTAACACAAACAAAATTGACAAAAAATGAAAACCAGTCGAAGAATTATGTACTACGTCATCAATGTTTGCTACGACTTGGATAAAAGCTAGTCAGACCAGACCACGAACACGACTTGCCCGTTTGGGCAGACAAAAATGGAATTTTTACTTGTCCAACGGTAATTTTACTTCTCCCGGCTTCGGGCAAGTGGGTTATTGTGAAGACTGTAACCACATAATTTTGTTAATTCGTGGCAGAAATATGCCATTATACATTTTATGTATGATTTAAACTTCGTTTAGCTTTGAACTACAATTTTTAACCAAAAATTACAAAATATTTTGTAAACATAAAAGAATGTCATTTTACCAAGTACTTTTTCTGTAAAACATTCCAACTCTTGACAAAACTTTTAAACAGAAAAACATGTTCATTATAACAATTAACATGCTTGCGTCATTAAAAGTAAGAAGCAAAAAGATGGCAATAATCTGAAAGTATCACCATGACAACGTCTAAAACCGTTGATGATGATATTCGATTCCAAACTCTGATTTCATCATAGGGGTACGCTACGGGAAAGTGAATTATATTTTCGAGACACCCCATTTTGTGCCTCTCCGCTTAAAATATGAACCAATCAAATCATCTAATTTGTTGCATATTAAAACAATGCGCTTCATATACAATATTTGATTGGTCTATAATGTAGGTCAAAATCCATGTTATACAGCTACACCGAAAACTTCATTTGGTCAGCTAGTTGATGACAAAATTGAATTAATTGTGTTTAAGATGAAGGAAATGAAAGTTCAGTGATTTTTTTGGAAACGATTTTACTGCCTGTGCCTTTTCAATTGGGAAAATATGCTATTTTACTTATAATTGTTTTAATTTCCTGCTTTTGCTGAATGTATCGTTGCTTTTCCCCCTTTTATCTCAAAGTGCTCTTTTCAGGATGGTAAAAAGTCAGTTAAAAAGGGGGTAAAAAAATGACACTTTTTTAGGGAAAATGGAGGCTTTCTTGCTAGGGGAAACAGCCGAAATTCAGCAGTGAAATTGAACAAAAACAATCACTGATAGTATGTCTAAAATTTTAACACATAAACAAAGCAGATGACACATATACATTATATGTCTAAAACAGTTGTACACTGATTAAGGACAATCTAATAACCAGGTTCATAACTTTTTTCTAACATTTCAGAGACAGATCTTTATATTTATGTGGTATATGCCACCTTACAGAAAGATGTACTACAATTTCGAGACAACGAATCGATTCTTTCTATTGAGGACAGCAATTCATTCAACTTATTGAAAAATAACTCTTACATACGAAGCCTTGAAGATAATATTACTTCAATGTTGATGGAGAAACCAGCTGCAATAGCAGAATCAACTGAGTACTATCGAGGACAAATTGAATTCATTGACATCAGGTGGACAATAACCTTAAATCTTTAACAATGAATGCCATTTGAATGTTTGCTACTGTATGCATGCATTTGCTTCACTAATTGTATCTTTGTATCAGGTGTTAAACATTGACATCATGTATGGAAAGATTGACATCATGTATATAAACATTGACATCATGTATGGAAACATTGTCATCATGTATGGAAACACTGACATGTTTAGAAACATTGACATCATGTATGGAAACATTGACATCATGTATGGAAACATTGACATCATGTATGGAAACATTGCCATCATGTAAGGAAACATTGCCATCATGTAAGGAAACAATGACATCATGTATATAAACATTGACATCATGTATGGAAACACTGACAAGTTTAGAAACATTGACATTATGTATATAAACATTGACATTATGTATGGAAACATTGACATCATGTATGGAAACATTGACATCATGTATGGAAACATTGACATCATGTATGGAAACATTGACATCATGTATGGAAACATTGACATCATGTATGGAAACATTGACATCATGTATGGTAACATTGACATCATGTATGAAAACATTGACATCATGTATGGAAACATTGACATCATGTATGGAAACACTGACATCATGTATGGAATTATTAACATCTTGCATGTTTGTATTGTATATTTGTATTGACACATTTATGTGACACAATGACCTCATATTTTGTATTAAAACATTGACTTCCGATTAGTCATGATATATTGTTTAATATAGCAAATGTTCAGGTATTTTACTTAATTTTATTTCAGTAAAAATGTCACAAAGTTGCGATATTTTGTTTGTCCAAGAAACGCTCGGCAGAAAACTGAGGATTATGAGTCCAGTGTATTATTAAGTATTGCCCATCATCTGAATAACACAATGAGAAGAGATATATTTGTTCCGTCATCTCTTCGTGTGTTCAGTACCGGTTAGTATGTTACTGTTCAAAAATGGTTTAATATTTTAAAATTGAAAAGGTTTGTTTCCTCCCAAGGCGAAAAAAATATCATGCCTGAAACATGTCTGATCATGTTTTAAACATATTGTATCATGTTCTGTAGACATGTTTGAACATGGTTTGGCAATGTTATGAACATGTTTGAACATATTATAACATGTACGTTAAATGGCACCATGGTCTAACACGATTGAAGATGATCATGGTCAAACTGTTCAAATATTTTACTTTGTCCATTACATCTGGCGAAAATATCATGCCTGAAACATGTTTAAAACATATTTAATCATGTTCTGTAGACATGTTTAAACATGGTTTGGCGATGTTATGGACATGTTTGAACATATTATAATATGTACGTTAAATGGCATCATGGTCTAACATGATCGAAGATGATCATGGTAAAAGAGCATGAAACATGTGCGTTAAATGGCACCATGATCACAATCACACAAGATCATGGTTAACATGTCTTTTGTGAACATGATGGATCATGTTTAAACATAATGACAGGTGTTCAGTAAACTTATGGTTTTCCAATGTGGACAAACAATTCAAAAATGTAAAGCCTAGAATTGTTCTGACATTTGTAAACATTGATTTAGGGCAATTCTCACAAATGATTATGATTTATGCTATATGAACTATATGATCATGTATTGACAGTCAAACATGTTCATGAAACATGATAAGCCAACATGGTCATTGGCATAAAAAACATGTTCAAATATGTATAAACATATTTGATCATCAAACATGATATTAGGTTCGCCATGGTTGCCTTAAGCTGTATGATTGGACTATATATTAAAAATGTATAACTTTTCAGGGTTTTTTAAAGTTAGTCTCAAAACTTAATAATCTGATTGGTTGTTTCTGTGCTCAAGTCTTGAAATTGACCGATGACAAGACTTTGTTCAGAGACTGTTCTCCAAGCTCAATTTGTTGAATATACTGAGTGTAAAAAAGATATTCGGGTTCGATATTTTATTTCGAATAATACATTGATTCGAATAGCACATTTCAATTTGACGTGCCTGAGAAGATGCATTGGGACTTTGATATTTATGTCGAATGATACCGACTATTTGGACGGAAGGTTGTCAATAGGTGAAGTCGACTGTAATTATGAATAGGTCACTTAATGTTTTTTCTAATTTTGGTAAAATTTAAACTTTTACATTTCACATCACGTTTGAAGCACGTTCTCGACGATTGATTCCTTGATAGTACTTGCACGTAATTCAAGGATAATGAAGGCCGGTGGAAACTTTTCATCCGGGACTGGATTTAACTTGTTCTCCACCATTTCACTACTTTGCCTCTTCTTGTGTATTGCATTAAAGACTCTGATAATTCCATTCCATTTTGTTGCAGTTAATTGTGGTTATCTGAAAACTGTAGTGGACGGGAAGCAAGTAACCTTTTATCCTGTGAGGGTTGGTCGTCGTGGATACAGTTCAGAGAGGTGCTATCCTGGTAAACTAACATATTTATTCCATTTTAAGGGGCATGGTGAGAAAGTGGGAAATAACAGCAGGGGTGGTATTCACGAAACATCTTTTTAGGTTAAGATTTTCCTTAAAAGTTATATTTTCCTTAATATCATTCATCTTGGTTAGCAGATGAACCCTATTGATTTTGGGGTCACAGGGTCAAATGTCAAGGTCACAGGGGGCATAATGTTTTACAAACATCTCTTGTTTCCATTGGAATTCCTAATAAGGTGAATGTCGATTTAGTTATAAGTACTTTACTTGTTTATATATCTAAATTGTATTAAACACTATTTTTCTAGTTCTCTGGAACAATAACTTTTCATACAGTTTATCAGTCGATCGTTAGCTTCGGTTTGGTACTGGCTGTGACTGATGTACAAAAATTGGATTTTTGATAAATGAATGAAAGAAACCATCTGTTCATATAGTTGTGCCCAGTGTTTTTACTAAAATTTACGATGAAATACAATGTATATTGTATTTGTTGCATAAACATGAAAAAATACAGTGTGCAGTTCATTTTTAGTAGCCCTATGTTAGTAAAAAAAACTTAGTATATTTCTGAAAACATTTTTATCAGATTATCTCTGAATGGCTATTCGGAAATGCTGCAATTTGGGAAAAAATCATTTAGCCATTAGACGATTACTGAATAAAAGCTGTCAATAACAGCTGTCAATAACATCTGTTAATAATAGCTAAAAAGAATTGTATATGATGGCATTTTGATAATCTACAGGTCACTCAGCGTTGGCAACGGCAACTTGCGTTGGTGGTTACGATGATGGTGTCAGATGGTCGGACATTACGCTAAACGAAGGTTGTGGCGTTGTTCCTGCATTAAATCAGTCAGAAAGTACAATGTCATTGAAAAATTTGTCTCAGGTAAGCTCATTGGTTTGCTTTAGTATGACTCAGAACATCATAATTCTAGATTTATACAGCGGTTTTGTCCATTCTAGAGTTCTCTCCCTTTATCCGTCCTAGAGTTATCTCCCTTTGTCCAAACATTTGTCTTGGGTAGCAGAGGAACCCTATTGATTTGGGGGTCAAAGGTCAAGGTCACAGGGGGCATAATGTTTTACAAACATCTCATGTTTCAGTGTTTTTGAATGTTGTATATTATATATTGCAGACTAATATCTCTCCGGATAATTACTTGGACATTATTAATAAAACAGTTACTCTGACGGATTCAGCGATCAATCTGACGGAAGCTGATGTTATCTACACAGCAGATATAATATCGGATTATCTAGCTTTCAATCCCTCGAACAAGGAACAGGTTTGGATACATCATTAATTGTCCCCTTTTTCATTGAAAACTTGAATTCACTTTATTATCATGTGGTAATAATGCAAATCATTCATTGGCTGATAAAACTTTATATGGAATAAATAAACGATACTGCATAATGTGTTTAATTATTGATTTGTTTTAACAAGTTCAAGAGAGCTCTGGGCGATGTTTGTCTTTTTTAAACAATTTTAATAAATAGGAATCTAATGTTGTTTATCGCTTATTTGTAAATATACGTTGTATCTGTAAATATACGTTTTATCTCTAAATATACGTTGTATCTGTAAATAGACGTTGAATCTGTAAATACATGTTGCATTTGTAAGTATACATTATATCTGTAATTATAATACTGCAAAGAAAAATCCAGTAATTTCATTGGTTAAAGGCTCGCGTATAGGATTCTATATAAACGGCGTTGACAGGGTATATGACGTCTTAACTCATTTCCCCTTATGCGCCTCGTCACCATTTTCGCTGACGGCTCGACTCGAAAATGATGTCTGCAAGTTACTAGAAATTGACAATTGATCTTCACACATGATTCAATAAATATTGAACAGAGTACATGTGTGCTAGTATTAATATTCAAAACGATAGATTTTTTAAGGTTTGAGCCAAATTCAGTTCGATAAAGTCCATGAGATCAGAGGCTTGAAAATAAAAATTAGAGTGCAAGCGCGCGCTTAACCATGTGTATTGAGGTACCTTACGGGGTAATGTAATTAATTTTCAGGCATTATAACGTGTGAGTGAAATAAAAGAAATTTGATCTACAACAAGTAATTCCCGATATATTTTCAAACGAATACGTTTTAATAACTGATATTTTACAAAACTAAAACAATCTAAACAATTTTATGAACCAAAAACACCAAAAATACACAGATCTAATTATTAGATCTAGAGAGCTAGGCATCGAAACATTACTTGTTTAACTAAATTCGTATGAAAACATGGAATTGCAGTATTATAAATTCGTTATACAGGTTGTTGACAGGGTATATGGGGGAATATAACCAGTCTGCGATTCATATAACCCTCGGCTAACGCCTCGGGTTATATGGCACACAAACTGGTTATATTCCCCCATATACACTGTCAACAACCTGTATAACTAATAATATACGTTGTATCTGCCCATATCAACTGCATGCATGACTGTAAAAAAATGTGGCATTTTGTGATCTTGTGAATAATCTTAAATAATCCATGTGCACAGGAGATTGTCATGAGTTCTCTCCCTTCAACCCGTCTAGAGTTCTCTCCCTTTTTCCCTTCTATAGTATAATTATGTATATATAGTACTATATACAATCAAAGGACTGAATGTTCTGATAGGTGCTTCCAAGGCAATACTGCATTTTTTCCATTATCATTATCGTATTAGAAATTAATATGCATCTATTCATGTAAACCTCATTTGCTAAAAATGGCACAGAAAAGCCGTTTATATCAAGACCCCCGCCATTCCACAATTGATATATCCCTGGCAAATCAGCCATTATACTCATCAAATCTATTATAAAATCAGAGGACTTTACATGCACTATTTTCTTGAGACGATGAATATGGCGGTACTTCGGATAGAACTTCCGGTTGTCGATGATAGCAACGAGACGCCAAACCTGAGCTACATCAATGTCTTCTATACTTGTAGATACTGGATGCTGTGTACGATATTGTTAACAATGTGTTATACACAAAGAGAGACTATCTGGATTCAGCCCAGAAAATCAAGAATGCTGCCAACAGGTTTAGTATAAAGCTTATCTTAAAATGATAAATTCTCATGTAGTGAGAATAATTGTAAGTTGTTATATGCGGGGCTAGCAGACAAAACCCTGCCTTTGTT
The DNA here is from genome assembly GCA_032209605.1 of Mactromeris polynyma. NCBI lineage: Eukaryota > Metazoa > Mollusca > Bivalvia > Venerida > Mactridae > Mactromeris > Mactromeris polynyma. Next base: position 29,052,431 of record JASFXZ010000002.1, on the reverse strand, counting down.
TTTTATACGATGAAATGACATTATTATGTCTTTAGTTATATATACAGTAACCCTCACTTAAAGACCACCTCAATAATAATACAACCTCGAAATTAAGAACACAATTTTCAAGTCCATTATCACTGTTTTGCCCTTTATTAAACCTCAACTTTAAGACTACCTCAAAATAAAGACCAATTTTTAAGGGTCCAAAGAGTGGTTGTATTGTTGAGGTTTTACTGTACATCAATATGAAACCCCCAAATCCCTACCATTGTTTTTAATACTGGACAAACTGTGGCCCTTATTATTGCATGTGGAGACCAGTTTCAGAATGCAGCTTTGCCATTGGTCAATCTTAAAACTGAGCTTAGAACCAACCAATCAGGGGCTTAAGTTAAGAGACTTATCTTCATACATGGCTGATGCATGGCACCAGGAGTTAAATGACAAATATGCTTTAATTCAGTAAGCTTTCCGTGTCTACTCCATGTCTGCTACCTTTGCAATAATTTTCAAATAGCTTGGCACTAATCATGAGGTTAATGATATGACACCAGACCATTATCCACTGTTCAAGGTCAATGTCATGCCTTGAAATCATAGATTGAACAGATCTAGACATTTAAGCAAAACACATAGTATTTACGTAGTAAAATATTGTTTCTGTTTCATACAATCAGGTTAGATTTTAAATCAGTTTGCACCATATTCTTCTATATGAAATAAAGTTCTTTTATGAGACATTTGAAGATGTTTCCAGCGAAATAACAAGCGTTGCATTGGACGATGTGTTAATGATACACATCTATTTTATATGCTTGACATATGATGATGGTATCTTTCAGAATTATTTTATCAACGGATAAACTCACAAATGGAATTGTCGTATCCAATAATGAACCAGTGAAAATTGTGAAAGAGTTTTTGGCTGCTGTAGTCCTTGAGCAACCAGGTATTGGTGACTTGACCATCGGAATAAAACTGGATGCAACTGACAATACTTCGTTGAAGCAGGGCAATATAAATACAGTTGGTGCACCGACAGATATTCCACTGATTGGTACAGACACAGCTATTTATCTAACAAGAAAAATTACTGAAGGTATGTTTTTTATTAGACTGACGGCCGGCAGTCTTTAGTACTGCAAATCCAAAGCAAGCATCGAACTACTTTTTGCCTGCTTCGATTTAACCGTCAATGTGCGAGTTGGAGTCTTCAGCGTAAACTTGGTTAGATTCGCGGTGATCACGAATTTGGACGGAAGTCAAATAGGCCTTTTAATCGTTGGCGATATTTATTCTGTTATATATTGTTTTCTTCATTTGTACACTTTTGTTGGTAAAACACCCATTTCACGTTAAACACAATTGCATGAGACATTTGAGTACAGATCTTTACTCACATTTACATGTACCTACGACACCTAGTATAGTCAAATGAACGGACAGAGGTTAAAGTTCACTGAATCGATCTATAAATAAAATGCGAATGAATCGGTTAAAAAATAGTCCAACATCTGAGCGTCTTTTTGTGATATCAACTGGAAAACTGACTTAAGTTGAAATCGCTTATGCCACAGAAGTAAAATAAAACATTTCTGTTGAAATAGAGCAGTCTTATTTCAATTTCAGAAAAAATGTCTTCCTGTGTCGCAGCATAAACGTATACTATCACGCGTGTAGTGCATTGGGAATGTTTCCGTCATGTCCCGTTGAAACTGTTCGAAATTTAATACTTTTTGTTTAATTGTCGACTGTTAAACATAAATAATTGAAATATTAATAACCGCAGGTAAAAAATACCGTTCAACAAAAATTTAAAAAATAATATTTTCCTTGATGTATGGCGTATTCAAGGTTTTCCCAAAGCGAACAAAATGGCGGCTTCCATGAAAACGCATGACAACGGAGAAAATGCAGTACACAGATGAGATGTGTTAGAACAATCGCATAGAAAATAAACACTGTAGTACCGGTACTTCATTTTACAATGCTAAAATAAGGCATTAATGATTCGACGTGTAACTAATGTACAGAAACTGAGAAAGTTCGAAAACATGAAAGTTGTCAACCGCGCGAACCTTGGATACATTGTTGAGTTTGACATGCTGATGATGCCAAAACAACAGATTTGCTACACTCCACCATGCAGGTAAATTTATGTAAGATTCTTATCTTAATTAGTCGTCCGTGGTCGGATTGAGTGAAATTTATGAATGCAACTAAATGTAAAATAGGCCTATATAAGAATTTCAGTCTGCTAATCAGTGCTATCATCTTGGATATAAGAATGCAGGCAAATTCCTCCTTTACTGTGTAGTGGTTTGGATGTAAGACTCATTCTGTAAAGTGTTGTACCAGTGTTTACAGGGTTGTGGGTTCGAGCCCGACATCTTGTGGACTTTCCCTTGATTTACTTCAATAGTGGCAGCAGTGTTTAACAGCCCATGGTGGTAGAGCCACTTATGCCGGAAGGAGGAGAAGTGTAGTGTTTTGGGGTTAGACAGCTGGCCAGTTAGTTAGTAGAGTGCTGTACTAGTGTTTAGGGGGTCGTGGGTTCGAACCCTACATCGGGCACACTTTCCCCTTGATTTGCTTCTACTGCTATAAATTTATGATCAACCAATACTTTGATATACAGAGCTCATGTGGAATGAACAGAATATCCACTAACAGATACTTATCATGGCCTATGTATCTCCTGTGTTATCCTTATTCATGTATATATATGCTGATTGCCTAGTTAGGGAGATATAAATACCATTTATACATCTTGGACATGACTCAGGCAGGGATTAAACCCATGACCTTCAGCACTCAAACCAGACAACTACCTTATGAGTGATTGTGTTCTAAGACAGGCGATTTCATTTGGAGATTACACAATTTTCTTAATTGTACTGTTAACAAGGCATTGGATAATACAATATTTTTGTCGAAAAATATATTTTAACAGTAATACCAGTACCAGAAAATGATTTTCACAAGTTGCTGACATACACTTTACAAAAATTGTAAGTACTCCGATGACATGTTTAGGATATTGTAATTAAATATGAATGTATCAAACAGAACTTTCACACACAGAAAGCACAAAATACAGCCGATTGATTGAAATCAAGCCAATTACATAACCCCGCACAGATTTAAAAGTCACAGATTAATTGAATTGGTCATTACCGATTGTGACCGCCTTTGCCTACATAATGGCTTGGTATCTACTACTCAGAGACATAATGAATCTACAAATACAATTCTGGAAATTTATTTTGTGCTGAAAATTAGTAGGAACATTACAGACAGATTGACCTTTCTATGTCTTAAATTTCTATTTGATGTATTCATATTTACTTGCAATATCATAACAAATGTTATCAGAGTGTAGTTCTTATTAGTTCTTTTCTTGTACATAGCTTCAAAGTCCTTAATTGTGATTCCTTTTTGCAGCCATGATTGACAGACCATGTAATTCAGTCCAGATGAATTATGATCTTCATTATTTGAGATCCTAGAATCACACATTGTAAGAATGGAACTACTGCTACTGTTTGAAGCTACAATTCTTTGTAGAAACAACCATGTTGGCAGTAAATGGAGTATTTCAGGATGGCAATCAGGGTTGGTATTGAACATAAATGTTATATAATATGAATTGAATAAATTCAATAATGCATAATTCATTTGGTTTTCATCATGCCAATTTTTAAGTGCTTAGCTACACTGCCTATGTTTTCTTTTGCAATTGTGTTAGAAGCTGAGAAATGTGACAAAAACCATGGTGAGTATACTCAGTACATTGAAAACGCGAAATGGAAGAGTTCTCAAATGTCATGAACTTACTAGAGATGCAAGAATAGAACTTAACATGAACTTGTTTTATTTTATACAATGGTGAACGCTAACTTTTCTTTCAATCAACGGGTGTTTCATATCAAAAATGAGTTTTAAAACAGGCTAAATAGACCTTTAAAATACAGATCACAGTTACAGAATGTGCGCTTTTAGATGTACTGAGTGTACATATGCATGTACATTTTGTATTTGTGAAAACTTACTTTATACATTTTCTGTTTTCTTTTTATTTAGTGACACTGCTGAAGAAAGTTTATTCGACGCTGAGAACAGTTCCATTGGACTGTTGACCATCTTTTAATAATGTGTTGTCCTGAAGACAAGGGCAGTTTGATCAAGAGAGTCACAGTGAAAACATCCTGAATTGACTTATGTAAAAATGCTGTTAAAAATGTTTATTCCAATCTGTCGGATGGAATTTTCAAAACTGAAACAAAAGTGTGGACAAATTTTGGCAACTGTTATTGAATTATTGATGATTTAATTTTTTTGCAGACAAACTATTTTTGTTCATAAATATAATTCTGGCAAACCCTTGAGATTGTCTATCTTTTAGTATGTATCACTGCTATGTGACAGTTGACCTTTTTTGATACTTTTGACAGGAATATATCTTTGCAAATTTTAATTTTCCTGTAGAAAAGTAATTCATTTATGATCGAGTTTATCTGTTATACTGTAGTGAATAGGATTCAATGGTCGTGTTCCAAACAAGATTTTATTGGTTTTATCCTGAATATGAATTGTTTTGTCAGTTCCCAATATTTATCCAAACTTTCAAAGAATAATACCTCTAGTCCACATATATTATAATTTAGTTAATTTGTCACTTAAAATTTCGTATGAAATTGATGATGATAAAACGGAACATTTTTGCGTTTGTTTGGTGGTAAAACTTCCTCCTCATTTTTAGCTTGACCCGAGAGCTTATATTGTGTGTGCGTGAGTCTGTGTAAACAGATGATTGTGTTTGAAAATGTTTTGTATTAAATTGATTCTGTAATTTTTAGTTGTTATTAGCTGTGATATTTTTTATTGGTCTATGATTCACAAACAAATGCAGTTTTGAAAGTAAAGTGGATCTATGTTGCTCACTTGAAGTTGCTGAGCATTTTTCTTTCCGTGAGGCTGGTTAGTTTATACTTATTTTATACAATATATGAATTGTTGTGTCAATCTTTTAACTCTTGATGACTTATCCTAGACAGCATTACTAAATAGTTAGAAGTTTAATTAAATAAGTTTTACAAAATAATGGTCTTAGTAGTACTTTATGCCTTGTAGTCATACTCCCTCAAACATTGTTTATCAAGTTGAATACTAGAATCATCCTGTCGATAGGTTTGTCTGTCTAATATATAACATATGAATTATCCAGCTTGTTGTGTAGCTGATTAAATTGTAGTTATTATGCCTTGAAGTACAGATCAATAGTTGAATTCTTATTGAAGGTCATATTATATATGTAAGGATAACATTGACATAGATCATTATTTAACGTAATTTATGACAAAATAATATAAGCCAAAGTGAGCCTAATAGGCATATCGCTCGAGTCACTCAGGAGTTATTGCCCTTTAATTATAGAAACTACCCAAAATAGGTCTTGTCCGATCAATAACTGTAGAAACATTTGTCCAAACATGACCAAATTTTGTCAGACTGTATATGGGCATAATATCTAGCACAAGTTCGATAACCAGCCACATGGCCTAAGTCACTCAGGAGTAATCGCCCTTTAATTAGTATTTGTCTTATATATTCCGTTTAACACTGATTGTTTTTCACACTACATTGACATAACCGTAGAATGGGCGTAATTTGCAATAGTCGGCGCTCTTGTTTGACTATTGTTATGGTGTTAATCAGAAATATAACAAAACATCAAATTCTGTTGTTTTAGGCGACAGGACACGACTAGCATTTCAGCTATACAGTAAGACAGATTTGTTTGCTGTCACCAATAGCAGATTTAAAGTAAATAGTAAGATTGTTGCTGCACGAATGACAAAGGGGGGTAAAAATATTGAAGAACTTGGAGATGAAATTGTTACAGCTGTCTTCAGTACATTGGAGGTAAATAACTTTATTACAAAATACTAGTGGTGACGTGATTATCAAAAATCGTCGCAAGACATCCGACTTCGGCGACAGAGACTTGTACATGTATAAATAAAACACTGTCAGCATTATACTTATACTAAAAACACTAAATATAGTATAATAGATATGCACTGTATAGTATTATATAACCATAATGTTGTCATCTCTTGACAATTGGCGGGCTCGGCATTGTTGCCCTGGGACATCTAGTTATTAATTGTAGCTAGAAAACGGTCACTTAGTATTTTGCAAATCAACAAATTATTTATTTTGTGTGTACATTTGTATTTAATTATTAAATATATATTAACATAGTATGATGAGAACATGGTATGTGCATACTGGAATTACTCTGCCAGTGAGGACGCCGGAGGTTGGGAAAGTAAAGGATGTACAATGGACACCATGGTGGACGGACGGGTCGTGTGTAAATGCAACCATCTCACAAACTTTGCTGTATTAATTGTAAGTTCAGTGTCAATATTTACAATTTTGTACGTAGTGATCTCTCTTTACAAAGTACAGAGAACTCTGCCATCATATATAGACCATTCTTGGTACCCAGGATATTAATAACATAAATGATACCCAGGACAAACTGACTAAAATATGAATAATTAATGAGGTGAAATCCAGCTGCTTGATTGACCTCATGACACGCATCTCATACGAAACGGTTCACGGTTCTGAGCGATCCAATGAGATGGCAGCTTTCAAATCGTGTTAAGCTGCCATTTTGTCAAATTTACTGATAGCTATTCACAAAGGAGATTCCATGTTCTTTTTTGTTATCGTCCATTTCATTAGTTTGGAAATGCTAATGAATATTCATGTATTAAGAAGTTTCTCTAGCCGTTTTGCCCAGGGTATCATGTATGTCATGAATAGTACTACACAAAGGGAAAGAACTCACGACAACCTCCTGTGCTCTAACCTCTTAGTCCATGATCTGATAAAGTTTGGTTATCAAGTCTCATAACTTAATATTCTGATTGGTCGAGTCTGAGTGCAGTCTTGTTATATTGACCAATGGTAAGCCTGACTCTGTCTTATAAAATTGCACCTATATCTATTCAGGTTTACACTTTTAACACATTTTTACTATTTCCAGTTGAACTATTTATTGTGTAATTGATGTTTATGTTAACCTTGCCCTTGTCCCCGCATTACTTATGCAAATAGCTGTGCATTCTGGATAATCTCCCCTTCCTAGTCTTACCTAGCGTCTCGGAAAGAGTTGCTGCCCTTGTTTCCTACACTTTGTATACAAAATAAAGTCATGTTTTGAGGATCACAAAACATCGGTCAATGGCGCTAACGGGATTTGAAAGCTGTGCATTCTAGTAAAACTCTCATTCCTAGTCTAACCATACATCCCTGAAATAGTTGTTGCCCTGCGTTTCCTACATTACGTTTACAAATAACTGTGCATTCTGGATAATCTCCCCTTCCTAGTTTTAAGATAACTGTACTTAAATAATAATGAAGCATGAATTTAATTTTCTTTTGCAGGATTTGGAAGCCAATACAATTTCTGACACGGACAAGTTAGTTCTTGGAATTATAACTAAGGTTGGACTCCTTATCTCTATCATTTGTTTGGCGATCACAATTATCACGTTCCTTGTATTCAAGTAAGTGTATTTAATAACTGCATCGAAAAATGTAATGAACAATTCAATAATGTTTGTCGTAAAATTTATTTCAGGTATAGTTGTACCTCATTCATTTGAATTCTTTGGGTCCAAAATACATTATAAATAATACTTAGTTTTGAATATCCCAATTCAGTTCCACGTGTCTAAGAAGACACATCAGAACCTGATATTTATTTCAGATGACTCCAAGAGTTCGAATAGTAGGTTGGCTAAATATAATTTTTTTCATTACCTTGACTTACAGTAAAATTCTGTTGCTATTTTCAGACATTTAAGGAGAGGACGGGGCCAGCAAGTTTTAGTAAATTTATCTGTCGCAATGTTGTGTTCTGCCATATTGTTCTTGGTTGGAATCGACCGTACAGAAACCAGAACTGGTTGTATTATTGTTGCTGCCTTGTTACACTACTTTATCTTGGTGACATTCATGTGGATGTTGGTTGAAGGAGTGTTACAGTACCTGAGATTTGTTAAAGTTCTGGGTACTTACATACCCAAATTTATGAAGAAATCTATGATTCCTGCTTGGGGTAGGTAGCTTCATATTCATAGCCATTAGTACTTGGTGAAAATCCTGTGCTTTGAGTTCTCAGATCGAGGGGTGAAAGCAAAACATGAGTATATGATCTGGCCCAGAGAAACTTTAAGGTTCTTTATTTACAAGTTGATAGACCAGAGAGTCTTTACAGTTCTTTATTTACACGCTGGTAGACCAGAAAGTCTTTACGGTTCTTAATGTACACATTGATAGACCAGAGAGTTTATTCAGTTATTTATTTTACACGCTGGTAGACCAGAGAGTCTTTATGGTTCTTTATTTACACATTGATAGACCAGAGAGTCTTTACAGTTCTTTATTTACACGCTGGTAGACCAGAGAGTCTTTGTGGTGCTTTATTTACACATTGATAGACCAGAGAGTATTTACAGTTCTTTATTTACACGCAGGTAGGCCAGAGTGTCTTTGTGGTGCTTTATTTACACATTGATAGACCAGAGAGTCTTTACAGTTCTTTATTTACACGCTGGTAGACCAGAGAGTCTTTATGGTTCTTTATTTACACATTGATAGACCAGAGAGTCTTTACAGTTCTTTATTTACACGCTGGTAGACCAGAGAGTCTTTGTGGTGCTTTATTTACACATTGATAGACCAGAGAGTCTTTACAGTTCTTTATTTACACGCTGGTAGGCCAGAGAGTCTTTGTGGTGCTTTATTTACACATTGATAGACCAGAGAGTCTTTACAGTTCTTTATTTACACGCTGGTAGACCAGAGAGTCTTTGTGGTGCTTTATTTACACATTGATAGACCAGAGAGTCTTTACAGTTCTTTATTTACACGCTGGTAGACCAGAGAGTCTTTGTGGTGCTTTATTTACACATTGATAGACCAGAGAGTCTTTACAGTTCTTTATTTTCACGCCGGTAGGCCAGAGAGTCTTTGTGGTTCTATATATATATGCTGATAGACCAGAGAGTCTTTACAGTTCTTTATTTACACATTGATAGACCAGAGAGTCTTTACAGTTCTTTATTCATATGCTGATAGACCAGAGAGTCTTTACAGTTCTTTATTCATATGCTGATAGACCAGAGAGTCTTTACAGTTCTTAATGTACACGCTGATAGACAAGAGAGTCGTTACAGTTCTTTATGTACACGTTGATAGACTAGAGAGTATTTATGGTTCTTTATGTATATGCTGATAGACCAGAGAGTCTTTACGGTTCTTTATTTATATGCTGACAGACCAAATTGTCTTGACCTGATAAACTGACCATTTCAAACGTGAACATAATTTTTTTTTTTTGTATAAGTTGGTGTTTCCTATATTTTCAGGATTGCCACTGATACCAGTGATTGTGATTTCGGCTTTGGATTATAACATGTACTATGGAGGAAATGGATAGTATGGAATTTTCATTGGTCAATTTTACAACTGTTCTCAGAACCAGCCAATCAAATGCTTGAAATTTATAGATTCAGATTTATAACCCAGAACCAGAATAGCCTGCTTTCAGTTTTTTGTAAAGATAACATGCCCCTGTCTTGTAAGTGTTGTAAAACAAACTGCACTTAATGTGAGAATTCAGAAAATTTACATTTCAGTGAACTATAATAGGAAATTATTTACATAAGGATGAGCATATAGAGGATATTTTTATGTTTCTGTGTAAAGTTATTCTTTGAGTGAGCAGTGTAAAGTTATTCTTTGAGTGAGCAGCAGACAGAATATTTTCATTAGTGGCATAGCCACAATGGTGAATGTAAGTCAGATGCTCGCGAGCATTATGTGTTAAGCATAAAGTAAAGCAGTCCTCTTGTTTATTATTGTTCCATTCAGACAATTAACTCATTGGAAGTATATGTTTTTTCTTGATTTTGAACTCTCTAAAAGACTAAAACAATATGAAAGTTTGATTCAATTTTAAGCGTATTTGTCTTTCAGACATTTCTTGTCAGGCCATCCTTAAACATTTTTTTGCTGTTACTCGACCCAAACAATTTACAATGGGTAGGTAGGTAGGTTTAACTTTTGTACTGTAATGACTAAAGGACCGAGAAAAATATTTTTCATCAATGAACAATAACAAATAAATTGAGCTGCGGCATTCTTAATGACTGCCTCATAAAAATTAATATCAACACTACTTTTCTTGTCCAATTTTCAGAAATTTATGTTGTTATTTTATTTCAGTTGCTGGCTGACATGGGAACCCTTTTTGTATGCGTTCCTTATCCCTATTGCTGTGATAATCTTGGTCAATCTGATTGTGTTCATAATGGTGATGCGTAACTTATTATGTCGAAGTAAAAATAAAGGAATGGCGTCAAATCAATCGGAGAGAAAAATGGCGTTTCTGCATTTACAGGCTGGCCTGTCCATATTGGTGATTCTTGGTGAGCTTTTGGCCAACCCTTCTCCAAAAATTGCTGTTTGTAGTTAAAAGAACGCACAGTTTGTTGCATTCGGACCTCATTCATTCTTTCCAAATTTTATTACATAGTTTTGAATAGCCCATTTCAATTCAACATGCCGAAAAAGATACATTGGTACCCGATATTTATTTCGGATGATACCAAGAATTAGGATAGAAGGTTGTTAAGTAAACGATGTCCGACTAATTTAATGGACGCTTTCCCCTCTGATGTTCAGGCATTTGAGGTCAATAGGCTTAAACAGTATTATGTCCATATTAATTTATTCATTGTTAATCATTTGATTTAAAGACTTGCATTAGCAAAAGAATCCTAAATATTATTTGGATTCCAAGTCTCGAAGTAGTGAATAAACAATTCTCATGATCTGTAAATATCATACGAGGGGTGTCCAAAAAGTATGCATATTAAAATTCAGGGGTTCCATTTGACCCTAGAGTTGACCCTTTGATCCCTGGGCCACATTTTGACCCTCAAGATTCTGACTGAAGGGTCATTTTTTCTCTAAATTATAGGTATTTTGGCTATTTTATGATAAAATTTGGTAAAAATTTATTGAAATGACTTGAGATTCAGCACCTAGTGGAACCCCTGTTAATACAATGTTTACTTTCAGGTCTTACCTGGCTGTTTGGCTTTCTGACCGTGGATACTACTAGAATTACATTCCACTACTTGTTTGCAATATTTAATGCATTTCAAGGCTGTTTTATATTCCTGTTGTTCACATTTCGGGAAACACAGGTAAGAAAAATACTACTCGTGTTTTATAGATTGATACTGAAGTATTCATACTTGTGGTGGTCTGCTAAGCAAACTTATCAAATTAATTGTGTCAATGTTAACTCATTGTTTTAACCATCTTTCTTCCCATCTGACTTGACAGCTAAATATTCATCATACAGTTATGTACATGTTTGTCTCAAAATGATTTGAATTATTAAAATTAAGGTACATGTATAACAAGAATTATGCTCTACTTGGAAGTTGTTCACCAGGAGGCCGTTTCACTAAACTTTGTACGAACGTTATTTTCATAAATTTGTTCGTACACACTTTTTGGACGTAAACTTTTTGTTGGAAGACAAAGATTCTCTTCGTACGAAGTTTAGTGGAACAGTCCCCATGATGTTTGGTTTTATATCCGACCAATAACATCAGAGTTATGGCCCTTGACTTGTGACAAAAGTATTGACCAGTGTTGATCTTGGTCTGCATAAATATTGACTAACGTAAATCTTAGTCTGCATAAATATTGACCAGCCTAAATCTTGATAAATGGAAACCATGGTCCATGCGTATCTACGTATCTTTGTTATATATTGTGAACAGGTCAGGAAAGCATGGAAGAAACTGTGCTGTGGAGCTGCCAAGTATAAGAACACCACTAGCAATACTGACTCTGGAGGGAAGAAAAATGATTCCACTTAGGCAAGAAGTACCGGATACTCCAACAAATCATCCAGTACAATACCAGACTCACACTCAGATTCCAGATCATTAGACCAAGAAGGTCTTACGTTTAAAGTTATACTTTGCTCATTTTTTGTTCATTTGTCTAATTAACCAAACATGAAAAATATATTTTGTATGGTTAAAACATCACTAAACATGTATTTATAAAGAACGAACTCATAATGTATTAATCCATATTTGTTGAAGAAAGATGTTTGTTCATCATAAAATTATAAAAAACTTCCAGTTTTTTTAACAATCAGGCTATTTTACAGGTTTTGACTGTAAGTAATATGATAAAAAAATATTTTTTTAATCGGTTTTACATTGCAATGGCTCTTATTAGAGATGTTTTAGCCAATGTAACAACAATACTGGATAAAGCCAATTCAAATATTTTATGTTCAGATGAGCCAGATACATCTTTAACAATCCACATTATAATCGCTGAACTATGAAACAAACAATGGTACAGTGTATCATCTATTTAAGCTTATGGTGGCTGGAGATTTATGTCTCTTGCCAAGTGAACATTCTTACGTTTCTACATTGCGATTTTTCAATATTCTGGCAGGTATCTAAATATTAGATCCCTTATTTCTGGTGACATTCTAATTCATGTGTTGACTCGATGTCGAATACACAGCTGTTATATTTACTGCTTGCTACGCCTTAAGTTACATAGCTATAATCTTAGATTTCGTTTATTTTCATTAATTAACTCAGTTGGATTTTGAATCTGAATAGAAGTGTCTTACTGATGATAGTATGTTTGTTCATAATTGTTTTCATGTTGTTGGACATTATCTACTAATATTCACATTTTAATGGGTAAAGCCTGAACTGTATTGTAACTAAATCATAAAACTTAACTAGTCAAAAGAGCTAACCCGCTACTTCGTATTTTGAGAACTTGCTATATTATGTCAGTGATCTGACACGATGAATATGATTTGGACGGGTTAACATTGACTTTTCAAAAGTTCTGTTCATTAGAATCACGAGTGTTAAGTTTCGTGCAATCAAATCAACAGACAATGTATCAGTTAGGTTGTTAAGAACTATGTGAAAAGTGATTACGGGTTAGCACATTTGACCAGTACAGTTGACTTCATTGGTTCATTTCATTGTCATTCTGAGCATAATATATATGCGCATTCTACGCTTTTCAAGCACTATGCATTGTTAGGATTTTCTATCACATCTATGTGCTAATACATATATCTACAATAAAATATTTGTTTTAACCTTTGTTTGTGATTGTGATTAATAAAGCCAATTTTCTGACCATTTCTCAAAGGATTTCATATTTGAGCGACACTGTATTTCCAACGTCTTCTGTAAGTGATGTCATTTCAAGAAAACGCAACATGTGATGTCACTAGTCTATTTGCAAGCACGAAATAATATTTACTCCGTGCGTTCACTTCGTTTTCATAATGTCATATGAGGCAAATATTGCCAACTGTCGGTTCATGGTGACATCACAAAGTTCTTGTAATACGATAACGCTCAGGTACAACAAAGTACACGCTGACATGGCTGTTTGATCTCGAATATCACAATTAATCCCAAGAACGCGCTCAATAAGCAATGTGACAATTTAAATTTGATTCTTATTCATGACGCTTGAGAGCCGGACATCCATTCTGTAATATTGCGCATTGGATTGTATTAAGACAATATTTTGGTTGCAAGTGTTGGCATTTCGTTTATTTAAATCGAACTTATTTTTCTAACGTCCCACCAAAGTACTTCCAGTTGTGCTCTGACAATAACGGGCGTGCAAATGTAGATCTTTTACAATCTTCATTTGTCTCATCGAATACATTATTCTATAGCTCTTTAAAAATATCGAACCTTAAATGATGTAATTGCTTGCCACTAAAATGTGTTTTATGGCCGATACTGTCCTCTTGGGCAAACCAAATGGTCTTTACCTCATGCCTGATGTCGAAATTCGGAACGAGCAATCGAGAACGAGAGATCAGTGATATTACTTCAAAGCCTGAGAGTTGACATTTTCGTGTTCAGAACTGAAAATTGGTCTTAATATTGAGGTGGCCTTACAATTGAGGTCTGGGAAAATGTCGGAGAATGGAAATTTCATGTGCAATATTTGTGATGTATCTATCGCCATACGTCTTAGTCCTGACAGCGTTGGATCGACGTACAGCGATATGTTCGCCATTACTCGGCCATACATGGACACATAAACTAATGCACTTATCATTGGGTGGGGTATATATATTATCTGCAGTCATCAGCATTCCACAAGCAATCATTTTTAAGTACCAGGAAACATTATGGGACAATTGTGCTGAATCTCTGATTCATATATTGCTAAGTATATATTCTGACACATTACCTACGTCGCATAATCAGACTATTGTATTTATTCCAGACATTAATAATATTTTTCATAAACACAGACCATGGACACAGCGTCTGATACACACAAAGCAAAAACAATAGAAGTCCCACAAGGAAATTAACTCGACTAGACACGGTTCATGTAAGCGTAAGAATACAAAAATTGCCAGTCAAAGAGCATGCGCAAATATGACTTCATGTCAGGGATTCCGGAGATCTCCTATATTCTTGACAGAAAACTGATTGGAGCGCTCTAGCTTCAATATATCTCATGCAGTGAGCGATATCCATAATTCGCACACATAAAGGGCTTTGGGTATAACAATAGTAGTGTACACTTTCATGGAAATAGATGGATTTAATCCACGTGGGCTGATGTTAACTCAGTTTATTTCATGAATCGTCGACCACAAATCGTGAAGTTAAACACGGAACGCATTTCACACCAAGTTAAACATAATTTGAAGTTTCAACAATAATATTATCACTAAGCTTGAATGCTCGGTTCCGTACAGCATACGTGCCGTCATTAAACACATGAACAGCACATTTATTTGCATTGGTATTGGTAGCGCCACTGTTTAGATCAATTATCACATATTTCAAGCATATCATTCAAGTGTTGCATGGAGAAGGAGGTCAGCATCAAATCATCGGCGACTGTCGGGGAACTGAGTCCTGTGTCGTACAAACAAATGCCGGCGCCCGATCGCTCTAATTTTCTGATAAGCCTGATTAGGTACAAGATCGACGAGCTCCATCCCCCTGCCTTGTGTATTGGAGAACACTAAACCATTTAAAGTGTATACCTTGATAGAGAACACAACCTGTCATGTTTGAATATATATTGCATGCAAAGCTAAACTGTTGTTAAGTCAATATCTCAGAGCATACCGTGGTGCCATACGGTGTCAAAGGCCTTCCTACCATCCATGAAGCACACATACAGTTTCGAGTTAAATTCTCGGGCGAAATATATAGATTCACGAAAAATGAATGACATAATATCAGTTTAAGATATTGCTTCATACACTTTCAACATAGTACTGAGGTTAATGTGATTGGATGGTAATTATCAGATACATCTTTACGCTTCTTTCCTCCTTCATGAATAGTTACTATGGCGGCTATCTTCAAACTATCCGGGACATGTCCTGAACGTGTAGATAATTGCTAGGAATGGAGTCACAATATTTTCAGCAGATGTTAAGTGGACAGAATCGTATCCACCAGCTTTACCTCTAGACCATTTTTCACTACGTCCGGATGAATACAAACAGTGGAGTCAGACTGGATGTCAATACTTAATTTCCAGAGATACGTATTGATACCATTGTTTGCCGTACATGGCGTCACTGTGATTGGAATGCCGTGTGAAATGCTCCTTGAAATACTTGCACCGACCATCAGATATACTATCACTGTCTCTCATGTGTTACCACCAAAGTTTATGCCAGCGCTAACTGTAGATCCGTTACGTTTCCTTCTAGCCTTGACCTTCTAGAACTTACAAGAAACAACCTACGGTGTTTGATCAATTTCAGGATTTAGAGTTTCCGTATAAATACGACGGAAGTCCCGTTTAGCTGTTTTATATGCGCCGTACGATGGGTCAGTGAAATCACGTGACCGACCATGCCGACGTGAGCCATGTACTTGTGAGCAGCCGTTAAGTCAGAGCTCCAGGCGGGGATAAACCTTAAGAAAAATATGTGGAAAACCTTAAGCCGTACTGGAGATAATGCACGGCCTATTGCAGGCACTATCAAAGCTTCTACAATTGACTCAGACGCCAATGGTGTAATACAGTCGGTAGCTTTGGCATCCACAGCCATGAGTTGTCATAGAAGTAGACCATTTCTTGACGTTTTCTTGATCGTGCGATTGGTGGCAATTTGGCAGAGGTACGACCAATCGGCAATGTTTGCTACGATCTCCATTTGCGATCGCATACTGCGATTGCTCTTAAGACTGGTGGTAGGTCATCATACGATCGGTGGTGCGCGTGGTCGGGCGTTCACTAACGATTGGAGATGATCGATCGCGAGATCAATCGTAGGTTATCGTCCGACTATTGGTGGCGCTCTGCGATCGATCGTACGATAAATTGTGGCGACCTGCGACCGCTTGCACGATCGATCGCAACCTGAGGTCGCACGATTACCTACGATTGATCTTGCGATCGATCTTCTCCAATCGTTGGTGATCGCACGAACACGCACACCGCCGATCGTAC
Organism: Mactromeris polynyma; assembly: GCA_032209605.1. Classification (NCBI taxonomy): domain Eukaryota; kingdom Metazoa; phylum Mollusca; class Bivalvia; order Venerida; family Mactridae; genus Mactromeris; species Mactromeris polynyma. The sequence continues at coordinate 29,035,829 of JASFXZ010000002.1, read as the reverse complement.
GATGATCTACCACCAATCTTAAGAGCAATCGATAGGTGGCACCACCAATGGTCATGTGGCAGGACCGGTAGCACGATCAATCGTGCGACTACTTGACCCACGATCATGGACGACTGGTGGAACGTCCATGCGCGACTGGTGGTACGACCATGTAAGACCTGTCTTTGACCTCTTACGATTAGGAATCGCAGGTCAGAAGTTTTGAACATGACCATCGACCTTGCTGCGACTAATTCACTATATATCTACATCTTGAAGACAATTGGTGAAATGACAAAGTTAAACCTTATTGATAAAATGTTTATGTAAATGCTTCATGTTCGGTGTTTACATTTTGTTCACGAACATGAAAAAACTAATTTGCCTCTTAATCGCTTTAACATGTTTCTGTGCAATGTATTTTCGGTTTAAATATGTATTTTAATGTAGGCCTATACTATAGCTTTGAACCTTTAACACTAATTGCCATTATCACGGACCTATACACCATGGTTTGGAATCAGGCTGATATTTGTGCTTAAACTTTATAGGTTTATAGGTCGATCCGTGCCACTACTAAAAAAATGCCCACTCATGTTCGGTATTTAGTCATACCGTCTGTAAGAACGTGCAATACCACGGACATATAAACCATAATATATATACATGTCCGTGGTCAATACTGGAACACACTATAATACGGTCCCTGGTCAATATATAAGTTTGATATGGCTGTCCATTAAAGTTCACCTGTGTCAAAACCATTATTTTGGAAATACGAATTCATTAATTTCCAGTCGAGCGTTTAAAGCTTGGCGGTCTAAAAGTTGCTTCGACATTTATCTTTAAAATATTTAATTGGCTTTCGCACGAATGTAACTCATTATCAAAAGCGAGCACATACCACCCGAACTGTTCGGCCGGGATGTTGTGATTACTAATCCGTCAGCTTTTTAGTCGCACCTTTCGTCACGTGATCTCGAAGGAAAAAAACGCGGCGAGGCGGTCGTCTGGAGCAAGGATTCGTTCTCTTCATTTAAATGGTAATTTATAGGTTGTTCATTGTTGTGTTGTTAATAACATGGATAACGGTATTTTGTTTGATGTAATATATTGTCACAAGTAGCCACGAGTCTCGTGGTGTTCTGAAATTTAATCACAAACAACTTGGTTTTTGCTTCCGCCATTCTGGCCTAGAGGCTAGAGTGGTACGACTAATGCTCGGCGCATACCAACGCTCGGCGTAAATCGTATTTATCACGGGATTTTTATATTTTTCTGATATTTCCAGGAAACCTCGTTTCGGGTTTACTGTCATTTCTTAGAACTTTTAAGGTTTCGTTGAATTTCCGGTAGAGTCACGTGACCACGGATTAGCAGACGAAAAGGGGCGAACCGCACTGCAATAAACCGATCAAAAAACGTTTATTTCTGCATGAAATCATATGAACTTGCCAAGAAATCAATAAAACATTTAGAAAAAACAACTCTTGATTAATAACCACTTTTTATATAAATTATACTTTTGTTTATTTTCAATTTTATCATGACATTTTTCCACAGGCTGGACGGCTATTTTTTTTATTGACTGAATCGAGTGCCTGTGCATTTTTCCTATGGAACATCTCGATGATTCGTACTAAAACAATACGACCCGTACACACCAAATTTCCATTCAGAGTAGTCGTTCCTGCCATGCACCTTCTTAATCGTGTGAGGACTGGTTTGAACGAATTTTTTAATTATACAACAATATATAAATGATGTATACCAGGCGCGTAGCGTCCTGTACGCAGAGTACGCAGCTGCGTACACATTGTCTCGAAAAATCGAAAAATAAAAGGTTCAAATCTGCATTAAAAAAACTTCGTTCAATTCAGGGACAAGAATGCGCCCAGAAGTCACTACAGACAATCTAGAAACAAATTTTGTTCAGGGGGAGTACCCCCTGACCCCCCGCAAAAAGGATCTTGCGTACACATCACAAACCTCCTAGCTACGCCCCTGTATACACCTTGTGTTTAAATTCTCTCGTGTTTTAAAGCATGAAACAATCATTTCTTTGTCTTAAAAACTGGAACCTTAGTCCAGAAATAAGATTGCTTTAGTTTGTGACCTGTTAACATCAGAAAGTCTGTTGAAACTTCTAACATTGCAGAATATTTGTTTGGATCTTACGCTGAGCGATGGTCATACCACTCTACTGAGAATCTACTGGGTCATAAAAAAGTAATGATGTTCGCAATAAAATCAGATTGTCCCAGAACTATTTGAAGTTAATTTTAACTTTTATCTTCATTTTAATTACCAAAGTAGCACACCGGGTCACCCAGTTAATGAATTTGACAAAATCGATAATGGAGCAGTTAGTTAAAATTACCCTTGACCTTGACTGCATTTCACCAGCCCCCCCCCCCACCCACTTGTGAAACTGCAATAATTTTACCTTCAGTGCTTGTTTGATCATTACATTCTATTCATAGCTTGAAGTTACTCCACTGTGGGGGGTTTAGTTATGATTTGCTGTAACCATGTATGCCTATAAAGAATCTGGCACTGACTATGATTACGGACTTGCATTCTAACATTACGAGAGTCCCTGAATTGTAGACAAACAACATTGTACAGGCTACGATTTTGGGAGTTTATAAAATTTGAGTAAACAGTATTAGCACTGACAATCGTTTAACAATGGAAAAATTATATAACTTACAATTTACCTGGTCATTAATGTGTGTAAGTACGGACATATGGTCGAACCCCTTAACTGCGCCCCTCCCGTAACTGCGCCACCATCTTTGTTTTACTTGTAGTCTCGCGAGTTTCAGCAGTTCATTCACGCCAAAATCTGCGTATTTCAAGCAGAAATAATGAAATGCACTCCCATTTTTAACATGAGCGGGTGCAAGTACGCACGCCGATCAGTACCGAATATTCCATAAATGCAGCGAAATAAACATCGGTTCAGTACACAAAGTGACAGGTACCGGCATTTATCGATAATTTGGGGGAGATAATCAAGCGTGACTGACCTTGCCGACGTAGAAAACATGTATTTATTCAGCAGCCTACGTTTAATTTTAACTAATCTCCAGCATCGCAAAACATCAACTATAGGAAAATTAAAATACGCGTTTATGCCTTGGATTTTCACGCGAAAATACATGCAATCCCTTTCGTTTTCGGGTCTAGTTTACGATGAAATCCGTACCGTACGGTCCATAATGTCGCCAGCTCCGTCTTTTACGAGGAATGAATATTATTATAGTCAATTCAGATTACTTTTATAAATGCGGTACATTGTGTACCCACGGTTTTTGTTATTGTACCCACATTGTTTAGTTGGGATGGGTATAGATACCGGACACTTTCTGAAATATCACTGAACATGCGGAGTTTTGATGGCACATGACCAAAACCGTGGGAAAAAATGATGTCATCACAGTTAGTGTGTAAATCCAAAAGTAATCCGAGACTTCTCTGACCCTATAGCCCTTTTTTTTTTTTTTTTTTGCGGCGTAGGGTCAGAGGAACTCCTATAGTAAAAACCCGGGGATTACTGAAAACCACACAGTCGTGTAGTCGTATACTTTCAACGGTGTATGTGGCGTTTTGTCTCATTTTAACGAGAAATTAGCCGAACAAATCGGTAAATTGATATTAAATTTACCAATCTGCATCGATCACGTGACAGCCAGGTGCTTTGACCCAAATACATATTTACATGAAGAAAATTATTTTTTTAGCTTACTCTGAAAAGGATTGACCGTTACAACGTATTAAAGGATTTCAAAACAAATGTTACGGTTCAGATAGGTTAATTAATATATTGATAACAGATGTATATGCTTGAAATGTTAATCCAATGAATGTTTACATAGATATATTGATTTAAAGTTCCTCTCCCGCGCGGGAGAGGAAATCCCCGGGTTTTTACTATATGAGTTCCTCTGACCCTAACCAGCAACATGAAATATCAAAAATCGTAAAAGGGGCTGGTTTAGGGACAGAGAAGGCTCGGATTAATCCAAAAGATGAGTCAAAATTGCGCCCAAAACATGTTATTATAAAAAATATTTCCTTCATCTACTTTTACATGTTTTTTCATAATACCAAAAAGAATCCATCCAGATGTCCGTATTAAACTCGTAACTCGGTGAAAAAAACGGCGAGATCGGCACGGCATGTCTGCAATGTTTATCCTTAATGTTAATTAATTTCGTCAAAATTGATGACGTCATTTAGAAGGCAGAGTTAGGTTCACAAAATGGCGGCTAGTAATTTTTTGTCGCGTCTGCTTTTTGACTGTTTATAGTTCTATTTTGTTGTTCTATTTGTTTGTCAAATTATATATAAGTTGAAATAACTTCTTAATAAAATGTTCTCACAACAGTTGACTATATTAGATTCATAATTAAAAGAAAATTTCAAGCATGTCTGATTGTTTATTGATTATTTTGTTAAGTGCTAACACTTTATGGCATTTTTTTCTAAAAATAAAACTACCCTAAACAAACCTGCGGAATTCTATGACTGAGGCTTTATATTATAATACACTGCAACTAGTCATAGACCAAAGAGTTTATAAAGTTCTGTCTCTGTAGTAGATTATTAATTTTCAGGAGACAGTATGGGTGTAAAAACTGTTGATGCAGACACATACAGGTGTAGGGTTGGGTTGTTTGTCCCAAGTCGAGGTGCTTGTATGGTGATGATGCCATTTGTCATTGATTTCAGTCATGTAATCAAAATGATTGGAGCAGTTAGCTTTGTAAGGATTCTGTTATTCATGGCTGGAATCGAACAAAACCCTGGACCGGCAGGTAAGTAAAAAGTTAAATGTACTCATTGACAATTGTGTTATGCTTGTTTGTTTCAATTAAAGCATTATGTTTATTTGATATCTTAAAGTCTAAATATCATGTCCAATATATCTTATTGACATGTTGATAATTATGATACTGTTTTAGCAGGTTATTACAAATAGATAATTTAAATTTAAACATGAATATAAAAAGATTATACTAATGAAGGAAATTGTAATGCTAGGACTGGTGTGCGAGAGGTCTCTAGTTCAGTCTAGGGTGGTATCATACCAATTGTTGTTAAAAATGGTACAATTGGTCAGTGCTGGTTCTGGTTGACACAGTGTCAGATTAATGGTGTCATATCAAGTATGTAACATATTGCATGGTCTTACTATGAACTCGGTATCTCCTTCAATTTGGACCTTTCTTTGTTTGAATGACAAATTGTCAGTAGGACATTAAAGTAACACTTCACTGTGGTGCTTGTGCCTGTTGTGTGTTATTGGTACGGTGTTAGTTGTTACTATTGCTTGTATTCTATTTCAGACAAATTTATATTCAGGTACCTGTATCTATTAATAGAGATTGGTACCGGGGTTTTGAGGGAATTATTCGATATTCTGGTGAACAATGATTTCATGCAATACCTGAACGCTAACCCAACACAGAATGCTCAACTCCAGTTTTTGATGAGTAAAGATATAATTACTGACGCACAGAAGAAGTTTCTGCCGCCTTTAGACACGAAACCACATTCATCTAGCTTTGATGTGACCCTACTTGCTTGTCTTCTTAGAAATGTATGTGGTCTTCGTGGTCGGAAAGATGCTGTGTGGAAAACTGCACCTCCTACAGACTTGTCCATCGAGGCAGATATTACAAGATTGCGAGAATGTAGAAATAATGTATGTTCCATATTTGGGTATATTTCTTATTTAAATTATTAGCCTATAGGCTATATATTGAAATTCTATTTTAAATGGGAGACCAAACTCGTATATGTAGTTCATGATTTTCAAATATTGTGGCAATTTTCACCACAAAAAGACCATATGGTCAATAGCTCTTTATCATGGTACTAGTCATACATGCAATGATTTTTTCATCACATTGCACAGACAGTAACTGCAACAAGTAACTAGATGCTTGCTGGATCCAGACTTTAAGCAAAATTAAAGCTCCATGATCTTGGTCACTGTTACAATATATTTGAGTGTTGTGAGTTTGTCTGCTTCATGGAAAATATAATGCTGTTGTAGACAGGTCGTTTCTATGTGCTGTTAGCTTTGATCATGTAATGAAATGTTAGTTAAGCACTGATGGTGTGATTGTGTGGGTTTTCTTTACAAATAATGAGGATGATAAGAAATGTGTTTCTTTTCCAGCTGCTACACAGTGGTACTGTGTTCATGTCTGAGACAGAATTGACCTCAAAATGGAATGAATTAAGTGATGTAAGTATTAGAATATTATCAGTTTTACAACTTTGGTCTTACATAATAAATATTGTGCTATATATAATCTTTACTGAGCTGATTTACAAGTCGCATTCATTTGCTGGGTACAACTAACTAACAATTTGTTAAAAGACACCATGATTTGTACACCGTTTTAGAATTGTTACATTCACACAAACTTTGATGTTTTTACATTGTATTTATGTGATTGTTCAAATGTTTTTCGTTTCATTGATCAGTATTTTAAAAGTCAAGATGTCAAAGTCTTGGCGTCTGACTCAAAGTTTGAGACTGAATTCCACTCATCAATAATTGGATATTTCAAACTTGGTCCTGTAGTTACCAAACTTTATTGGAGGGCTATCTGTGAATAGTGGATGACCCCTGTTGTTCAAGGATCAGTATGTTACTGGTCAAGGTCATAGTGATCAATATTAGTTCACTACCATATTCATTGACTAAATATGATCAGTGTTCCTTTCTTTCATGTATGTCTTCTTTGGCCGAGTTGTTAATGCATTTTCCTTGGAAGCGATATGTCGAACGTTCTAATCCCTGTAGCGATCCGTTCGGACATGGCGGGTTGGTAAACTACCGGTTAGTTTAAATGCTGATTACTAATTGCATACCTGCCTCATACCTGGCATTAAAGATAGATACGAAACATTGTCAGACTTTTTGTCTTTATAAAATCTACCAGATAGACATGAAACAGAGTCCAACTGGTTGTCTTAATAAAAACTAGGTCATGGATGAAATTGGGAAGATGAGGTCTAAAATTAAATCACGCTGTCATATTCTAGTTAGACTTTCATTACACTCTTGATACCATTTTCCACATTAAACTGGTACTAAGTGTATGTGAAGATATAGGTTGAAATTGGGATGGGTTTATGTGATCAAGTTAACTGTTGTGTACTCTCCAGACATTTTATGTTGTGTTTGTTTGTGGTTTGTCAGCAGTATGTCAGTTATATATGGGGTCAGTTGACCTAAAGTGTTCCATTAGCAATCGACAACTTTCCCCTCATGAATCGGGATTGAAGTGAATGTGAGTTTGGATGTATTTACTTGGTCACATTGTCATGGAAAACGTTTATCACAGTCCCATTGTTATGGAGAACGAACGCCTTTCCAGGGGTTCAACCAGTTAACCTGATTTGCAATTATAAGCGCTATGGACTGAGCTTACTATATTCTACCTGATCTACATTAAAAGAGAGAATAAGTTGCTACAGAGAACACCACATGCACAAGACAGTTCCTCCTCACACACACCACTTGGAAAACAACAATCCATAAAACATAAGGCACTTGAGGAGGTTAAATGGCACATACACTAGGGAACAGAGACGCAATGAAAGGCTTGGCAGACCATAAGGAATAACTAGGAGGATTAAAGAGGACAAACAGTGAGGGGCTAATTAGAATATTTGTTCTATGATTCAAGTATAAAATATTTTCAGGTACTCAAGTGAATCATACGACCCCATGAGGTCCTCTTGTTAAGACAATAGCAGGTTTGACCTATTAGATGCATTTCATTGGCTGATTCTCTCATGACAGTATAGGAAGACATTTGATATTAATAAAAATAATCACAATGTTATATTATCTTCTTGCAGATTCTGAACAGGCTCAATAACACCTGCAAAATTGCGGACTTGCCAACACGCATCGCTGATGCTGAACGTATGGACATTGATGAGAAATTGAAGAGTCATTATAATGACATTATAATTAAAGGTTGGTATGATATGGATCGTTTGGTTGACCATGGTCTTGCAGAATTAATTGGTTGACCATGGTCTTGCAGAATTAATTAAGAAATTTGAAGATTTTGGAATAGAGCAAGCAGAAATAAAAGTAAAAGTGACTGAAATAGAGAAATGTTTTGTGGAAAGATGACAAACTGAAGCCTCTGGTAGCAGTTTTGAATTTGATGTTATTTGTTATCTATTCTTGATTAATTTTGGGATAATGCAGCAAACATCACTGCCCCTTGTATATGTCGGGAAACAGTCAGTTAGCTTGTGTTGGAACTGTAAGTCTGGTAAGATATCCATTAGTTCTGTACAGGTGAATCAATTTCCACATGTGCAACATTAAATACGTTCGGAGTAATGGTACTGTTTGCGTTTGTTACAGTTTAACTCACCTGAGCACAAGGCGTTGAATTCAAGTGCCTGATACCTCATCGAAAAATCTTAGTGAAGATTGTTAATCAATAATGGGCATAAATGTTCATGTGACATCTCACTTGTGGTTACAGAAGCATTTGTGTGAATCTTAAATATTTTCACTTAAGTTCAAAACTTCAAATGGATGTCATTCCAAAACCACATTTAAACTGTTATGTTTTTTAATAGTAATGACAACAACACATTAATCACTCTTTATTTGACCATATAATAGCCTGTATGTTAAATAAACCAGTTAAGGAAAATGTAATTTTAAGGATAAGGATTTATTTGACCATATAATAGCCTGTATGTTAAATAAACCAGATAAGGAAAATGTAATTTTAAGGATAAGGATTTATTTGACCATATGATAGCCTGTATGTTAAATAAACCAGTTAAGGAAAATGTAATTTTAAGGATAAGGATTTATTTGACCATATAATAGCCTGTATGTTAAATAAACCAGATAAGGAAAATGTAATTTTAAGGATAAGGATTTATTTGACCATATGATAGCCTGTATGTTAAATAAACCAGTTAAGGAAAATGTAATTTTAAAGATAAGGATAAGATTTTACTTAAGATGTTACTGTAATATTGCCCAAGGACTTGTAAAATTACCATTTTTTAACCGAAAGAGGTATTGAGTAGTAAGGGATATTCCGTGTAGTGTTTACACACATTACTTAATATCAGGAGCATATTTTACACAAAATGTAAATATATATACCTTACAAAATCGCAGTCCTGTTAGACAGTAATTAAGATATTCTATAATACACGAGAGTTATGACCCTTGATTTTTGTCTAAATTTCTAAATAACACAACACAAAAGCTTCTACATTTCTTGAGCAATCATAAAAATAACTCAAATCAGGATTGTTGCACCTTACTGGACAATCCTAAGATTTCACCATTTAGCACTTAAGTATTTTCTCCATTTCACAGTTTTTCAACAACATCTTGTACTGAAAAATTTCTTCTACCTTAACAGTTTCAAAAATAAAAAGTTTTGAAGCGCAATAAAATGTCTATACATGTAATATATAGGATAAGATTATCAATGATATGTTTCTATGAGAATGTTGCTCTTGAATGCTAGTTATTCTATTGTCAAACTCATTCCGACTTATTCAAGGTTGTGATGCCATTGTTTACATGGTATATATGTGTCTGCAATATTAGTTTATCTCTATTCTCTTTTCAATAAAATAATTTCATCCATTTCAGACATTCAACAAGAACTGAAGAATAAGTACATGCTAAATTGCACTACCATAACAGTATCGCCACTGTTCAGATTTGAGAATGAGGAGTTGTTGAAGCTTTATAAAATTCCTACTTTTTTCCTGACAGAATGTCATGGAGCTCAATCAAACCCAAAAGATATTGAAGTTACATCTTGTAATCAAATATTCTATAAGGAGGATCAAGAATGCAGAAATATTTACATTACTGGTGATGCTGGTGTTGGCAAGACATCATTTTGTCGGTTTTTGTGCTTGATATGGTACAAGTCAAAATCTTGCTTTGATATAGTAAATGAAGAAATGAAGGAGTATGTTGATTTCATAGAGAAGTTTGATTTTGTATTTTATATAACACTACGTGATTCAGATCGCATAGATGTGATAGCTATGATTGTGGATCAACTGTTCTTCACCCAATCTCTTGATGAATGGCATAAAATGTACAGTTGTATCAAAGATATTCTCAAACAAAAGGAATGCTTGGTGATTCTTGATGGTCTGGATGAATGGAAGCCGGATGCAAGAGGAAAAAAAGATATTTCAATACCTAGTAGAACATTTTCCGAGAAATGTGTATTTTTGACAACTTGCCGGCCATATAAAACTGAAAACTTACAATTGCGCAAAGATCTAGATCATCAAGTGAAAATTACAGGCATTACCGGGAAATCGTCAACTGATTATATCAAAGATGTAGTTGGATATATTAATAAGAAGAATGGTGAAAATAAAGATCCAGACAGATTCAAGACAGAAGTGATGGAATGTGGTCTTGCAGACTTACTGTGTGTACCGATCATAACATCACATTTAGTTGTAGTTTGGTTTGAACAGAAACTGACTAACATGTCTAGAACACTTATTTATGGTAACATTGTGGACATGCTGTTTGAAATAGCTGAAAATCGGGAAATTGAGTTTCCACTGCCAACAGATTCTGAATTACAACTACCTGATTCTCTATCAAAGTTAAACTATATAAACAGACATGTCTCATTGTTGCAGAAAGTGTGTTTACTTTCATTTAGATCTTTGTTTACTCAAGATGAATGTGTAGCTATTCTTGTTTTCACTAGACAACAGTTAGGGTCAGACCCTTATTTTTTGTACCCTGAACAAATGGACTTGTTGTTTAAAATTGGTATTTTATCTAAAAACAAAATAAATGGGAGATTTGGGAAACAAGAACAAAAACTAAATTTTTTGCATCTTAGCTATCTCGAATTTTACGCAGCTTTGTTTGTATCCTCATTTGACAGAAATAACATATTCAATGATATTGTCATTAAGAATTGGACCTCTCTAAATGATGTTTTGCCATTTAAAAATTTCTTCCTGTTCCTTGCAGGATTTTCAATACAAACAGTTGATCAATTGTTCAGTACTATTTTCCCATTAATATCGAATGATTTAACTGTAATCAGAAGAAATGCTATCTTTCACTATCTCCCTGATCCTTATAAGGAGCAGTTAAAGTCACTTCAGTCTATTGTGATCAGTTGTATCAAGGAAAGAAGAAGATCTAGTGATGCATATGTCTTCATAAAACTTGAAGATTTTTATTTTGAAGACAATTCTAATATTGAGATATTGACACCCCTGATAGAGTTAAATAAGACATGTGTGAAATCAATATATTCAGAAAATGGTAAATATGTTGATATATTTGATCAGATAAAAAATCTCCAATGTTTAAATGTTGGTAAAGTGTTGCCTGCTGATTATGAAAAGTTCACTCGGTTCATATTAGAAAATAAATCAACATTGCACACTGTTTGTATTAAAGGTGATTTATATACAAAAGCATTGAAACCAGAATTACCTGTGAGAAGTCTCCAACATCTGACATCATTGTCTCTGTCTTGTGTTAAAATGCAACATAACAGTTTACATAATCTGGTGAAATTTCTGTCTGACAATGTTCTCATTGAAGATATAAAATTGGTCTGTGTGTATTGTGATAATCACCAGCTTGGTGATAGAGACTGTACATTGACTCTAAATCTTCCACATCATACAAAACTCACTTCATTGCATCTGGAGTGTGTTAATAATATTTTATGTAATAATGTAAACAATTCTAGTTTAAAGTCCATCAGATTGCTTCCATTATCTGAGATGTTTGTTAGTTGTTATATTGATGTATTTAACTGTGTTAAGGATTCACAACTTGAATATCTTGATATCCAAGGAGGTAACAGGTTAGATTACAATACACTGAAAACCTGGACACGTACAGTGAACACTCTTCCATATATCAAGGTACTAAGACTGCGGTACATTAAGTTACCTGATGATGCTTTATTACAACTACATGCTGATGTGACACAAGTGGATATATACCTGATTGATGTCACAATGAGTCGTCAATATTTTCATTCTTTCATTGAGAATTTTGTAAACAATAAAACTGAGATAAAAGTTTTGTTATTTCAATGTAAGATTACATCAGTTGATGGAGAAACTCGCAGAGAACTGTCACTGGAGGAATCGTTGGATGATATGTCTGAGTATCTTACATCAATACCTACTGTAAATATCTTGTTTAAAGATTTGTGGTTAGAATTTGAAACAACAAGTTGTAAGTAAATGTTTGTTTTAGAGAAACATTTCATGAAAAAAAGTGACTTGTCTGACAGTAAATTTTGATGAAAACATGAAAAAATGTCCGAATGTGGAGCGGACATAACTTTATCATGACCATGCATTATCTTGATTAGTTTATTTCCTACAATTTGATGCAAGTTTTGATTTGAATTTTTGGTGAAAATGATGATTTTTATAAAACAGTGATTTTTAACGTCATTTATTCACATCAGTCACTAAGATAAACAATATTTAAGTTTATTCCACACTTTGTAAACTTATTTAGAATTCAATTAATTGTTTTATTTGTTAAAGTGAAATATTTAGTTGACATCTCGGAGAAGTTGAATTACATAGAGTAACAGAACTCTCAGCTTAATGTACCATTTTAACAACTTTGATCTATAGTGTCCCATGATCAGATGTGAGACATCTGCACACAAGTCCAGTACATTTAGTACTCGCATACCTTGTAGTACATTTTGTATTTATATCAATGGGGAATTTTTATTTCCTTGATGTTTTGTGGTGATTAATCCTTCATGCTTGTATCATTTTGTTGTGTGTGGGAAAACACCAATTTCCACTCTAGTTATTTTACCAAATAAGATTGACTTGAGTGTATAACTTAATTGTTGTGATGTTTTATTCTATGAATATGTATATGATAAATAATATACTGTGTATTAATCAACAATTAAATCGTTTATATAATACCAATCTTGTTGTTTTTGCTATTCTGGTTTGTTTTATATATATGAATCTGTCATAGAGTGAAAAGTATAGTGAAGTCTACAAATCGAAATGTCCAAGAATATGCAGATGCTGTTATTAATGAGTAATTGGTGCTGTGTTGTGGTAATTGGCTTATGTGGTAGCCTTGGTATTGTTATGATGTTGTTGATGATGATGTCATTAATGAGTTCACTTTTTAGCTCATCTGAGCATGAAGTGGATGTATAGGAGGGCCAACTGTGGGCAACAAAATACCCAAGGCAATTTTAGGCCCTCCATATTTAAAGTTGCGATTTTTTCTGTCGGTTTTACAGGGGCAGATTGTTGATGGGAGTATAAAGTGTATTGACCGGTGGAATTGCGACCTAATGGTCAATGAATTGATCCATCACTTACATTTGGCAGTCAATTTGTAAAGATTAAAAGTAGTAGAATGATTTAGTGATGTGGGCCCGGTAATATGCACTCAACAATATAATTAAACATGTTTTAAACAAAATCATTGAATTTGTTCTCTATTACTAAGTCAAACACTTGCTTGGATATGAGCAGGCTTAGTGAACCTAAGTGTTTGGCCTTTTCAATGTTAAAAAGTCTTTGGTTACAAACAGAAGCACTAAAAGGCTGATGGAAGAATTTCTTCCACTGACAAACAAGCATGTACAAACAGTTGTCCTAGTGAACGGACATCCTCTACAGCATTATGGGCAGCATATGATGTTCTTAGTAGTACCCGTACTAAATCCTCCCGTTTGTATGATTCCATGTTTGCATACTTTCCTTTATCACAATCAAACTGTCGAGCAGTCCACTAACACTAGCACAAAACATCCACTATACCAAGTTTCATAAAGGCTGACATTAAGACAGGGAAATCAAACCTTCTGCCATTGTGGGCCACCAAAATGACATTTGGGAACTTTTTTACCCAATCAATGAATTTCTCGACGGCTGTTTGTATATATTCAGAATTTACTGTTTGTCCATATGAAGATAAAACTATTCCGGCCACTTTCTAAGCTGAAACACTTATCGGAATTTTGGTTGTTATGTAACAGTTGAACGTGGATCCAGATTCTGGTTCGACTGTACTCTCCTTTAGCATCGGGAGCTTATTCCGATACCTTCATGTAACGGTCGTGGAATCAAAGCGCTGAGTGGAGCATACTTGTTCTGTAGAAATGATTTTAATATTGTTTGGAAATATTTAGACGATTTAACACATATTCCTGATTCAATTTGTTTAGTTGGAGAAATCCTTATTCTTATTAATGGTTATGTAATGAATCCTTGTTAAGATACAAATTGATGAAAATGAGTCAACCAAAAACAATTCTTATTCAATTCAATTCTTTATTTTCTTATTAGACATATTTCTTTTAGTTATAAATTCCATTTCCCTATCAATAATATCTAAGAATTTTTAATTAGTAAATACATTATCAAGTTGACTTTATTTTAAATTGCATTTTAATTTGACATTTTAAGGTTACTTCTATTCTGATGTTACTATTTTAGTTACGGGGAACAAGGTCAGTATATGGCTGCTTGTTCCTCCGTGCTCGATTAGTTACGGATTATGTCTGTTGATATGTACATGATGGTAAGTGGTTTATTTTAATGATTAGTTACTGCCTACTTAGTCAATTTATGTATATATATATGTTGGAAATCAATGACCATATAGCGATAAGGTGTGAGGTTAGCTAGCTGTTAAATCGATATAAACCCCCAGTATTTTTTACTGACAGTTCCAAGGCTGTAATTCACTATATGATTGTTGTTTCTGTTTGTGTTATGAATGTTTTATGTTTCCCTTTCCCCTATGCAATTCTGTCACTTTATACAGTGTTCAGAGTGTTTCCTGCCCAATTTTGGCCTATTGTGGCCAGTTGTCTTGAATTGTCCTGTGAGCTTTTCAATCCATTAATTCCCCCCCCCCCCTCCCTTTACTGTCCACTTTGATTCTCCTAATTATTCCTTATGGTCTGTTGGGCCATTCCTTGTGCCTCTGTTCCTTAATATGTGTACCGTTTGACCTTAAGTGCATTATGTTTTGTGGATTGTTATTTTTCCTGAGGTCTGCGTAGGGAGGTATTGTCTTGTGTATGTGGCGTTCCCCGTAGTTACGTATTCTCTCTGTCTTAGATTCAAGAGACCACATTGATGAGAGCAAAAAACCAAGCATGGGATTTCTGACAGGCACTGCTAGACAACAACGACATGCAACCAGATTCAAGCTAGTTCCCACTATTAACAGCGTAGTGATGTGGCAAAGTGGTTGTCCAAACAGAGTATTTTTAAAAATAAGTTTTTTCAAATTTTGTTTAGTACAAAAACATATGAGATCAAACTAGACTTTGCCTTAAAAACTTTTGTAAGAAGACAGAAAATATGGCAACGTTATTTTTAAATCAATATTTCTACGTAGAACATTAACTTTAACAGTTTTGCATCAGTTTACTCTCAAATTTAACTGTTGCTTGCTTATGAAGACTACGATTCTTGATCATGCAAAAAATTATGTATTCTGTGCATGTCAATGTTAAATATCCCTTCGACTTTTTTTCCACTTTGTGGGCCCAGAAAAACTTAAAGCGTGTTTAGGGTCATACTATATTGTTTTTTAAATAATACTCCCACAGAGCCATGTCTGTACTGTTCAAAGTCAACAATGTAAATGATGAAATTGTTTAATAATGACGTCTTCATTCAGCATCAGTCGCATCTTCACGCTCTGCGGATACGCTTGAATTGTTTCTCTGTGTTATTTGTTGGTGCCCGTATTGCAGCCCAACATGTATTAACAGCAAGGTGTTTAATATACGTGCATACATGTACACAAATATGAAAATGCATTTCTTGAACCTATCATATGTTAAAGTAAATACATTGCTGTACATAGTTGAATGTTATTATGATTATTATGTTACTATGATTAGTTTCATGAGAATCCATTGTTTTGAAATAATTATTTAAACAGATTCTAAGCGTTGAGAACTTTTCAGAAAAAATCAAAATCATTTATGAAACAAAATAGTTAACTTCATTTTTTTTAAATAATCTTTGAAATCAGAGAAAATGTGTTCAATACTTTACGATTATTAAAATTCATATTTCCTAATATTTTTGAAAAAGCGTAATGATTTGAAGTAACATTTAAATATGACTGAAGACAACTACCTGCTACCTTACAATAACATGTTAGACCAGGATTCGAACCTGGGACCTTCTCATGAACATAAGTTATATCAACAGTTCTGAGATGCTCTTCCAGCTGAGCTATCCAACATATTCGCAAAGCAAGGTAATGCGTTCAATCAAAAAATATTAGAATCACCACTCAGACACCATATGAGCCTCGTCTACAACTACTGCACATACACATTCTTGATACAACTGAGAATGCAGGAATTTTATTACATTACTGTTGAACATGGCCTCAGGATGAGAATAAACAATATTACTGCATCCTTTCTTTAATTCACTCAGTGGACATGGTAGTGGGTAGTCTAACTCTTTGTGTGGTTAAATCTAGAATAATAAAACAGTGAAACACTCAATTTACTTCATGCATATTTCTGTTTTCCAAGGTGCAACCAATTCAGACCCACACTATTACTATGTATACACGTACAGTGTGCAATGTGTTCAGCATGTGTGTTTGTAAGCATTATTTGTATTGCTCGCTATAACACATTTTCATTTGGTTGGTTCTAGTTCAAAATTTAATGTTTAACGAGTATATTCTTAATATTAAGAAGAAAACCCAATGTGCTTTTTGCATGTTTTTTTATCATAATTATACATGTATTATCATCATTTACTGCTACATGGATGTTATGAGTTGCAATTTGCAAATGTTTGTTATAATGTACATGTGCTATAGGCTTACTATTTCTTGCTTGTATACAGATCTCATCAGCATTATATTGTTCAGAATGTAAAAAAATGTATAACTTACAATACTACTGATGATGTATACACATATAATATTACATATGTTGTGCATTTACTGAATAATTATGTAATCACAGAAATGTTATATTCTCATACATGTATTATGTACAGGTCGGTTATTAAATCGCATAATTATCATTTTAGTACTTTTGTGTACTACTGACTTTGTGAATAAATATATATATTACTTCACTTGACAGTTGAGTTGCTCATTTTGAGATATTATGCCCACAAACATTTTCACCAAGTTTGGTAAAGATCGGATGTAAACTCCTTCACTTAGAGAGCGGACAAGGCTAATTGCACTGATATGCTGGCTGATCTGGATATGAAATGATCACACTTGAGTCAAAAGGATAAGTTAAAAAATTACAAGGTGTTTAAAAACTTTCTGAATTTATAGTATAGAACAATGCAATTCTCGGACAAATTAATTGCACTGTTATGCACATAAATTGATATTTTTAATTTCACAATAGATCCACTACTTATAAATTCAATAATGACGACGTATGAAATGTTATTTCCATCAATATTAAGAATTAACGAAAAAAGTACTATTTTGATATTTTGTAAAATTGGAGTAATCAACAGTTCAAAATGTTATTAATGTTATCAGTATATTGGCTTCTTCATTCAAATGCAGACAGATGATTTTCAATTTTGACCATCTATATTTAGTCATATCAGTCTGGTGCTGACAATGATAAGCCTCGTCATGATGGCAATATGTTATGAAAATATTGTTGGCAGTAGTATAGATCTAGTTATGATTATGGGTTAGTACTCCAAGACTTGTTAACAAACTATTTCTAAACATACAATTAAGCTTCTGTTGTACATAATACTATAGAGCTATGTCAGAATATCATATGCCCATACATAAAATGCAACATCACATCATCTTACTTCATCATCACACTAGTAGATCTCCGCAAATAATATAATAGTGTAATGGTGTGCCGTCCGGTTAGCTCAGTCGGTAGAGCGCTGTACTAGTGTTTAGGGGGTCATGGGTTCGAGCCCCACATCGGGCGCATTTTTCCCCTTGATTTACTATAATGGTGGCAGCAGTGTTTGACGACCCACGGTGGTTGAGCCTCAAATGCCGGAAGGGGAGGAGTGTAGTGGTGTGTGGTTAGACGGCCAACCAGTTAGCTCAGTCGGTAGAGCGCCGTACTAGTTTTTAGGGGGTTGTCGGTTTGAGCCCCACATCGGGCGCATTTTTCCCCTTGATTTACTATAATGGTGGCAGCGGTGTTTGACGGCCCACAGTGGTTGAGCCTCAAATGCCGGAAGGGGAGGAGTGTAGTGGTGTGTGGTTAGACGGCCACCCGGTTAGCTCAGTCGGTAGAGCGCCGTACTAGTTTTTAGGGGGTTGTCGGTTTGAGCTCCACATCGGGCGCATTTTTCCCCTTGATTTACTATAATGGTGGCAGCGGTGTTTGACGGCCCACAGTGGTTGAGCCTCAAATGCCGGAAGGGAAGGAGTGTAGTGGTGTGTGGTTAGACGGCCACCCGGTTAGCTCAGTCGGTAGAGCGCCGTACTAGTTTTTAGGGGGTCATCCTTCAATAAAAAATAAAATTGACATTTCTTAATAATAAACAAAAATAGACTATTTAGAAAAATGTATCCTTAACTCATTGGTAATTCTTATAAACTACCGGTACTTGCAATGTACCTTACTTTCTGTTTGTTGTTTCAGATTGGTATTGTAGTTGAAATTGGAGAGTTTGTTGTCATCAAGCCAGACCAAAAAGAAACTGATGACTACAAGTTTCAATACAGCAAAGCATTGATTTGGAAAGGTCTAATCGACAGCACAAACAAGGAGGCCATCCGGCATAATGATGGACCAACACTAATTAGTCTGTGGAAGCTGTCAATGTAAGACTTCTTTTACAACAACCACCACAAATACCTAATCAATGGGCAGAGATTTTTAACAGGTATAAATGTGTCCAAATTCAAGCCTTTAGGCAATAGAGCTATATATATAATTAACAGAAAATGATTACCTCTTGTTCAAATAAAAAGGCATAATTAGCCATGCATGGTAGTCTGCTTTTAAGTGTAAAAATAAAGTATACACATATATACATATTTCTTACTAATGAGTCATTATTTGTAACATTCCTGCATTTCTGTAATCATTTATATTTCAGGAAGTGCAGGTTTCTTCCCACCAAGGATACATCAAGAGTTAGTATGGACTAGGACAGTAAGTCTGAAAGGAGGAAAAGGCAACAACATCACCATGGACCTAGACAATGAATTCTTAAATAGGGAGTTAAAAGGTATCTTGAAATGAAACAGACAATTTCATTATGCATGTTTACTGTTCATATTAAATAGTATATATACTGTTTACTCTCAACATAATTGTTAGGTGGCAGTATGCCCACATGTTAACACACAAAGAAATAATACAAGCAAGTCTCAGTCTCTTACTGTATCTAATATTTCGTAATTGCACAATTTATGTCATTATACATTAACACAATCAAATTTGCATGAAGTACAGTGAAGCTCTTTGAAGTCTTATATGATGTAATTAATACAATTAAATGCATACTGTACTTCATCATATTGTTGAAATGTGAACAAAATTGGTAATTGACTGTAAGTCTAAAGTGCCATTTTGATGTTTGAAATGTCCTGAAATGAAAAAGGGCATTACTGATACAACAATACTTATAACACTTTAATAACATTGCAGACAGCATGAAGCACAGTAACTGCAGGTACACTGAGAAGGAAGTCAGTAGAAGAGCACTAATTGCTGGACCCACAGCACAGTTCCTGTCCAGGACTTTTGCCAAGAAAGAAGGGGAGAACTTTATCTGTGAGGGTTGTGGCTAATCACAAGACCCCTTTACAAAGAACATCACAAAATTTGTGGAAGAATACCAAGGAATTATCCAGGGAATCATCATGTTTGATTGGAGAATTTTGAAGAACAAATGTAAAAATCCAGAAAAACTAATTAAAAAACTTCAAAAGCAGGCATCAGAAATGGACAAATTGCGAAGAGTTCAAAATTCGAATATTTATTTTTCATATTATTATATAACTGTATAAGAGAACTAATTATACAATTTTAAAAAAGGCGATGTTTGCTTATGTGTTCAGGCAATGCATGTTCTCAGGAGCATTAACTGGATAATTATTTTTACAGCTAGACAATACAATTTTTTAAAACAGATACATACCCCCTTTCTACATACACTTTTTCTGCAATTGTTACAGCACATGCAGCCATCACATTGACATATAGGTTACAGACAGGTGCACTTTGACCTGCAGCAACTGTTCATTTACATCCTCTCACTGACAATGCATCTTGAGGGGGCATAATTGTTTCAAACTTATCTTGTTCTCTAGAAGTAACAAAATGTTTCTTAATTGGGTTCCTTATATCTTTTATTCATGGCGATCCTTAGGTAGAAATTTTTCTCAGTATGTTTAGTAACAATAAACACATCTCTGCTGACTGTCCTAGGTGAGCAGTAAACAGCTTTGACAAGAAAAATAAGGACTGCACTAAACAAATCACAAGTAACAACTGTAAAAGGACACTCCCATCATAAGGCTTTTTGGTTGAGATGTACTACATGTAGAAATAAGAATACTTTGGAGTGTGGACCTAATTCAGTCACCCATATTGACCCACACTGTAGTCCGAGACTGGCCTCAGAATTATCTCAATAGTGTAGTGGTAAACAGTTAGATGGCTACCAAGTTTGCTCAGTTGGTAGAGCACTGCACTAGTGTTGAGTGTTCAAAAGGTTCCAGCCAAAACCAGGCACATTTTTTGCCCTTACTTTCATTATTGCTGAGATTATCCAATGTTGTTGAGCCTCAAATGATGGAAGGAGTGTAGTGGTGTTGGTTTGAACTCTGTTGGCTCAAGTAATAGCTATTTGGGTGATGTATTGGTGTTGCGTGGATCACAGGTTTAACTTTAAGTCCCATATCAAACACACTTTTTTACCTTTAACTACTTTAATAGGGTTCAAGCCCCACCTCGGTGCACTTTTTCACTTTAATCTGACCAGGCTGTTTTTTATCAGTCAGGTCCGACTGTCCGATGGGTATTCGCCATGACTAATTTAACATCTTAATAGATTTATCTTCATTAGGGTAAGTATAAATATGATACTTGTAGCTAAATCTAGTGCTTCATAAATTTATTGATGATGTGGCTACTCAACTGACTGGTACCAGCGATTTCAGTTTTCCGTACCCAATGGCTATTGTACCGCAGTAATATTCGTACCCGCCAATTTTAGCGAAAAAAATAAGGGGTAGGTAGTGGTAATTTTCAACGGTCGGTCGTGGGAGGGGAAACAAACAATATTTTAATAATGGCCTTAGTAATATGAACTGTGTTTAACACAAGCTAGTGTTTGGTAAAAAATAAATAAATATATATTTAGCCTATAGTCCTCATCACTATTTGCTGTCATCCACCAATCGGTGGTTACGAAAAAACGTGGTTGACCTACTTTTTTTTCTCAATACACTTGTATGCATCGTATTTTGGTAAGCATTAGCGACAAAATGTTAATAAAATCATTTTCTATCAAAACAGCATGCAATCCCCTATAAAAAAATTGTGTCAATTAAAAAACATCACGAGTTTCATGTTCGTCTGCTTTTCTCCGCCACACGCATTTCAGGTTTCAGACCACTTAATTATTTCTCTTGCAGAATAGTTATTCGTGCACAAAACAGTTCAATTTAGTTATCTGAGGCCAATACTTTGTCTATTTTTAGATTATAATTGAAATACCGCGAGAATAGTGATGACGTCATCCTGTAAATATGGCGGTGACCCCATGTTCATTTGTTTACATTTGTTAACAAACTTTTAACATTATGACATTAATTTTATGCCGTTAGGAATTGGGATAGGATTGAAATTTATGCTTATGTGTTGGTATTTGATTTTAAGTTAACTATTATTTATTCATTATTCATTATTCAATAAACTTGTACCGCGAGAATACAGATATGCGGTGTACCTTACCTACCCATTTTTTTCTCAATGTCATTGGAAACAAACAATTTGTTTAGGCCTTACAATATCACTTCGATGATCATCCGTCTTTATTAAAGCCAACTCTCATGTCACATGTCAAATGATAAACAATATCAGGGCCGACACTGTCTAACATTATATTAACAAAATGAAACAGAAAAATAAGACCAACCAGTCAGATAAACCAAATTTATATCAAGTTGTGAGTAGGCGCTACCACAACCGGCATCCTCTTCTAAAAGCAATCTATTCAAAGCACTAAACGCATCATAGTTAAGCCTCTAATACCTAAAAAGAGAAAATAAAACAAACAATAACCAAACCCGGAAGTAAAAAAATTAATAAGTCCGCCATCTTGGAAATGAAAGGATAAAACCCAACCAAATCAGTACGGTCTAACCAATAGACTTATAACATAATTTTTATCAAATAGAAAAGTCTAGATACAAAGAAAACGATGTGAACACGTTCATGCAACAATAAACAATTGATAAAAACCACAATACCTGTTAAATCACGTAGAATTCATCGTAAAATAATCAAAAAGAAACACCTCCCAATATCCGACACCAAACAACAGAAAACAAGCGTCCAAAATGATCGGAACAATAAAATATGATAAAAACCGGTAATGACCGTACCAAACCGTAAAAGAATCATATGATACTTTTAGGTCCTACATTTAGCTCAACTGAAAGGTGAGATGGGACGTAGGCAAGAAGATCATAGAAGAAGTGCAAAACGTGTGCATGGCCCAATATTCAAAAACTACAGTATCAACATCACCTCAGACCAACCTCTCCTAAGCCAGTATTGCCACCTCAATGCCATGAATATTAACTACTTCAGACCTAAACAGACACATTTTGGCTCTTAAATGTGTTTAATAATTTGTTACCGATTGTCGTAAAAACTGTCCTTTTAAGAACTTGTTGATCAACTGTCCTTTTCACTCTGGACAAGCTCTCTATAGATTGGCTAAATAATGACAAAAAATAATAGAAAATACAAACATTTTTGATCTCATCGATCACGGTTTGTTAATATTGATTGTTCTAGCAGTGTTCTGATGTTTGTACAGAATCACACTGTTTTTAAGTGATGTTCCTCTTTTGTCATTGAAACATGACATACTTGTCACAGTGTTCAAACCAGCATGGCTATTTGTGTACACATTGACTGGATTACTTTCATATAACTGTATTGAGCATTTACTAAATATAAAACACAAACTCAGGCTTAGGTTACAAAGGTATATTTTCAAACAACACTGTAAAAATGTGGTTATTCACAAAATATAGTTCACAATCAAACTAGTAACAGAATAGTAAAAGATAAAAAAGATTCATATATGACACATCATAATTACAAACACTAAAACAGACAATTTTGTCACATTATTTATATAGAATATGGTTATGTTAAATTTAATTTCACAGCAATTTCACGTTGGAATATCATATATACAATAATTCTTAATTCACAGCTATTAAATGATCTGCATGTAAAAAATCCTATTTCTGTATCTTTTCAAAAGGAGTATGATACTGAGTCCTCAATGTATATTAATGATTCATTAACCAGATCAATCTACTACCAATTAGACAATAACAACAATAATGAATATACAACTTCGGATATTTTATTATAACTATTTTTTTATACTTTAAAACATTTTGTTACAAATGATATTTACATTAGAAAAAAAATTCTACAGGCAAATTATTACAAGTAATGACTGATTACTTAGGACATGAATCTATCACTATAACAACACATGTGCAATGAATATGACAGACATGTTACAATTATTTTTAAATGGACTCCCCATCTCCTGACTCACAGCCATCCCTATCTCCCTTTATTGAAATGATTTTACAATTTGTTTTTACTATATACAATAATAATTTCAAAACAATGTATACAATGCAACCTCTCTTATTTATAAGCAACATCCTCTCTTAAGCAACAACCTCTAAACAACAACAAAATAAACTTTTCATATAGTAATAATTTTTTTTTGTATTTGCGTTTATTTATCGTCGCCACCGGTTTACCATATGGACGACGCCTCCAGAAGAATGTTAGTCATATTAGATTTTTGGAGGATAGTGCATGATACAGAAGATGCCCCAGTTCCAGAAGCACCCCTGGTTCTTTTACGTGCTCGATGTAAAGCATCATACACGGGACCTCGGTTTTTAAAGTCTCGTCCGAAAGACTGTTAGTGATGGAGCGGGAAATCGAACCAGCGATCCCTGGATTACAAGTCCAGCGTTTTACCACTGGACCACGGATCCGCTACTAGTAATAATTTCAGTGAAAATCTACTTTTATATGGCCTCCCCATCTCCACACACAGCCATCCCTATCTCCCTAAAATCATTGAAATGATTTTTACAATTTGTTTTTATTTATATATAATAGAAATTTCAAAACATGTATACAATGCAACCCCTCTTAAACAACAACCTCTGTTCAACAACAAAATCAACTTTACATATAGAAATTATTTCAGTCAAAAACTACTTTTATAATTATTACCTCCCCATTTTCACTCACAGCCATCCCTATCTCCCTTCATTGAAATGATTTTTACAATTTGTTTTTATTTATATACAAGAGAAATTTCAAAACATGTATACAATGCAACCTCTCTTAAGCAACAACCTCTCTTCAACAACAAAATCAACATTTCATATACTAATAATTTCAGTGAAAATCTACTTTTATATGGCCTCCCCATCTCCACTCACAGCCATCCCTATCTCCCTTCATTGAAATGATTTTTACAATTTGTTTTTGATTTATATACAAGAATAATTTCAGAACATGTATACAATGCAACTCTCTTAAGCAACAACCTCTCTTCATCAACAAAATAAACTTTTCCTTTAGTAATAATTTACAATCAATTTAATAACCTCTGAACAATAGCCAAAGTGTGCATCTCCCAAAGTGTGCTTCTCCCAAAGTGTGTTGCTATTGAGAGGTTGCATTACACAAACAATCACAAACTGGACATAAAACATTGTAATAGTTAACGGGCGCTAACAGTTAACAAACAATACAAATTACAGAGAGAATAAAATGTTGAACATGTACTTCTCATACAGTCGCCTCATTTTGTTAAATTTAAAAATGTAGTAAACTTTGTTGTTCTACCTAACGTATGTTTACAGATGGCGGTTTTGAAACAAAGTTACCTCTACAAATATAACATACATGATACATGCACTATGCATAATAATATATCAAATGGAAACGCCTTAATCAATAACTATAAACTAAACTCGTTGTTTGACTATTCCGAATGTGTGATCAATGTTTGCGAATTGAATACATGGTCATAACGTTGCCCTGTGGATGCGTGGTATCATGCATTACTATAAAGTATATATCTTCATATGTATTATTAAAATACCATTTAAGGAAAATATCAATCACTGTAGAGTTGACGGTTTTTCAAGGAGGTTGACCGAATATTCGAATACTAAAATATTATTAACTGTAGCAACATATTTTCACAACAAAATAAAGAAATGCAAGAAAACGGTAGGGCTGCGTATCAGTCAATATCTATCGATACAATATTCCTATCATACAAAGTTATTGATATTCAATACATTTATATACGTTTTTCAAGTACGAAAAATAAAGGATAAAAGGAATTCTCCCGTGCAAACATTCACCGAGAAGTCATATCTAAAATGACCAGTCAAAGTTGCTCACACATGAATCTTTATTTCTCTTCGCGGCTGTGGCCAAAGTTCAATACAAAATCAGGTACAAAGCGAATTGAGAATATTAGTAAGTTATATGTACTTATGGTACTTATTGCTGACAAAACGTTTTAGGAAGAAAGTTCAGACATTTTTGCATTTTGATATTTGTCTAATATGGAAAAGTTCGATATGACACACTGATTCAACCTCAAATAGCGGTATCTGATAAATATCGAGTTCCGGTATGCAGCCCTAGAATACAGTGGGATAAAAGTATAAACATGCTCTGTCGCAGAACAATAGGCTAAACATTAAGTAGCAAATACGCACTAGGCTGCATTTAAGAAAGTCATTGTTTTGCTGCCTCACCAGCCTACTGCATGAAGTTGGATTGGAAAGCATTTATTTTCTATATATCCAGCACCTGGTGTAATTAATTGAAAAGTATTTCTCTAGATCAAGATTTTTCTCTCACAGGCCAAAAATTTACTTGATGGCAACATTTTCGGCAGGTTGGAGGGGAGACAGCAAATACATTTAATTTGGACATAATGTTAAATCTTCATGACTTTATGAGTCAGGTCAAACTAATACATAATATGTGCATGTTGTGGTAAGTTAAATATACGCTAACAGTTATAACACAATGTAAAACAAAAACTAGCACAAATGAGTCACAAGAATGTTCCTGCAGGTTTGTATTTTTAGAATGCTCCAACATAGATCTCAATGCATTAATGTCACAAGAATGTTTAGAAATGTTTCTTCAGGTTAGTAGTTGTATAATGCTCCAATAGTTCATGTCAAATTTCACAACTTTTGGCAGATTTTAGTAACCTTCGAGTAAGTTTGTCTAATCTAATGTTCGCTGTACAAGACTTGAAGTTTCTGAGACATCGGCTGAATGAGACTACTACACATTATCCAAACACACACATATCTATACCAAACGTTCAAGGAGAATTTACAGATTCACTTCACAACTACTTAGAGAAGCTGTGGTTCTCCAACACGCAAACTCAGTCTATCATCACCTCCACAATTCGTCTATTGTTCAGTGTCCTGAAATTATAATAATCATTTATTATTTTTATTCAAATGTCATTTAATTAGTAACAGCTCATCAAGTAAAATGCATAAACAGGTAATCAATACAAGGGAAAAATTTGAGATAAACAAACATAGGACTAGGCCAAATTATACAACTCATAATAATGTCATCAGACAAGTGTTTCATCAGCTACAATATTTAGATTTTAGTTTTGCTAAAAATTGTAACATCTCAATAAATTAAACAATGAAAATAGACAATAAACATATTCTTCAACAAAGAAAATAGGATGTTCAATAAATTTGCTACCAGGGTATGAAGTCACAATATATGATCTACCATGTATCTGTTGGTAACTCAACAAAGGTTATCTCCCTTTCTCGAAAGTCCACTCCATCTCGACATCTTTGCAATGTTCTTCACCATCATTGTCAGCACACTCTTCACCATCAAGCCAACTTCAGCCTGCGAGAAGAAAAAAGAACAAATGAATTAGCACAACATGCATATTACATATTAAGGGTATTTATATAAGAAAATTGTACTCAACTTTTCTCGAAAGTCCTCTTCATCTTGATATCTTCGCCAACGTCTTCGCCAACTGCAGCCTGCAAGAAGAAAAAAGAACAAAACATTTAGCAAGTGACATGCATATTACATATTAAGGGTATTTAAATAAGAAAATTGTACTCAACTTTTCTCAAGTCCTCTTCATTATGACATCTTCGACAACGTCTTCGCCAACTGCAGCCTGCAAGAAGAAAAAAGAACAAACGAATTACCATAACATGCATATTTCATATTAAGGGTATTTAAATAAGAAGATGTACTCAACTTTTCTCGAAAGTCCTCTTCATCTTGACAGCTTCACCAACGTCTTCACCATCACGCCAACTCCAGCCTGCAAGAAGAAAAAAGAGCAAGTAAGACCCATCCCCAGAACGGAACAGGGTTCATTAATTAACAAAACATCAAGCAAATGTTAAATAGAATATTAACAATTTCCCATCACCAATTTAAACAGATAGACCCATCACCAAAAGAGGAGGGTGTTAATTAAGTAACTGACAAAACATCAAGCAAATGTTAAACAGATTATTAACAATTTCCCATCACCAAGTGAAACAGTTAGACCCATCACCAAAAGAGGGCAGGATTAATTAATTAACTAACAAAACATCAAGCCCAGGTAAAATAGATTATTAACAATTCACCAACACCAAGTTAAACAGTTAGATCCATCATTAAAAGAGGAGGGGGTTAATTAAGTAACTAACAAAACATCAAACAAATATTACAGTTTATTAACAATTTCCTATCACCAAGCGAAACAGATAGATCCATCACCAAAAGAGGACAGGGTTAATTAATTAACAAAACATCAAAAAAAATGTTAAAAATGATTATTAACAATTTCCCATCACCAAGTTAAACAGTTAGACCCATCACCAAAAGATGATGGGGTTAATTAAAGAACTAACAAAACTTTAAGCAAATTATAAACAGATTCTTAACAATTTCCCATCACCAAGTTAAACAGTTAGGTTCATCACCAAAAGATGACAGGGTTAATTAAAGAAATAACAAAACATCAAGCAAATTATAAACAGATTATTAACAATTACCCATCACCAAGTTAAACAGTTAGGTGCATCACCAAAAGATGACGGGGTTAATTAAACAACTAACAAAACTTTAAGCAAATTATAAA
Source organism: Mactromeris polynyma (assembly GCA_032209605.1). NCBI lineage: Eukaryota > Metazoa > Mollusca > Bivalvia > Venerida > Mactridae > Mactromeris > Mactromeris polynyma. The sequence goes on along the minus strand of JASFXZ010000002.1, from coordinate 29,007,338 downwards.
CAGATTCTTAACAATTTCCCATCACCAAGTTAAACAGTTAGACCCATCACCAAAAGATGACGGGGTTAATTAAAGAACTAACAAAACATCAAGCAAATTATCAACAAATTCTTAACAATTTCCCATCACCAAGTTAAACAGTTATGTCTATCACCAAAAGATGACAGGGTTAATTAAAGAACTAACAAAACATCAAGCAAATTATCAACAAAGTCTTAACAATTACCCATCACCAAGTTAAACAGTTAGGTCCATCACCAAAAGATGACAGGGTTAATTAAAGAACTAACAAAACTTTAAGCAAATTATAAACAGATTCTTAACAATTTCCCATCACCAAGTTAAACAGTTAGGTTCATCACCAAAAGATGACGGGGTTAATTAAAGAACTAAAAAAACATCAAGCAAATTATAAACAGATTCTTAACAATCTCCCATCACCAAGTTAAACAGTTAGGTTCATCACCAAAAGATGATGGGGTTAATTAAACAACTAAAAAAACATCAAGCAAATTATAAACAGATTCTTAACAATCTCCCATCACCAAGTTAAACAGTTAGGTTCATCACCAAAAGATGATGGGGTTAATTAAACAACTAACATAAAACATCAAGCAAATTATCAACAAATTCTTAACAATTTCCCATCACCAAGTTAAACAGTTATGTCCATCACCAAAAGATGACAGGGTTAATTAAAGAACTAACAAAACATCAAGCAAATTATCAACAAAGTCTTAACAATTACCCATCACCAAGTTAAACAGTTAGGTTCATCACCAAAAGATGACAGGGTTAATTAAAGAACTAACAAAACTTTAAGCAAATTATAAACAGATTCTTAACAATTTCCCATCACCAAGTTAAACAGTTAGGTTCATCACCAAAAGATGACGGGGTTAATTAAAGAACTAACAAAACATCAAGCAAATTATAAACAGATTCTTAACAATTTCCCATCACCAAGTTAAACAGTTAGGTTCATCACCAAAAGATGACAGGGTTAATTAAAGAACTAACAAAACATCAAGCAAATTATAAACAGATTCTTAACAATCTCCCATCACCAAGTTAAACAGTTAGGTTCATCACCAAAAGATGACAGGGTTAATTAAAGAACTAAAAAAACATCAAGCAAATTATAAACAGATTCTTAACAATCTCCCATCACCAAGTTAAACAGTTAGGTTCATCACCAAAAGATGATGGGGTTAATTAAACAACTAACATAAAACATCAAGCAAATTATCAACAAATTCTTAACAATTTCCCATCACCAAGTTAAACAGTTATGTCCATCACCAAAAGATGACAGGGTTAATTAAAGAACTAACAAAACATCAAGCAAATTATCAACAAAGTCTTAACAATTACCCATCACCAAGTTAAACAGTTAGGTCCATCACCAAAAGATGACAGGGTTAATTAAAGAACTAACAAAACTTTAAGCAAATTATAAACAGATTCTTAACAATTTCCCATCACCAAGTTAAACAGTTAGGTTCATCACCAAAAGATGACGGGGTTAATTAAAGAACTAACAAAACATCAAGCAAATTATAAACAGATTCTTAACAATTTCCCATCACCAAGTTAAACAGTTAGGTTCATCACCAAAAGATGACGGGGTTAATTAAAGAACTAACAAAACATCAAGCAAATTATAAACAGATTCTTAACAATTTCCCATCACCAAGTTAAACAGTTAGGTTCATCACCAAAAGATGATGGGGTTAATTAAACAACTAACAAAACATCAAGCAAATTATCAACAAAGTCTTAACAATTACCCATCACCAAGTTAAACAGTTAGGTTCATCACCAAAAGATGACGGGGTTAATTAAAGAACTAACAAAACTTTAAGCAAATTATGAACAGATCCTTAACAATTTCCCATCACCAAGTTAAACAGTTAGGTCCATCACCAAAAGATGACAGGGTTAATTAAAGAACTAACAAAACATCAAGCAAATTATGAACAGATTCTTAACAATCTCCCATCACCAAGTTAAACAGTTAGGTTCATCATCAAAAGATGAAGGGGTTATTTAAAGAACTAACAAAACTTAAAGCAAATTATAAACAGATTCTTAACAATTTCCCATCACCAAGTTAAACAGTTATGTCCATCACCAAAAGATGATGGGGTTAATTAAACAACTAACATAAAACATCAAGCAAATTATCAACAAATTCTTAACAATTTCCCATCACCAAGTTAAACAGTTAGGTTCATCACCAAAAGATGACGGGGTTAATTAAAGAACTAACATAAAACATCAAGCAAATTATCTACAAATTCTTAACAATTACCCATCACCAAGTTAAACAGTTAGGTTCATCACCAAAAGATGACGGGGTTAATTAAACAAATAACAAAACATCAAGCAAATTATCTACAAATTCTTAACAATTTCCCATCACCAAGTTAAACAGTTAGACCCATCACCAAAAGATGACGGTGTTAATTAAAGAAATAACAAAACATCAAGCAAATTATCAACACATTCTTAACAATTACCAATCACCAAGTTAAACAGTTAGACCCATCACCAAAAGATGATGGGGTTAATTAAACAACTAACATAAAACATCAAACAAATTATCAACAAATTCTTAACAATTACCCATCACCAAGTTAAACAGTTAGGTCCATCACCAAAAGATGACGGGGTTAATTAAAGAACTAACATAAAACATCAAGCAAATTATCAACAAATTCTTAACAATTACCCATCACCAAGTTAAACTGTTAGGTCCATCACCAAAAGATGATGGGGTTAGTTAAAGATCTAACAAAACATCAAGCAAATTATCAACAAATTCTTAACAATTACCCATCACCAAGTTAAACAGTTAGACCCATCACCAAAAGATGACGGGGTTAATTAAACAACTAACAAAACTTTAAGCAAATTATCAACAAAGTCTTAACAATTACCCATCACCAAGTTAAACAGTTAGACCCATCACCAAAAGATGACGGTGTTAATTAAAGAAATAACAAAACATCAAGCAAATTATCAACAAATTCTTAACAATTACCCATCACCAAGTTAAACAGTTAGACCCATCACCAAAAGATGACAGGGTTAATTAAAGAACTAACATAAAACATCAAGCAAATTATCTACGAATTCTTAACAATTACCCATCACCAAGTTAAACAGTTAGACCCATCACCAAAAGATGATGGGGTTAATTAAAGATTTAACAAAACATCAAGCAAATTATCAACAAATTCTTAACAATTACCCATCACCAAGTTAAACAGTTAGGTCCATCACCAAAAGATGACGGGGTTAATTAAAGAACTAACATAAAACATCAAGCAAACTATCAACAAATTCTTAACAATTTCCCATCACCAAGTTAAACTGTTAGGTCCATCACCAAAAGATGATGGGGTTAGTTAAAGATCTAACAAAACATCAAGCAAATTATCAACAAATTCTTAACAATTACCAATCACCAAGTTAAACAGTTAGGTTCATCACCAAAAGATGACAGGGTTATTTAAAGAACTAACAAAACTTTAAGCAAATTATAAACAGATTCTTAACAATTACCCATCACCAAGTTAAACAGTTAGGTTCATCACCAAAAGATGACAGGGTTAATTAAAGAACTAACAAAACTTTAAGCAAATTATAAACAGATTCTTAACAATTACCCATCACCAAGTTAAACAGTTAGACCCATCACCAAAAGATGACGGTGTTAATTAAAGAAATAACAAAACATCAAGCAAATTATCAACAAATTCTTAACAATTACCCATCACCAAGTTAAACAGTTAGACCCATCACCAAAAGATGACAGGGTTAATTAAAGAACTAACATAAAACATCAAGCAAATTATCTACGAATTCTTAACAATTACCCATCACCAAGTTAAACAGTTAGACCCATCACCAAAAGATGATGGGGTTAATTAAAGATTTAACAAAACATCAAGCAAATTATCAACAAATTCTTAACAATTACCCATCACCAAGTTAAACAGTTAGGTCCATCACCAAAAGATGACGGGGTTAATTAAAGAACTAACATAAAACATCAAGCAAACTATCAACAAATTCTTAACAATTTCCCATCACCAAGTTAAACTGTTAGGTCCATCACCAAAAGATGATGGGGTTAGTTAAAGATCTAACAAAACATCAAGCAAATTATCAACAAATTCTTAACAATTACCAATCACCAAGTTAAACAGTTAGGTTCATCACCAAAAGATGACAGGGTTATTTAAAGAACTAACAAAACTTTAAGCAAATTATAAACAGATTCTTAACAATTACCCATCACCAAGTTAAACAGTTAGGTTCATCACCAAAAGATGACAGGGTTAATTAAAGAACTAACAAAACTTTAAGCAAATTATAAACAGATTCTTAACAATTACCCATCACCAAGTTAAACAGTTAGGTTCATCACCAAAAGATGATGGGGTTAATTAAAGAACTTACAAAACTTTAAGCAAATTATAAACAGATTCTTAACAATTACCCATCACCAAGTTAAACAGTTAGGTTCATCACCAAAAGATGATGGAGTTAATTAAAGAACTAACAAAACTTTAAGCAAATTATAAACAGATTCTTAACAATTTCCAATCACCAAGTTAAACAGTTAGGTTCATCACCAAAAGATGATGGGGTTAATTAAAGAACTAACAAAACTTTAAGCAAATTATAAACAGATTCTTAACAATTTCCCATCACCAAGTTAAACAGTTAGACCCATCACCAAAAGATGACGGGGTTAATTAAAGAACTAACAAAACATCAAGCAAATTATCAATAAATTCTTAACAATTACCCATCACCAAGTTAAACAGTTAGGTCCATCACCAAAAGATGACGGGGTTAATTAAAGAACTAACATAAAACATCAAGCAAATTATCAACAAAGTCTTAACAATTACCCATCACCAAGTTAAAATGTTAGACTCATCACCAAAAGATGATGGGGTTAATTAAAGAACTAACAAAACATCAAGCAAATTATGAACAAATTCTTAACAATTTCCCATCACCAAGTTAAACAGTTAGGTTCATCATCAAAAGATGACGGGGTTAATTAAAGAACTAACAAAACTTTAAGCAAATTATAAACAGATTCTTAACAATTTCCCATCACCAAGTTAAACAGTTAGGTTCATCACCAAAAGATGACGGGGTTAATAAAAGAAATAACAAAACATCAAGCAAATTATCAACAAATTCTTAACAATTACCCATCACCAAGTTAAACAGTTAGGTTCATCACCAAAAGATGATGGGGTTAATTAAAGAACTAACATAAAACATCAAGCAAATTATCAACAAATTCTTAACAATTACCCATCACCAAGTTAAACAGTTAGGTCCATCACCAAAAGATGACAGGGTTAATTAAAGAACTAACAAAACATCAAGCAAATTATAAACAGATTCTTAACAATTACCCATCACCAAGTTAAACAGTTAGACCCATCACCAAAAGATGATGGGGTTAATTAAAGAAATAACAAAACATCAAGCAAATTATGAACAAATTCTTAACAATTTCCCATCACCAAGTTAAACAGTTAGGTTCATTATCAAAAGATGACAGGGTTAATTAAAGAACTAACAAAACATCAAGCAAATTATAAACAGATTCTTAACAATTACCCATCACCAAGTTAAACAGTTAGGTTCATCACCAAAAGATGATGGGGTTAATTAAAGAACTAACATAAAACATCAAGCAAATTATCAACAAAGTCTTAACAATTACCCATCACCAAGATAAAATGTTAGACCCATCACCAAAAGATGACGGGGTTAATTAAAGAACTAACAAAACATCAAGCAAATTATGAACAAATTCTTAACAATTTACCATCACCAAGTTAAACAGTTAGACCCATCACCAAAAGATGATGGGGTTAATTAAAGAACTAACAAAACTTTAAGCAAATTATAAACAGATTCTTAACAATTTCCCATCACCAAGTTAAACAGTTAGGTTCATCACCAAAAGATGACGGGGTTAATAAAAGAAATAACATAACATCAAGCAAATTATCAACAAATTCTTAACAATAACCCATCACCAAGTTAAACAGTTAGACCCATCACCAAAAGAAGACAGGGTTAATTAAAGAACTAACAAAACTTTAAGCACATTATAAACAAATTCTTAACAATTTCCCATCACCAAGTTAAACAGTTAGGTTCATCATCAAAAGATGACGGGGTTAATTAAAGAACTAACAAAACTTTAAGCAAATTATAAACAGATTCTTAACAATTTCCCATCACCAAGTTAAACAGTTAGGTTCATCACCAAAAGATGACGGGGTTAATAAAAGAAATAACAAAACATCAAGCAAATTATCAACAAATTCTTAACAATTACCCATCACCAAGTTAAACAGTTAGACCCATCACCAAAAGAAGATGGGGTTAGTTAAAGATCCAACAAAACATCAAGCAAATTATCAACAAATTCTTAACAATTACCCATCACCAAGTTAAACAGTTAGACCCATCACCAAAAGATGATGGGGTTAATTAAAGATTTAACAAAACATCAAGCAAATTATAAACAGATTCTTAACAATTACCCATCACCAAGTTAAACAGTTAGGTTCATCATCAAAAGATGACGGGGTTAATTAAAGAACTAACAAAACTTTAAGCAAATTATAAACAGATTCTTAACAATTTCCCATCACCAAGTTAAACAGTTAGGTTCATCACCAAAAGATGATGGGGTTAATTAAACAACTAACATAAAACATCAAACAAATTATCAACAAATTCTTAACAATTACCCATCACCAAGTTAAACGGTTAGGTTCATCACCAAAAGATGATGGGGTTAATTAAAGAACTAACAAAACTTTAAGCAAATTATAAACAGATTCTTAACAATTACCCATCACCAAGTTAAACAGTTAGGTTCATCACCAAAAGATGACAGGGTTAATTAAAGAACTAACAAAACTTTAAGCAAATTATAAACAGATTCTTAACAATTACCCATCACCAAGTTAAACAGTTAGGTTCATCACCAAAAGATGATGGGGTTAATTAAAGAACTAACAAAACTTTAAGCAAATTATCAACAAATTCTTAACAATTACCCATCACCAAGTTAAACAGTTAGGTCCATCACCAAAAGATGACGGGTTAATTAAAGAACTAACAAAACTTTAAGCAAATTATAAACAGATTCTTAACAATTACCCATCACCAAGTTAAACAGTTAGGTTCATCACCAAAAGATGACAGGGTTAATTAAAGAACGGGGTTAATTAAAGAAATAACAAAACATCAAGCAAATTATCAATAAATTCTTAACAATTACCCATCACCAAGTTAAACAGTTAGGTTCATCACCAAAAGATGATGGGGTTAATTAAAGAACTAACATAAAATATCAAGCAAATTATCAACAAATTCTTAACAATTACCCATCACCAAGTTAAACAGTTAGGTTCATCACCAAAAGATGACGGGTTAATTAAAGAACTAACAAAACTTTAAGCAAATTATATACAGATTCTTAACAATTTCCAATCACCAAGTTAAACAGTTAGGTTCATCACCAAAAGATGATGGGGTTAATTAAAGAAATAACAAAACATCAAGCAAATTATCAACAAATTCTTAACAATTACCCATCACCAAGTTAAACAGTTAGGTTCTTCACCAAAAGATGATGGGGTTAATTAAAGAACTAACAAAACATCAAGCAAATTATAAACAGATTCTTAACAATTTCCCATCACCAAGTTAAACAGTTAGACCCATCACCAAAAGATGACGGGGTTAATTAAAGAACTAACAAAACATCAAGCAAATTATCAACAAATTCTTAACAATTACCCATCACCAAGTTAAACAATTAGATTCATCACCAAAAGATGATGGGGTTAATTAAAGAACTAACATAAAACATCAAGCAAATTATCAACAAAGTCTTAACAATTACCCATCACCAAGTTAAAATGTTAGACCCATCACCAAAAGATGACAGGGTTAATTAAAGAACTAACAAAACATCAAGCAAATTATGAACAAATTCTTAACAATTACCCATCACCAAGTTAAACAGTTAGGTCCATCACCAAAAGATGACGGGTTAATTAAAGAACTAACATAAAACATCAAGCAAATTATAAACAGATTCTTAACAATTACCCATCACCAAGTTAAACAGTTAGGTTCATCACCAAAAGAAGACAGGGTTAATTAAAGAACTAACATAAAACATCAAGCAAATTATAAACAGATTCTTAACAATTACCCATCACCAAGTTAAACAGTTAGGTTCATCACCAAAAGATGATGGGGTTAATTAAAGAACTAACATAAAATATCAAGCAAATTATCAACAAATTCTTAACAATTACCCATCACCAAGTTAAACAGTTATGTCCATCACCAAAAGATGACGGGGTTAATTAAAGAAATAACAAAACATCAAGCAAATTATCTACAAATTCTTAACAATTACCCATCACCAAGTTAAACGGTTAGGTTCATCACCAAAAGATGATGGGGTTAATTAAAGAACTAACAAAACTTTAAGCAAATTATAAACAGATTCTTAACAATTACCCATCACCAAGTTAAACAGTTAGGTTCATCACCAAAAGATGACAGGGTTAATTAAAGAACTAACAAAACTTTAAGCAAATTATAAACAGATTCTTAACAATTACCCATCACCAAGTTAAACAGTTAGGTTCATCACCAAAAGATGATGGGGTTAATTAAAGAACTAACAAAACTTTAAGCAAATTATAAACAGATTCTTAACAATTACCCATCACCAAGTTAAACAGTTAGGTTCATCACCAAAAGATGATGGGGTTAATTAAAGAACTAACAAAATTTTAAGCAAATTATAAACAGATTCTTAACAATTACCCATCACCAAGTAAAACTGTTAGGTCCATCACCAAAAGATGATGGGGTTAGTTAAAGATCTAACAAAACATCAAGCAAATTATCAACAAATTCTTAACAATTACCCATCACCAAGTTAAACTGTTAGACCCATCACCAAAAGATGACGGGGTTAATTAAAGAACTAACATAAAACATCAAGCAAATTATCAACAAATTCTTAACAATTACCCATCACCAAGTTAAACAGTTAGGTCCATCACCAAAAGATGACGGGTTAATTAAAGAACTAACATAAAACATCAAGCAAATTATAAACAGATTCTTAACAATTACCCATCACCAAGTTAAACAGTTAGGTTCATCACCAAAAGAAGACAGGGTTAATTAAAGAACTAACATAAAACATCAAGCAAATTATAAACAGATTCTTAACAATTTCCAATCACCAAGTTAAACAGTTAGGTTCATCACCAAAAGATGATGGGTTAATTAAAGAACTAACAAAACTTTAAGCAAATTATAAACAGATTCTTAACAATTTCCCATCACCAAGTTAAACAATTAGGTTCATCACCAAAAGATGATGGGGTTAATTAAAGAACTAACAAAACATCAAGCAAATTATCAACAAATTCTTAACAATTACCCATCACCAAGTTAAACAGTTAGGTTCATCACCAAAAGATGATGGGGTTAATTAAAGAAATAACAAAACATCAAGCAAATTATAAACAGATTCTTAACAATTTCCCATCACCAAGTTAAACAGTAAGACCCATCACCAAAAGATGACGGGGTTAATTAAAGAACTAACAAAACATCAAGCAAATTATCAACAAATTCTTAACAATTACCCATCACCAAGTTAAACTGTTAGGTCCATCACCAAAAGATGATGGGGTTAGTTAAAGATCTAACAAAACATCAAGCAAATTATCAACAAATTCTTAACAATTACCAATCACCAAGTTAAACAGTTAGGTTCATCACCAAAAGATGACAGGGTTAATTAAAGAACTAACAAAACTTTAAGCAAATTATAAACAGATTCTTAACAATTACCCATCACCAAGTTAAACAGTTAGGTTCATCACCAAAAGATGACAGGGTTAATTAAAGAACGGGGTTAATTAAAGAAATAACAAAACATCAAGCAAATTATCAATAAATTCTTAACAATTACCCATCACCAAGTTAAACAGTTAGGTTCATCACCAAAATATGACGGGTTAATTAAAGAACTAACAAAACTTTAAGCAAATTATATACAGATTCTTAACAATTTCCAATCACCAAGTTAAACAGTTAGGTTCATCACCAAAAGATGATGGGGTTAATTAAAGAAATAACAAAACATCAAGCAAATTATCAGCAAATTCTTAACAATTACCCATCACCAAGTTAAACAGTTAGGTTCTTCACCAAAAGATGATGGGGTTAATTAAAGAACTAACAAAACATCAAGCAAATTATAAACAGATTCTTAACAATTTCCCATCACCAAGTTAAACAGTTAGACCCATCACCAAAAGATGACGGGGTTAATTAAAGAACTAACAAAACATCAAGCAAATTATCAATAAATTCCTAACAATTACCCATCACCAAGTTAAACAATTAGATTCATCACCAAAAGATGATGGGGTTAATTAAAGAACTAACATAAAACATCAAGCAAATTATCAACAAAGTCTTAACAATTACCCATCACCAAGTTAAAATGTTAGACCCATCACCAAAAGATGACAGGGTTAATTAAAGAACTAACAAAACATCAAGCAAATTATGAACAAATTCTTAACAATTTCCCATCACCAAGTTAAACAGTTAGGTTCATTATCAAAAGATGACGGGGTTAATTAAAGAACTAACAAAACTTTAAGCAAATTATAAACAGATTCTTAACAATTTCCCATCACCAAGTTAAACAGTTAGGTTCATCACCAAAAGATGACGGGGTTTATAAAAGAAATAACAAAACATCAAGCAAATTATCAACAAATTCTTAACAATTACCCATCACCAAGTTAAACAGTTAGGTTCATCACCAAAAGATGATGGGGTTAATTAAAGAACTAACATAAAATATCAAGCAAATTATCAACAAATTCTTAACAATTACCCATCACCAAGTTAAACAGTTATGTCCATCACCAAAAGATGACGGGGTTAATTAAAGAAATAACAAAACATCAAGCAAATTATCTACAAATTCTTAACAATTACCCATCACCAAGTTAAACGGTTAGGTTCATCACCAAAAGATGATGGGGTTAATTAAAGAACTAACAAAACTTTAAGCAAATTATAAACAGATTCTTAACAATTACCCATCACCAAGTTAAACAGTTAGGTTCATCACCAAAAGATGACAGGGTTAATTAAAGAACTAACAAAACTTTAAGCAAATTATAAACAGATTCTTAACAATTACCCATCACCAAGTTAAACAGTTAGGTTCATCACCAAAAGATGATGGGGTTAATTAAAGAACTAACAAAACTTTAAGCAAATTATAAACAGATTCTTAACAATTACCCATCACCAAGTTAAACAGTTAGGTTCATCACCAAAAGATGATGGGGTTAATTAAAGAACTAACACAATTTTAAGCAAATTATAAACAGATTCTTAACAATTACCCATCACCAAGTAAAACTGTTAGGTCCATCACCAAAAGATGATGGGGTTAGTTAAAGATCTAACAAAACATCAAGCAAATTATCAACAAATTCTTAACAATTACCCATCACCAAGTTAAACTGTTAGACCCATCACCAAAAGATGACGGGGTTAATTAAAGAACTAACATAAAACATCAAGCAAATTATCAACAAATTCTTAACAATTACCCATCACCAAGTTAAACAGTTAGGTCCATCACCAAAAGATGACGGGTTAATTAAAGAACTAACATAAAACATCAAGCAAATTATAAACAGATTCTTAACAATTACCCATCACCAAGTTAAACAGTTAGGTTCATCACCAAAAGAAGACAGGGTTCATTAAAGAACTAACATAAAACATCAAGCAAATTATAAACAGATTCTTAACAATTTCCAATCACCAAGTTAAACAGTTAGGTTCATCACCAAAAGATGATGGGTTAATTAAAGAACTAACAAAACTTTAAGCAAATTATAAACAGATTCTTAACAATTTCCCATCACCAAGTTAAACAATTAGGTTCATCACCAAAAGATGATGGGGTTAATTAAAGAACTAACAAAACATCAAGCAAATTATCAACAAATTCTTAACAATTACCCATCACCAAGTTAAACAGTTAGGTTCATCACCAAAAGATGATGGGGTTAATTAAAGAAATAACAAAACATCAAGCAAATTATAAACAGATTCTTAACAATTTCCCATCACCAAGTTAAACAGTAAGACCCATCACCAAAAGATGACGGGGTTAATTAAAGAACTAACAAAACATCAAGCAAATTTTCAACAAAGTCTTAACAATTACCCATCACCAAGTTAAACAGTTAGGTCCATCACCAAAAGATGATGGGGTTTATTAAAGAACTAACATAAAACATCAAGCAAATTATCAACAAATTCTTAACAATTACCCATCACCAAGTTAAACAGTTAGGTCCATCACCAAAAGATGATGGGGTTAGTTAAAGATCTAACAAAACATCAAGCAAATTATCAACAAAGTCTTAACAATTACCCATCACCAAGTTAAACAGTTAGACCCATCACCAAAAGATGACGGGGTTAATTAAAGAACTAACAAAACATCAAGCAAATTATCAATAAATTCTTAACAATTACCCATCACCAAGTTAAACAGTTAGGTTCATCACCAAAAGATGATGGTGTTAATTAAAAAAATAACAAAACATCAAGCAAATTATCAATAAATTCTTAACAATTTCCCATCATCAAGTTAAACAGTTAGGTTCATCACCAAAAGATGACGGGGTTAATTAAAGAAATAACAAAACATCAAGCAAATTATAAACATATTCTTAACAATTACCCATCACCAAGTTAAACAGTTAGGTTCATCACCAAAAGATGACGGGGTTAATTAAAGAAATAACAAAACATCAAGCAAATTATCAACAAATTCTTAACAATTACCCATCACCAAGTGAAACAGTTAGGTTCATCACCAAAAGATGATGGGGTTAATTAAAGATCTAACATAAAACATCAAGCAAATTATCAACAAATTCTTAACAATTACCCATCACCAAGTTAAACAGTTAGACCCATCACCAAAAGATGATGGGGTTAGTTAAAGATCTAACAAAACATCAAGCAAATTATCAACAAATTCTTAACAATTACCCATCACCAAGTTAAACAGTTAGACCCATCACCAAAAGATGACGGGGTTAATTAAACAACTAACAAAACTTTAAGCAAATTATCAACAAAGTCTTAACAATTACCCATCACCAAGTTAAACAGTTAGACCCATCACCAAAAGATGACGGTGTTAATTAAAGAAATAACAAAACATCAAGCAAATTATCAACAAATTCTTAACAATTACCCATCACCAAGTTAAACAGTTAGACCCATCACCAAAAGATGACAGGGTTAATTAAAGAACTAACATAAAACATCAAGCAAATTATCTACAAATTCTTAACAATTACCCATCACCAAGTTAAACAGTTAGACCCATCACCAAAAGATGATGGGGTTAATTAAAGATTTAACAAAACATCAAGCAAATTATCAACAAATTCTTAACAATTACCCATCACCAAGTTAAACAGTTAGGTCCATCACCAAAAGATGACGGGGTTAATTAAAGAACTAACATAAAACATCAAGCAAATTATCAACAAATTCTTAACAATTACCCATCACCAAGTTAAACTGTTAGGTCCATCACCAAAAGATGATGGGGTTAGTTAAAGATCTAACAAAACATCAAGCAAATTATCAACAAATTCTTAACAATTACCCATCACCAAGTTAAACAGTTAGACCCATCACCAAAAGATGATGGGGTTAATTAAAGATTTAACAAAACATCAAGCAAATTATCAACAAATTCTTAACAATCACCCATCACCAAGTTAAACTGTTAGGTCCATCACCAAAAGATGATGGGGTTAGTTAAAGATCTAACAAAACATCAAGCAAATTATCAACAAATTCTTAACAATTACCCATCACCAAGTTAAACTGTTAGACCCATCACCAAAAGATGACGGGGTTAATTAAAGAACTAACAAAACATCAAGCAAATTATGAACAAATTCTTAACAATTTCCCATCACCAAGTTAAACAGTTAGGTTCATCATCAAAAGATGACGGGGTTAATTAAAGAACTAACAAAACTTTAAGCAAATTATAAACAGATTCTTAACAATTTCCCATCACCAAGTTAAACAGTTAGGTTCATCACCAAAAGATGATGGGGTTAATTAAACAACTAACATAAAACATCAAACAAATTATCAACAAATTCATAACAATTACCCATCACCAAGTTAAACGGTTAGGTTCATCACCAAAAGATGATGGGGTTAATTAAAGAACTAACAAAACTTTAAGCAAATTATAAACAGATTCTTAACAATTACCCATCACCAAGTTAAACAGTTAGGTTCATCACCAAAAGATGACAGGGTTAATTAAAGAACTAACAAAACTTTAAGCAAATTATAAACAGATTCTTAACAATTACCCATCACCAAGTTAAACAGTAAGGTTCATCACCAAAAGATGATGGGGTTAATTAAAGAACTAACAAAACTTTAAGCAAATTATAAACAGATTCTTAACAATTACCCATCACCAAGTTAAACAGTTAGGTTCATCACCAAAAGATGATGGGGTTAATTAAAGAACTAACAAAATTTTAAGCAAATTATAAACAGATTCTTAACAATTACCCATCACCAAGTTAAACTGTTAGGTCCATCACCAAAAGATGATGGGGTTAGTTAAAGATCTAACAAAACATCAAGCAAATTATCAACAAATTCTTAACAATTACCCATCACCAAGTTAAACTGTTAGACCCATCACCAAAAGATGACGGGGTTAATTAAAGAACTATAAAACATCAAGCAAATTATGAACAAATTCTTAACAATTTCCCATCACCAAGTTAAACAGTTAGGTTCATCATCAAAAGATGACGGGGTTAATTAAAGAACTAACAAAACTTTAAGCAAATTATAAACAGATTCTTAACAATTTCCCATCACCAAGTTAAACAGTTAGGTTCATCACCAAAAGATGATGGGGTTAATTAAACAACTAACATAAAACATCAAACAAATTATCAACAAATTCTTAACAATTACCCATCACCAAGTTAAACGGTTAGGTTCATCACCAAAAGATGATGGGGTTAATTAAAGAACTAACAAAACTTTAAGCAAATTATAAACAGATTCTTAACAATTACCCATCACCAAGTTAAACAGTTAGACCCATCACCAAAAGATGACAGGGTTAATTAAAGAACTAACATAAAACATCAAGCAAATTATCTACAAATTCTTAACAATTACCCATCACCAAGTTAAACTGTTAGGTCCATCACCAAAAGATGATGGGGTTAGTTAAAGAACTAACATAAAACATCAAGCAAATTATCTACAAATTCTTAACAATTACCCATCACCAAGTTAAACTGTTAGACCCATCACCAAAAGATGACGGGGTTAATTAAAGAACTAACAAAACATCAAGCAAATTATGAACAAATTCTTAACAATTTCCCATCACCAAGTTAAACAGTTAGGTTCATCATCAAAAGATGACGGGGTTAATTAAAGAACTAACAAAACTTTAAGCAAATTATAAACAGATTCTTAACAATTTCCCATCACCAAGTTAAACAGTTAGGTTCATCACCAAAAGATGATGGGGTTAATTAAACAACTAACATAAAACATCAAACAAATTATCAACAAATTCTTAACAATTACCCATCACCAAGTTAAACGGTTAGGTTCATCACCAAAAGATGATGGGGTTAATTAAAGAACTAACAAAACTTTAAGCAAATTATAAACAGATTCTTAACAATTACCCATCACCAAGTTAAACAGTTAGGTTCATCACCAAAAGATGACAGGGTTAATTAAAGAACTAACAAAACTTTAAGCAAATTATAAACAGATTCTTAACAATTACCCATCACCAAGTTAAACAGTTAGGTTCATCACCAAAAGATGATGGGGTTAATTAAAGAACTAACAAAACTTTAAGCAAATTATAAACAGATTCTTAACAATTACCCATCACCAAGTTAAACAGTTAGGTTCATCACCAAAAGATGATGGGGTTAATTAAAGAACTAACAAAATTTTAAGCAAATTATAAACAGATTCTTAACAATTACCCATCACCAAGTTAAACTGTTAGGTCCATCACCAAAAGATGATGGGATTAGTTAAAGATCTAACAAAACATCAAGCAAATTATCAACAAATTCTTAACAATTACCCATCACCAAGTTAAACTGTTAGACCCATCACCAAAAGATGACGGGGTTAATTAAAGAACTATAAAACATCAAGCAAATTATGAACAAATTCTTAACAATTTCCCATCACCAAGTTAAACAGTTATGTTCATCATCAAAAGATGACGGGGTTAATTAAAGAACTAACAAAACTTTAAGCAAATTATAAACAGATTCTTAACAATTTCCCATCACCAAGTTAAACAGTTAGGTTCATCACCAAAAGATGATGGGGTTAATTAAACAACTAACATAAAACATCAAACAAATTATCAACAAATTCTTAACAATTACCCATCACCAAGTTAAACGGTTAGGTTCATCACCAAAAGATGATGGGGTTAATTAAAGAACTAACAAAACTTTAAGCAAATTATAAACAGATTCTTAACAATTACCCATCACCAAGTTAAACAGTTAGGTTCATCACCAAAAGATGACAGGGTTAATTAAAGAACTAACAAAACTTTAAGCAAATTATAAACAGATTCTTAACAATTACCCATCACCAAGTTAAACAGTTAGGTTCATCACCAAAAGATGATGGGGTTAATTAAAGAACTAACAAAACTTTAAGCAAATTATAAACAGATTCTTAACAATTTCCCATCACCAAGTTAAACAGTTAGACCCATCACCAAAAGATGACGGGGTTAATTAAAGAACTAACAAAACATCAAGCAAATTATCAATAAATTCTTAACAATTACCCATCACCAAGTTAAACTGTTAGGTTCATCACCAAAAGATGATGGGGTTAATTAAAGAACTAACAAAACATCAAGCAAATTATCAACAAATTCTTAACAATTACCCATCACCAAGTTAAAATGTTAGACCCATCACCAAAAGATGACGGGGTTAATTAAAGATCTAACAAAACATCAAGCAAATTATCAACAAATTCTTAACAATTACCCATCACCAAGTTAAACAGTTAGACCCATCACCAAAAGATGACGGGGTTAATTAAACAACTAACAAAACTTTAAGCAAATTATAAACAGATTCTTAACAATTACCCATCACCAAGTTAAACAGTTAGGTCCATCACCAAAAGATGACGGGGTTAATTAAAGAAATAACAAAACATCAAGCAAATTATCAACAAATTCGTTACAATTTCCCATCACCAAGTTAAACAGTTAGGTTCATCATCAAAAGATGATGGGGTTAATTAAAGAACTAACAAAACTTTAAGCAAATTATAAACAGATTCTTAACAATCACCCATCACCAAGTTAAACAGTTAGGTTCATCACCAAAAGAAGGCAGGGTTAATTAAAGAACTAACATAAAACATCAAGCAAATTATAAACAGATTCTTAACAATTTCCAATCACCAAGTTAAACAGTTAGGTTCATCACCAAAAGATGATGGGTTAATTAAAGAACTAACAAAACTTTAAGCAAATTATAAACAGATTCTTAACAATTTCCCATCACCAAGTTAAACAGTTAGGTACATCACCAAAAGATGACGGGGTTAATTAAAGAAATAACAAAACATCAAGCAAATTATCAACAAATTCTTAACAATTACCCATCACCAAGTTAAACAGTTAGGTTCATCACCAAAAGATGATGGGGTTAATTAAAGAACTAACATAAAACATCAAGCAAATTATCAATAAATTCTTAACAATTACCCATCACCAAGTTAAATAGTTAGGTCCATCACCAAAAGATGACAGGGTTAATTAAAGAACTAACATAAAACATCAAGCAAATTATCAACAAATTCTTAACAATTACCCATCACCAAGTTAAACAGTTAGGTCCATCACCAAAAGATGACGGGTTAATTAAAGAACTAACATAAAACATCAAGCAAATTATAAACAGATTCTTAACAATTACCCATCACCAAGTTAAACAGTTAGGTTCATCACCAAAAGAAGACAGGGTTAATTAAAGAACTAACATAAAACATCAAGCAAATTATAAACAGATTCTTAACAATTTCCAATCACCAAGTTAAACAGTTAGGTTCATCACCAAAAGATGATGGGTTAATTAAAGAACTAACAAAACTTTAAGCAAATTATAAACAGATTCTTAACAATTTCCCATCACCAAGTTAAACAGTTAGACCCATCACCAAAAGATGACGGGGTTAATTAAAGAACTAACAAAACATCAAGCAAATTATCAATAAATTCTTAACAATTACCCATCACCAAGTTAAACAATTAGGTTCATCACCAAAAGATGATGGGGTTAATTAAAGAACTAACATAAAACATCAAGCAAATTATCAACAAATTCTTAACAATTACCCATCACCAAGTTAAACAGTTAGGTAAAGATGACAGGGTTAATTAAAGAACTAACAAAACTTTAAGCCAATTATAAACTGATTCTTAACAATTTCCCATCACCAAGTTAAACAGTTAGGTTCATCACCAAAAGATGATGGTGTTAATTAAAGAACTAACAAAACATCAAGCAAATTATCAACAAATTCTTAACAATTACCCATCACCAAGTTAAACTGTTAGACCCATCACCAAAAGATGATGGGACTAATTAAAGAACTAACAAAACATCAAGCAAATTATCAACAAATTCTTAACAATTACCCATCACCAAGTTAAACAGTTAGGTTCATCACCAAAAGATGATGGGGTTAATTAAAGAAATAACAAAACATCAAGCAAATTATAAACAGATTCTTAACAATTTCCCATCACCAAGTTAAACAGTAAGACCCATCACCAAAAGATGACGGGGTTAATTAAAGAACTAACAAAACATCAAGCAAATTATCAACAAAGTCTTAACAATTACCCATCACCAAGTTAAACAGTTAGGTCCATCACCAAAAGATGATGGGGTTTATTAAAGAACTAACATAAAACATCAAGCAAATTATCAACAAATTCTTAACAATTACCCATCACCAAGTTAAACAGTTAGGTCCATCACCAAAAGATGATGGGGTTAGTTAAAGATCTAACAAAACATCAAGCAAATTATCAACAAAGTCTTAACAATTACCCATCACCAAGTTAAACAGTTAGACCCATCACCAAAAGATGACGGGGTTAATTAAAGAACTAACAAAACATCAAGCAAATTATCAATAAATTCTTAACAATTACCCATCACCAAGTTAAACAGTTAGGTTCATCACCAAAAGATGATGGTGTTAATTAAAAAAATAACAAAACATCAAGCAAATTATCAATAAATTCTTAACAATTTCCCATCATCAAGTTAAACAGTTAGGTTCATCACCAAAAGATGACGGGGTTAATTAAAGAAATAACAAAACATCAAGCAAATTATAAACATATTCTTAACAATTACCCATCACCAAGTTAAACAGTTAGGTTCATCACCAAAAGATGATGGGGTTAATTAAAGAAATAACAAAACATCAAGCAAATTATCAACAAATTCTTAACAATTACCCATCACCAAGTGAAACAGTTAGGTTCATCACCAAAAGATGATGGGGTTAATTAAAGATCTAACATAAAACATCAAGCAAATTATCAACAAAGTCTTAACAATTACCCATCACCAAGTTAAAATGTTAGACCCATCACCAAAAGATGACGGGGTTAATTAAAGATCTAACAAAACATCAAGCAAATTATCAACAAAGTCTTAACAATTACCCATCACCAAGTTAAACAGTTAGGTCCATCACCAAAAGATGAAGGGTTAATTAAAGAACTAACATAAAACATCAAGCAAATTATCAACAAATTCTTAACAATTACCCATCACCAAGTTAAACAGTTAGACCCATCACCAAAAGATGATGGGGTTAGTTAAAGATCTAACAAAACATTAAGCAAATTATCAACAAAGTCTTAACAATTACCCATCACCAAGTTAAACAGTTAGACCCATCACCAAAAGATGATGGGGTTAATTAAAGAACTTACAAAACTTTAAGCAAATTATCAATAAATTCTTAACAATTACCCATCACCAAGTTAAACAATTAGGTTCATCACCAAAAGATGATGGGGTTAATTAAAGAACTAACATAAAACATCAAGCAAATTATAAACAGATTCTTAACAATTACCCATCACCAAGTTAAACAGTTAGACCCATCACCAAAAGATGATGGGGTTAATTAAAGAAATAACAAAACATCAAGCAAATTATCAACAAATTCTTAACAATTACCCATCACCAAGTTAAACAGTTAGGTTCATCACCAAAAGATGATGGTGTTAATTAAAAAAATAACAAAACATCAAGCAAATTATAAACAGATTCTTAATAATTTCCCATCACCAAGTTAAACAGTAGACCCATCACCAAAAGATGACGGGGTTAATTAAAGAACTAACAAAACATCAAGCAAATTATCAACAAAGTCTTAACAATTACCCATCACCAAGTTAAACAGTTAGACCCATCACCAAAAGATGACGGGTTAATTAAAGAACTAACAAAACTTTAAGCAAATTATAAACAGATTCTTAACAATTTCCCATCGCCAAGTTAAACAGTTAGACCCATCACCAAAAGATGACAGGGTTAATTAAAGAACTAACAAAACATCAAGCAAATTATCAATAAATTCTTAACAATTACCCATCACCAAGTTAAACAGTTAGGTACATCACCAAAAGATGACGGGGTTAATTAAAGAAATAACAAAACATCAAGCAAATTATCAACAAATTCTTAACAATTACCCATCACCAAGTTAAACAGTTAGGTTCATCACCAAAAGATGATGGGGTTAATTAAAGAACTAACATAAAACATCAAGCAAATTATCAATAAATTCTTAACAATTACCCATCACCAAGTTAAACAGTTAGGTCCATCACCAAAAGATGACAGGGTTAATTAAAGAACTAACATAAAACATCAAGCAAATTATCAACAAATTCTTAACAATTACCCATCACCAAGTTAAACAGTTAGGTCCATCACCAAAAGATGACGGGGTTAATTAAAGAACTAACAAAACATCAAGCAAATTATCAACAAAGTCTTAACAATTACCCATCACCAAGTTAAACAGTTAGACCCATCACCAAAAGATGACGGGTTAATTAAAGAACTAACAAAACTTTAAGCAAATTATAAACAGATTCTTAACAATTTCCCATCGCCAAGTTAAACAGTTAGACCCATCACCAAAAGATGACAGGGTTAATTAAAGAACTAACAAAACATCAAGCAAATTATCAATAAATTCTTAACAATTACCCATCACCAAGTTAAACAGTTAGGTACATCACCAAAAGATGACGGGGTTAATTAAAGAAATAACAAAACATCAAGCAAATTATCAACAAATTCTTAACAATTACCCATCACCAAGTTAAACAGTTAGGTTCATCACCAAAAGATGATGGGGTTAATTAAAGAACTAACATAAAACATCAAGCAAATTATCAATAAATTCTTAACAATTACCCATCACCAAGTTAAACAGTTAGGTCCATCACCAAAAGATGACAGGGTTAATTAAAGAACTAACATAAAACATCAAGCAAATTATCAACAAATTCTTAACAATTACCCATCACCAAGTTAAACAGTTAGGTCCATCACCAAAAGATGAAGGGTTAATTAAAGAACTAACATAAAACATCAAGCAAATTATAAACAGATTCTTAACAATTACCCATCACCAAGTTAAACAGTTAGGTCCATCACCAAAAGATGACGGGGTTAATTAAACAACTAACAAAACATCAAGCAAATTATCAACAAATTCTTAACAATTTCCCATCACCAAGTTAAACTGTTAGACCCATCACCAAAAGAAGACAGGGTTAATTAAATAACTAACAAAACTTTAAGCAAATTATAAACAGATTCTTAACAATTTCCCATCACCAAGTTAAACAGTTAGGTCCATCACCAAAAGAAGACAGGGTTAATTAAATATTTAACAAAACTTTATTAGCATAACATGCATATTACATATTAAGGGTATTTAAATAAGAAAATTGTACTCAACTTTTCTCGAAGGTCCTCTTCATCTTGACATCTTCGCCAATGTCTTCGCCAACTGCAGCCTGCAGGAAGAAAAAAGAACAAAACGAACAAAACGAATTAGCATAACATGCATATTACATATTAAGAGTATTTAAATAAGAAAATTGTACTCATCTTTTCTCGAAAGTCCTCTTCATCTTGACATCTTCCCCAACTGCAGCCTGCAGGAAGAAAAAAAAAAAACAAATTAGCATAACATGCATATTACATATTAAGGGTATTTAAATAAGAAAATTGTACTCAACTTTTCTCGAAAGTCCGCTTCATCTTGACATCTTCACCAAGTTCTTCGCCATCATGCCAACTCCAGTCTGCGAGGAGAAAAAAGAACAAACAAATTAGTATAACATACATACTACATAGATAAAGGCCCCTACAAAAGAAAGAAACAGTTTTAGACATGTCAAACACATGGAACACACATATTAAATAAAACACATGAAACAGTTTATTGATTGTGGATTTTCACCTAATATTAAAAAATCTGATAACGCGATTGCGAGCGGTCTAAACGCATTCACCAATACGACGTTCTCCATCACCGAGATGAAGGCGGCAACAGAAGAAAGAAACAGGATTAGACATATCAAACACATGCATCACACATAACACATGAAACACATGAAACACAAAATCAATGAACTAATATAAGAAAATTCAATAACACGATTGCGAGCGGTCTATACGCATGTACCGATATGACGTTCTCCATCACCGAGATGAAGGTGGGTACAGAAGAAAGAAACAGGATTAGACATATCAAACACATGCAACACACATAACACATGAAACACATGAAACACAAAATCAATGAACTAATATAAGAAAATCCAATAATGCGATCGCGAGCGGTCTATACGCATGTACCGATACAACGGTCTCCATCACCGAGATGAAGGCAGCTACAGAAGAAAGAAACAGGATAAGACATATCAAACACATGCAATACACATAACACATGAAACACATGAAACACAAAATCAATGAACTAGTATAAGAAAATTCAATTACACGATTGCGAGCGGTCTATACGCATGTACCGATGACGTTCTCCATCACCGAGATGAAGGTGGGTACAGAAGAAAGAAACAGGATTAGACATATCAAACACATGCAACACACATAACACATGAAAAACAAAATCAATGAACTAATATAAGAAAATCCAATAATGCGATCGCGAGCGGTCTATACACATGTACCGATACAACGGTCTCCATCACCGAGATGAAGGCGGCTACAGAAGAAAGAAACAGGATTAGACATATCAAACACATGCAACACACATAACACATGAAACACAAAATCAATGAACTTATATAAGAAAATCCAATAATACGATTGCGAGCGGTCTATACGCATGTACCGATATGACGTTCTCCATCACAAAGATGAAGGCGGCTACAGAAGAAAGAAACAGGATTAGACATATCAAACACATGCATCACACATAACACATGAAACACATGAAACACGAAATCAATGAACTTATATAACAAAAAATAAATAACGCGATCATGAGCGGTCTATTAGCATGCATGCATCAATACGACGTTCTCCATCACCGAGATGAAGGCGGCTTCATAAGAAAGAAACAGTATTAGACATATTAAACACATGAAACACAAAAAATACAATTTACACAGGACACAAGGGTCACAACTCCGTATCAGATCTAACTGCCTTAGTGCCATTATTTTACATCAATTCTAAAAATTTATTTTATCTTTAAATGAATTTAATTAAGACCAAGAAGGCCAATCGGGAGACCGTCCCTGAACAGTGGCAGATTGAGACTGTTTAGACCATGTGTCAACAATAAACAGAAACTTACATGATTCTAAGATACCATCAATGAAAGTAATTATTACAAAGTTAAAATTGATTTTTTTTAAAATTAAATCATAAATTTAAAACTTATTCTTTAAAAGCAGAATTAGTTGAATGGAAATTTAAAATATACACTCTCAGCTAATATTACCATTACTGAAACTTAATTAATTAACAAAGTTTGAATAAAAGTAAAAGGAGTTCAGCCTAAATGGAAACTTAAATGAAACCTTTAGACTCTGGTGTACTGTCAACAGAAACAATGAAAAATCTTTGAAGTATGTTGTTTCCGTGGTTCGCAAGTGAACAATGTTTGGTAGAAAATACAGGTAACCATGACACAAGGGGCAGTACATTTTACAACATCAACATGCATCCTGAAATAGATTTATATATGTAACACATGCGCTACGTCTATGACCCGGGTTTGATTCCCGGTAGAGCGCCATTGACCAATTTTTCGTGTTCCACAAACATGACTTTATTAAAAAACAAATGGATGAGGAAGTCCGTGGCATGACTAGCTCAGTTAATTGTGAGTGGAAAATAGAAACGAACACAGATATTCAATGACCATAACAGGTGCATAGAGTAATGATATGGTAATAACTTTGAGTTTCTACATAGATATAAACATGCTGCCATTTAGAATTTCAAACACCATGCACAGCACATGGTGTGCGTTCATTATAAACTATAATCAACTAGCAATGCACGACTCAATTGCAACCTGACCACAGAAAGTATTGCAACAATACATAAGTGATATGGACCTTCCAAAACTCTAAACAAAGTATTTAAGAATAAAAGCGTACAGCATAATTTTATTTAGATAACTTGTAAGACAAACAGCCCTGCGTTCAGTAAAGGTATTTGAGGCTATCATTTTGTAACGTTTTCCCCATTGGCAGGCAATGTGATACAGTGGAAATATGACCCTGTTACATATAAATTATCATTTTGACATTTAAAATAGCCTAAGTAGAAGATTTAATTCTGGCTTAAAATTTAACTGTTGACTGGTGTAATTAATAAAATTATGACCGGTCAAACATCAATAGGCGCTACATTCTCCCTACTTTTT
The DNA here is from genome assembly GCA_032209605.1 of Mactromeris polynyma. NCBI lineage: Eukaryota > Metazoa > Mollusca > Bivalvia > Venerida > Mactridae > Mactromeris > Mactromeris polynyma. The sequence continues at coordinate 28,982,078 of JASFXZ010000002.1, read as the reverse complement.
TAATATTTGGCAATTAAATCAAACGCACTGCTTTTCTCTTCGTATAACTTGCATAAACATGCTAACAGTTCACAATACATTGCCTATGTCCACCATCATTAGACCTTCTATGATAAAGCAACTACACAATACATTGCCTATGTCCACCATCATTAGACCTTCTATGATAAAGCAACTACACAATACATTGCCTATGTCCACCATCATTAGACCTTCTATGATAAAGCAACTACACAATACATTGCCTATGTCCACCATCATTAGACCTTCTATGATAAAGCAACTACACAATACATTGCCTATGTCCACCATCATTAGACCTTCTATGATAAAGCAACTACACAATACATTGCCTATGTCCACCATCATTAGACCTTCTATGATAAAGCAACTACACAATACATTGCCTATGTCCACCATCATTAGACCTTCTATGATAAAGCAACTACACAATACATTGCCTATGTCCACCATCATTAGACCTTCTATGATAAAGCAACTACACAATACATTGCCTATGTCCACCATCATTAGACATTCTATGATAAAGCAACTACACAATACATTGCCTATGTCCACCATCATTAGACCTTCTATGATAAAGCAACTACACAATACAGTGCCTAATGTCCACCATCATCAGACATCTTATGATAAAGCAACTATACAATACATTAACTTTGTCCATCATCATCAGACATGATAAAACAACTCCACACTACATTGCCTATGTGTGTTTTGGGAAGCAAACAATCTCTATTACAAAACAACTACAAATACAGCCACTTCAAAGAGAAAAATAAAAATAGACTAACTGCAAATTCCTCATGTGTAACACAACACACAATCCATAATTGAATAAGTAGAATATCCTGAAGTCCAATCACAAATTGTCCAAGTGTGCAAGTCCTGCTTTTCACCAACAAACTAATGGTTTCCCACCAAAATTTTCCCACCAAAATTCAAACAAATCTGATAGGACGAACCAATTCTGTCAACCAATGAATGAGTCAGTAACAAATATGAGTGAACAAAACAACTCAGCAGGCCAATACAAAAACATGCTCAAATTGATCACTCAATACACACCTGAAACAGTTTCTAATCAAAGCACTGTGAGCACAGAAGGCCTGGGGCTGTCGATAGCTGGACTGTGGATTTGTTTACTTGGTATAGATCTAGTGACTTGTTTGTATACAAATTATCACATTATCTTCTGTACTTCCATATTATATCAGTAGTAAGGTTTTACCATTAGTTTATCTTGTGAACCATTGACTATTTGTTATAATAACCTTATAATAACACTCACAAACTATAACAGTATTTTATGCAATTAATCCACAAAAGTACACATTGACTAGAAAGTTTGTAATTTGAAGAATTAAAAATTATTTATATGGGATATCGGATAACAAGATAATCTCAGACAAGATCCAGCATCTTGGCCACCCCTGGGTCAACAACATTAACCCAGCACATGTATATCACATCTTTAATAATTGACTGGCAGAATTAATCTAGGGCCCATCCTCAAAAAACTACTTTAATTCAATATTACTACAGCTAGTGTTAAGTGCTGTGTGGCAGATGTAAAAATTTGGCCCGTACTTTGTCCAAAGTATAGTTAACCTTAATAAACTTTATATAAGTTAAATTTGCACGAAATTACGTTAGATTGCTGTGGTGTAGTGGTTAGCATAACGGACCGGCAATCCGTAGACCCGGGTTCGAATCCAGGTAGCGCCATTGACCAATTTTTCGTGTTCCTCATGATCAAAACATGACTTTATTTCCATATTTAAAACCTACACTTCACTCATACATCACTCACCTAAGTGACACTCGAGTGATGCTGAGATGGAGTGATGGGCAAGTTAGTGTCGGTCAAGTAATGATTCGGAATTCACAAACCTCATACTCCACTCACTGGAGTAGCTAATGGTCAATGTAGACAGTTTTCATGGTCTAATGACTAAAATATTAACTCATAGGTAATTCAACAATTACTGTGTTTATAAATGAATGTACTGAAGAAATCAGACTAGTTTCTATGATGATGTGTTTGTTCTATGGTTAAGGTGGTGAAGTCACCAAGTTTATCAATATACACATTTATTGATTAATTCTATACACTGTATTAGTAAAGTTGTACATGTAGAATGACTTTCGATGATATTATAATTTATTCATTCCGGTAAATGCACACAAAATTCTGTTAAGTATTTTTAATATCAAAAGTATTTTTGGAAAGGAGAGAAAGTATAATAGCTTATGCTATCGAGTTTTTTTTCGAAACTATATCCATAAAAATATAAACAAGAGCACTGCCTACAATATTACATGTATAACATTATTTGATATTGGATAATTATCAAATTTGTATTGATCAGCTTTCATTAGATTGCAACCTGACTTCAGTTATTTATACTAGCTAACCTTCTTAAAAATGTTTGTTTGGCTTAACACAGGGGTTTGATTGACTCAAACACTGGAAAGAGGACAAAATTCAAGGTGAGGGGTTTTGGGGCCACTTTAAGGGCAAGGTGCAATGTCCCTGTGCAGGACCAAGAGACAAAACTCCTGGCAGAAAATGGATTTGGGGCATTTTTGCACCAATTTGTAACGTTACGGTTTCCTTGGAGCTTTTGCTGTAATACACAGATGCTTTTAATATCAAAGACCAATGTAATTCTGGGGAAACAAAGGGTTGGCCTTAATTGCAATATTATTGTCTCTTCAATCCACACTATTTCTCAAAACAAACCAGTCAAGCAATGCTTTTCTTTAACATCCGAGGATTAAAACAGATAAGTCATAAACATGATTAAATTTTTGGGTTTAAATATTCCATGTTTTATTAACCGCGAACGCATGAATAAATTACCTGGACCATTACATCTCAAAATAGGTGTATTGTTTTTGGCAAGTATGTGAATAATCATGTCAATATACACGAACAGGATATCAATTTTTTAACAGCATTTATCATCGAAATTGAGTGGAATAGAATATTCGCCAACGGTCAATTTTTCGCCAAATTTAGAAAGTCATACTTTTTGACTTGGACACAATTTCTTCCATTGAAGGTCACTGGTCACATCGGGCAAGTAGATTAAGAAATTGGTTGCTCGGACCTTGAAATTACTGGTCAAAATCCATCGGACAAACGTTAGTGTTGAGCCCTCAAGATGTTCTAAATATTCAAGAATGTCATCATTCTGATAAAATTGTCATCCAGAGCTTAAATGTTTTCTTACAAAAACCAGGAATTTGGAGAGTCAGTTTACCGCTGTCCTACGCTGTACAACAGCCTCACAAAGTAACAGCTTCAAATTAAATTTAATTGCTTATGTAACACAATAAACGGAAATAACAACAACAAAATCTCAAGACATTCTTTAAAAATTTTAGCTCCTAATATGCCAATATGAAGTTCAGTTGTTATGGAGATTTAAAAAACAAAGTTCCCATGACATAAGAAAAATGTTGCTACAATAATTTTCAGATATAAATTACATACTGGACAAAAGTGCTAACCCACCAGTTCTATTTTACACGGTTTCTAAAAACCCACTGGATACGGTCATCTTCTGTTGGTTCTAATTCCAAAAAAACAGTAAAACTAAAAAAAATCACAAAAAATGGGAATTTTTGGAATCGGTTCATTTCCCGTTCATTTAAACTATAACATTTTTAGAACAGGAATTTTGAACAAATGTTATATTGCAAAATCAATAATATAAATTATAGAAACAGTTTATGATGGGGAATGTAATATTTATTTGTAACATAAATCCACATAAATTGAGGTCTTGCAACCTTTTCAACAAACGTAGAAAGGCATACAATGTTCAAACTTTGCCCCAACTCCCCAATATAAATGCAAACTAACGCTTGTTCCTCTGATCGTGTTCTGGCCTCATTACATTGCAATGGTTCTTATTAGAGCCAATGCAACAAGAATACTGGATGAAGCTAATTCAAACATTTTATGTTCAGATGAGCCAGATACATTTTTAAGTATACTCCATCTGTTAAATTAAAAAATAACATTGTTTCAGGTAGACAATACAAGTTTATGCAAAAGGCTGAGATCATCTTGGATGATTATGAGACCAATGGAGGTGGTGCCAGGAACGAAAAAATGAAAAAACTTCTGTAAATGATCTCCTGTGGAAGCACTGAACATCCTGATGTGGGAATTCAATGTATATCTTTTCTTATTTTGAATAAAAATGTATTAAAGTTACCATACATGTTGCTTTTCTTATTCTGCATTATATATAAAAATGTATAATGTGTGCTACATGTATTAATGTTCAATGTCACAACCAGTCTGCTTGGTTTCACTATTAAGACCAACTCAATCATAACTTTACTGTACTGGGATTGGTCCTAGTCAAATATCATAAACACTACAAAAATACACACATTGAATATTTTGTACTTATAAACATGCTGGATAAATGCACATGCCAGAAACTCACACATAACACCAAAACAAGTACTATTGTTACACAGATTGAACTTAAATGGACATTCATTATGTATAAATCAATTATTGTGCACTTGCGCACCGCGCAAAGTGGCTCCTACTTTTTTAAGCCAGTGTGAGCCTTGACTAAGGTACTCTTGGTCTTCCCTGTTCAGGAACTGGGTATATATTTTTATTTCACATGTTATTACATTTTTTTAAGAATGTGATATTCATACTCAAATATCCTGCAAGGGGTCCATTAAAACAATTCCAGTCTATCAATATATTAGGCCAATAATAAAATATTGTTTCTTTCCCCTCCCATGACCGACCGTCGAAAATTACCTCTACCGTAAATATTTTATTGAGATTAGCAAAAAAAAAAAAGTTTTTCGCTAAAATTGCCGGGTACGAATATTCCCGCGGTACAACAGCTATTGGGTATGAAAAACTGGAATCACTGGTACCAGTCAGTTGAGTAGCCAAATCATCAATAAATCTATGAAGCAGGGATAAAAAGATTATACCTACAAGTATCATATTTTTACTTACCCTAATGAAGATAAATCTATTAAGATGTTAAGTCTATACAGAACACATTTTAAGATTGTGAAAAAAAAATCTGCCCAACCTACCTACCCTACCCTGGTGGACTAGGGTCGCGGGAGGGAAAACAAACATATTTTTAATGTCGGCCTTATGTATACCGGTTTATGTCATACTGCACAGCACTCTATCCAGCATTTACTAAGATACAATGAAATCATACAGCATTTGAAAGCTTATGATATTAAGACAAAAATGTTTGTTTTTTAAAAAACCTGCCCTACAAAGTTATTGCTCAGGCCATAATTAAAAAAATTGTTTGTTTGACATAACCCAACTTACTCAAGAAAATGACCTTTGCTCAATGAATATTTTAGGGGTCAAAGTGAGAAAATGTTTTTAGCAGTGTATTAATAGTTAACACTGGTATGAGTTTACAATAATGAAAAATTACTCACCTACCCAAAGGGGGTCGGCACATTAAAAAATCCACTAACATCAATTTCATCAAATCTGATTTATTTTGCTGTTTTGGCAAACTATTCATGTAACAATCCATATTTTAACTAAATGCAAGTTCTGTACATAATGTTAAAACTATTTTTGAACAGATGAATACAACTCCCTACCATTGATTGATTGATTGATGAATACAACTCCCTACCATTGATTGATTGATTGATGAATACATCTCCCTACCATTGATTGATTGATTGATGAATATGACTCCCTACCATTGATTGATTGATTGATGAATACAACTCCATACCATTGATTGATTGATTGATGAATACAACTCCCTACCATTGATTGATTGATTGATGAATACAACTACCTACCATTGATTGATTGATTGATGAATACAACTACCTACCATTGATTGATTGATTGATGAATACGACTCCCTACCATTGATTGATTGATTGATGAATACAACTACCTACCATTGATTGATTGATGAATACAACTCCCTACCATTGATTGATTGATTGATGAATACAACTCCCTACCATTGATTGATTGATTGATGAATACAACTCCCTACCATTGATTGATTGATTGATGAATACAACTACCTACCATTGATTGATTGATTGATGAATACGACTCCCTACCATTGATTGATTGATTGATGAATACAACTACCTACCATTGATTGATTGATGAATACAACTCCCTACCATTGATTGATTGATTGATTGATGAATACGACTCCCTACCATTGATTGATTGATTGATGAATACAACTACCTACCATTGATTGACTGATTGATGAATACAACTACCTACCATTGATTGATTGATTGATGAATACAACTCCCTACCATTCATTGATTGATTGATGAATACGACTCCCTACCATTGATTGATTGATTGATGAATACAACTACCTACCATTGATTGATTGATGAATACAACTCCCTACCATTGATTGATTGATTGATTGATTGATTGATTGATGAATACGACTCCCTACCATTGATTGATTGATTGATGAATACAACTACCTACCATTGATTGACTGATTGATGAATACAACTACCTACCATTGATTGATTGATTGATGAATACAACTCCCTACCATTCATTGATTGATTGATGAATACAGCTCCCTACCATTGATTGATTGATTGATGAATACAACTACCTACCATTGATTGATTGATTGATGAATACAACTCCCTACCATTGATTGATTGATTGATGAATACAACTACCTACCATTGATTGATTGATTGATGAATACAACTCCCTACCATTGATTGATTGATTGATGAATACAACTACCTACCATTGATTGACTGATTGATGAATACAACTACCTACCATTGATTGATTGATTGATGAATACAACTCCCTACCATTCATTGATTGATTGATGAATACAGCTGCCTACCATTCATTGATTGATTGATGAATACAACTACCTACCATTGATTGATTGATTGATGAATACAACTCCCTACCATTGATTGATTGATTGATGAATACGACTCCCTACCATTGATTGATTGATTGATGAATACAACTACCTACCATTGATTGATTGATTGATGAATACAACTCCCTACCATTGATTGATTGATGAATACAACTCCCTACCATTGATTGACTGATTGATGAATCAACTGATTTAAAAAAAAATTGATTTACTGACTGATCCATTTACTAATTTCTCAGCAAATTTATTGAACAAGTTGAATAAAATGATATGATTATGAAGGAAGCCACTGGCAAGCTTCATATTCTTTTTATTCAACTAGTTTAATAAATTTCACACACAAACAACACAAATTCAATATTCTATTATCACATACACAACATAATAAGGTAAAACACATTATTAAAGTGACCTCATTAATAATGACAGAAGCTTCGAAAGGAGTTAATATATCTAACAATTCGCTAATATCAAGTGTTACTATAAAATGTAAATCGATAAATATGTTTAATGATGTCATCACATAAACAAGTCTCTGACGTCATTTAATATACACACGTTCAGTGAGTCTTTTCCATCCATCTATCAAGTGCGCATAATCTAGTTCATTTTCATTGATATAGGACTAAGCTCCTAAAACAAAGATAAATATAATTGTTACAAGTACCTGTGTGTTATGACGTCTGAAGGTGTCAGCCCCGTGCTTTTTCGCCCTCTTTATTCTATAGTAAAAGTTCAAGTTTTGCACTGGAATTTAGAACTCCACAACATAGGCCCAGCTATGTGCAATCTTCAGTTTTCTAACATAACACTTATTCCCAGTAAATCCACACCAAGAATACACCAACATAACTAGGAACTTTTTCTGCTATAATTTAATGTATACAGTCACTGTCCAAATTTTTTCAATACACAACTGTCAGCATTTCCGAACTGGTGCAAATCCTTCCATGCAAAAATGTAGTCCTGCAAAGCAAAGAGAAATCACTGATTTAGTGATCAGAAATGACACAAAAGTTACACAGTAACAATAAAGACAGCTGACATTGGATCAGTACAACCAGAGACAGTGCTAAATCTGAGACTTCAACATTTCTAAGAACTACTTCCTAGGCTACAATGACCCGGAAGTACTTGCTCACCAGGCCGACATCTGAAACACATATTGTTTAAGATGGAATAAACTTAAGCCTCAGTCACACTGAGAAGTAGTAGGACTCCTCGGTTTAGATATTTGTTTAAGTAGTCGTAGAACTTGCCACGACAAAAGTAGTGTTGGGAGAGTCTTGCGTTGGTCCTGCGATGACGCAGGACCTGAGAAAAGATCGCTGTACGAAATTCTGAGAAGTAACTGTTGTGCATTGAGGTACGTTGTTGTGTGTTGACTTGCGTCATTGTATGTGTTGACATGTGTCGTTGTATGTCATGTAGATACGACGCATGTCAACGCACGATGACGTAAGTAGTCTCGTCTATCAGCACGGACTATATAAAATTAAGTGCGCTGCAGGCTTTCCATTTCATAGATACAACATCGGTGTGTGAACATCATTGCTCACGTCCCACAAGAAAGACTAGACTCAATCCTAGTGGCATTAGAATTGCTACAACAAAAGCAGGTTGAAGACATAGCCATTCTAGCCCTGATTAGAAGTCGTTTAATAAGAAGAAGGAGGCGCTGGTTGGTCCGGCCATGGATACAGCAAAAACTTTTTTTTTGTTGCAAATTTGGGAAAAACTTTAATCGCTTCAACTCCAGTTGTGGGAATTTTCAATTCAATTTTATATAAACAAGCATTCTAATCAACATTTCTAAATCAACTGTCAGAACCACAAACATTTATAACACAAGGGACAATAATGGCCAGAGTTATTCAAAGAGCTTCAAGACATACCAGGTCGCTCCAGTAGACAATTTTTCGTAGGTGCTTCTGATTGGAGAAAAAACATATATTTGACTTTTGGAATGGGTCAGATAGTCTGACCTGTGGGAACTATAGAAAAAGGCCTTTGTTGGGACCTCTCCAAAGAAAAAACCCAGAATCTACAAACATTTGATATGCCTATACAGTCCTACAACTAACTACCAGAAACAGCTCAATTCTGAGCTGGGGTGTACCGTTATAGATTGAGTAACAGATCCCTTATAAGACATGGGCTAAGTGGTCAGTGAAGGACAATAAACTAAGAACTTCAGGGGCCTGTGTCAACAAACATGTCAGATTGAATAGCTGACACGATGCCTAAACTATATATTATAAAACCTACTCCAGAAGAATATAAATACAGCATTAGTTAATACTTGTTATCAGATGGAAGTTCGAGAATGCATTATTGTTAAGAAAATCCATATGTATGTTTAGTAAATTGTTGTTATCTCAGTCTAATGTCACTACATACTTTTTTTTCGCGAAAACCACTTTTATACATATACATTGTATAAAAATTTATATTTTAACAGGAGTACCTGCATATATTTAATGTTTATGCATTACATTTACCTCATTGAACTTTTCCCTCTTACTAAAAATATAGTTCAACATATTGTTTTAGAAATTGCAAACACAGCCAATGTTAACATGCGCTTTGATGACATGAGGTGTATATGAGTAAAATAAATGTATAGTTCTTGATTGGACAAAATAAAAAATATCCCTTTGCAAAAAGGAACTAGACATTTGATGTTTCATTCCAATATGGTTCAACATTTAAATATTGATCACATGATTTGATTGAATGGTAATGCAATTAAAAAATGTTACTTTTACCAGTTGTTCTTCATGATATAACTTATGTGTAACTGTACAAAATGAATTCTACTTCTAATATGGAGCAAGAAAATGACAATGGATTCAATTCATGTTTAACTGTGTCAATTGGCATTCATTGTATTAAGCATTGGTTTGTACATTTCAAATTTGTTAGTATGTTTCCACATAGATCTAATTAGGATGTTATGAAAGTTGTGTTGATTAAATGTTAAGATAATCAACAAGAAGGGAGCTGGGGTCTACATCAGGGAAAATAATAAATTCATGTTGAGCATCGACAGTTACTTTCTTGCTGGTCAGAGAGAGAAAGTGGCAGTAAGTCATAGTACTGAATATTAACTAACACTGCATTTATATTCTTGTAGAGCAGACTTTGGTTTAGAAATCTTGTCAGCAATTCAATCTGACATGTTTGTTGACACAAGCTGCTGAAGTTCTGAGTTTCTTCTTGCCAATGATCACTGCCCATTAGCACATATCTGATAAGGGATCAGTTCCCAATCTCTAACGGTACCGGCCTCAGCTCAGAATTTAGCTGTTCCTGGTAGTAATTCGTAGGACTGTATAGGTGTCAAAATAACAAGACACTAACCTTTAGTCCAAATATTTTTTCCTTGTAGTCAACTGTTTGGTATTATTAAAGTCTCAAGTACAACAGCCCCTGGTTTGTACTTCTCTCCTTGTTTTCATGTTTATATTGACTCATGGCTCTTGTACCCAGTATAAATCCAGGTGCCTGAAAATTATAAATTTGCATTTTTTACCACTATTCTAGGCATTTATAAAAGAAATATTCTCCTTAGGTTATATGTTCATTATCTCATATCATATATAAGCATATGAAATTCCAATGGTTCTCAATGGAATTCATACTTGATATGAATTGTTTCATCAATTGGTGAATTACTAGTGCACAATGGTTATACAAATGTACACTTATCTTTCTGATTACTATGATTCAGATTATTAAGGGTTCAGCCAATTTGTTGGTCACTTTGTTATAATAAGTCAGTCAAAAACATCCTAACAACTAAATTGTATCTAAAGTTTTATTGTAGGTGTTTGCCTAATATTCAGGTTTTTTTATATGTTAAATGAATGGAACTGCTAAATGTTATAATTTAGAAGAAGAAATTAATTTGTGGAAAAGAGATATTGGACCATTTGTCATCACATCAAATCACATATATATGTGTAAAAAAATACACAAACACACTTATACCAATAATTTGACCAAAATCACCTGACCATGTCTGCAACATAAGCCTTATTATTACTGCCATGACTGTACTTAAGGATCTCTATATAGATCTATGTATAACTGCATGAAAGATCAAGTTGTTACAGGGAATGCCACATACACAAGACAATATTGACCTCCCCACACAGACCCATGGGGAAACAACAGTCCACAAAACTACAGGCACTGAGGAGGTGCAAGGGTAAACATATATGGGGTGTACAAATGTTTTGAACAACTATGGAGAATTAGGGGAACAACAAGGGGGTTACTGGGTGGAATACATTGCGAGGAATACATCAAGAGCAAGTCCAGGAAGTCAGTAATAATAGGCTGAAACAATTATAATCATCAGTATCATAAACTGCATGAATCGTGAGGTACTACCGTCATAAATTTATCAGCAATACACATAGCTGAATCCATAATATTTCTAGCCAGTGAACATTTATTTAATTTTTTATTATTTTGTTTATGTAATATTGAAGGAGCAAATTATCTGATCAGTAATACAGAAACCTTATGAAAAACTCTCAATTCACCTCCCAGCAAATTTATAAAAGTTAAAACGAATAGATCATTGAATAGCTTCAGCCACAACACAACGCCATTTCAAAAAGAAATCTTACAAGATACAGCATCGGATCCAGCCATGAACAACAATGTCAACTGTGATACACAAATATGGGTCAAAATTTACTTGAAATATGCACAAATGTTTCCGTAAAACTTACCAATGCAATCGAGGAGCCTGTAGGCACATCCATCCATTGCCTGTTTGAAATATGGGGATTTCACACATTGGTCGACATGACCAATCAGATTGCAGTAACTCGTTATTTTCCGCCAAAGATCGTCCTTTACTCCGTGGTAGGCGGCCTCGAGTCAGATATCCTTTGATTACCAGAGGCATTTAGGTCTTTGCCAAAGGTGATCAGCATTCATTTAGTTGAAAATATGTATTAATTTGTAGATAGCATATTCATAGGCGCGCGAACACACTATCACTTCAATGCAAATTGGTAATCCATATTTTAAAGTAAAAACTACTATTTTTATCAAATTCCGTCCACTATGAAATTAGTCCATAATTTTCGACGTTTACATGACCATTTAACCATAAACATACATTATGTTGTTATTTTACGTTTTACTTTCACTTTGCATGTAACCTTCATAACCGGCAAATGTCAAAATGTGAAATAAGTTATGTAGGGTCTTATTTATAGGACTACTATGAAATAAGACCTCATCGCAATAACACAATGTTTGTCAGTATTTCTACACTGTACTGTCCGGCATGTTGTCATGGATACTACGTCGTGGAGTTCCTACCACACACGCAACATAAGAATAATGTGGTCATGTAAAGTCGCCTGTAAAGACAACTCCACGAGATATCTATCCGACTTAGACCAGGTGACTGGCTACACATGAAAATCCCGTGCAATTCTCCTTCAAAAATACCATATATAGTATTACCCCATAGCTGATTTTGTATTACGACTTGCACAGGTTTCACAAGATCAAATAGACAGTAAGAAGGTTATGTCTATACGATATATATGCTCCGAATACAGAGCACTGCTTGGCTAACAGGGGATAACCGTGATCTAAGTCCAAGATACGAGTCGGATCCAGGATATGTGCTTGGGGAACGTAACATGTATTGACCAGCCTTATAAAATGGCAATTTAAGTCATTGAACATCAATTATAATGCAACAATAAATCAGAGTCGCTTATTTGAAACTCTTACAATTAAAGATCTCTGTATATTTGCGTATTTATACTCGAGACATTCACGTAAATTTAGGGAATTTTAGGGGGCGTCCCCCAAGATCTGTCAGTGCAAGTACACGGAAAGTACCGAGGCCAACTGCATGAATTATGATCAGCAACATTCATCGAGTCATGCTAGTATGAAATGTAAATAGAATATTTTTGAACTTTTGGAAACTGAAATAACGATTAGTTGCGAGAGACAGCGTGATGATCATATGTGAACACTTTCAGCAGACATTAATAGCAAAAGACGAATCAATTTGTCTTCTTTACAAAACTTACTGTGTACAACAAAGAGTTTAGCGCATATAACCACACGCGTCATCTTTTCACAGAAAGTTAAATAGTTACAAAATATAATATATTTTAATATATATTTTTGTTGAAAACTTCGGAAAAAATCGTCTGCAAAAAGTTCTTTCAGTGCTTTGATTTATTTTGTATGACTCATAGGAATGGAATTATTTCCCACGGTATTGGTCAATCCGCTGTCATAACTATGATAATTGGATAGGCCCTCACAAGTGGTCTCCCTTCTGTCTAAATACAGTGAAACCTCGATAATAGGACCACCATTTGTTCTGAAGAACGGCGAACTGAGTTGTGAAGGTGGTGCGATTATTTAGAGTCGTATTAAGGAGGTAGTCCTCATTTCGAGATGGTCTTTATGAGAGATTATACTGTAATTAGGATGTTAGCGGTGGGTATTCGACGATAAGATTTGTATATCTATACCCAACTTGTTCATCATATTATTTACCTTAGATTTAGGTCGCATGCAATCAATTGATGGGACAATGACATTTGGGTTTTCATGCACGTGTGAACGTCTCGGATTAGCCAATCAGAATGTTGGGATTTACTGAATTTGGAAGTATTCCAATATGTCCTTTTGAACGACATTATCAACGGAATATACGACAAGGAAAGGCTGATCATGAAGAATGTTGATTTATATCTATGATTTCGGAAATCTAAAAGGGTAAAAATATAGGCCGATGTTCATTGTCATCAACAGAGTGTGTACATTGGTTGATCAAGTGACTTTAGTGCGTGTAGATCTATAGACTACGCTCATATGTGTTAAGGGTTTTAGACGCATCGGTATTGTGCTCGCTTGTGCTACAAGAGTCACAGCGGTGCGTAAGTCAATCAAATCTATGCAACATTTGGACAGCTGAACTCTGTATGTAAATATGGTTTGACTGTGGACATTCGTATCTATGATTGTGCTACACACCATTATGGACATACGTATCTATGATTGTGCTACACATCATTATGGACATTCGTATCTATGATTGTGCTACACATCATTATGGACATACGTATCTAGGATTGTGCTACACATCATTATGGACATACGTATCTAGGATTGTGCTACACATCATTATGGACATACGTATCTAGGATTGTGCTACACATCATTATGGACATACGTATCTATGATTGTGCTACACATCATTATGGACATACGTATCTAGGATTGTGCTACACATCATTATGGACATACGTATCTAGGATTGTGCTACACATCATTATGGACATACGTATCTAGGATTGTGCTACACATCATTATGGACATACGTATCTAGGATTGTGCTACACATCATTATGGACATACGTATCTATGATTGTGCTACACATCATTATGGACATACGTATCTATGATTGTGCTACACATCATTATGGACATACGTATCTATGATTGTGCTACACATCATTATGGACATTCGTATCTATGATTGTGCTACACATCATTATGAACATACGTATCTAGGATTGTGCTACACATCATTATGGACATACGTATCTAGGATTGTGCTACACATCATTATGGACATACGTATCTAGGATTGTGCTACACATCATTATGGACATACGTATCTATGATTGTGCTACACATCATTATGGACATACGTATCTAGGATTGTGCTACACATCATTATGGACATTCGTATCTAGGATTGTGCTACACATCATTATGGACATACGTATCTAGGATTGTGCTACACATCATTATGGACATTCGTATCTAGGATTGTGCTACACATCATTATGGACATACGTATCTATGATTGTACTACACATCATTATGGACATACGTATCTATGAGTGTGCTACACATCATTATGGACATACGTATCTATGAGTGTGCTACACATCATTATGGACAGTTAATAGACTTGTAAGTATTTAAAGTCTTAAGACGAATTATTGTCGCAGTTTTATGTACTATATACGTCAAAATAAAACAATGGTATCAAGTTTATGTTAATCAGACAAAGTCAGGAGTGATTCTGTAAGTTTTCTACAGTTGTGATAGTCAAACGGATACAACACAAGTTAGGTAAGAAGAGGACTAATGCTTGAAGAAATCATGTTTTCTTTAAACACAAATAAATATTGTGTAAGCTTTTTATGTCTTCATCGATTCGAAAGTTTTAATGTCTTTGATATAGTTTAAAGACAATGGTCCTGTAATTGTGTTTTAACCCTCTTATGGTCATACCATTTTGTTATGACGTTTACTTCATGCGAACGCGACGCGCGCAATATTACATGACGTTCCAATGTCTATGGTAACTAATAGCTTATTGTCAAGAAATGAAGAGAATATGGTTGCATTTTTGCCTTTGACCTCTCAAGTGTGATCATTGACATTTGAGCTACGGATACGGGTCCTGTGTGCGAGATACCGTCTGATCATGGTTAACATTTGTGCCGAGTATATGAAATAGCTCCTCAATACATGACACAGTGATATTCCGGACTGCCACCACTTACCTACTTAAACCCAGTAGTGACAATCTTTTTAGATAAGTGTTAAGTAGTTAACGCGATAAATATCTAGTTAACTACACAATGCTCTAGTTAATTATCTAGTTAACTAGATAGGTAACGCTTTAGTATAAAAACGTATATGGACCCCCCTGATAATTATTTTATCACGATATTTCAGGCCAATTTATTACGTGAAAATGTAAAATTAATTGAAAAGGTTGTTATAAATATGTCGCTGAAATGCGATGTTTAATTTTTATGACGATATAAAAATCAGATGAACTCTCAAACTTTATATCGTATATTGTAATTTGTGGCGATAGTTTCCGAGCGATATTTTTATCATCTCATACTTTAGTTGTAAAAATGCTGCCCAAATATTCGACGGACGAGCGTGACATTAGTTATTTCGCCATTCAACAAATTACTTCTTACTAGTAACACTAGTTACTGGTTACTGGTAGCACTTGTTACTTGATGCATACTTTGTATTTCAAAAAAACAAATCGAAAATAAACTTTCTATTCAGTACTGGAGTTGAATATAATGTGTTGGGTTTACTTCAGTTTGCTATTTTTTCGATCATTTCAAAGTACTGATAGGACTAATATTTGTATATTAACAATAAAACTATTCGGGAATTTTTTGATACATGACCGATATCGCTTAGGTATCATTGCGTGAAAATAATTATTCCGTGATTTTCGACAACTAGCATACAACCATTACCTGTTCGTGAACATGTTCATTTCACCTTTGCATGCCAGAGTTGGAAGAACTAAACTGGTGTTGATGAACATTGTTACTGTAAGTTAACTGTTTGGTTCATTAAATCTTGTTATGTATTGGTTTCAAATAGATGTATTATTTGCCTTTTAACTATATATATTCATTAATAGCACATAAAGAAACATCGGCAGTACAAATACCTTATACGTGTCTTGGTTTCGAAACCAGTGCACGCTAATTGTATGCATGCAAGTAACTACTTTCCCTCACTAGTTAAAAAAAGTTGCCTATGACTTTGAGTCGCAATACCATAGTAAGATTGACAAACTGCATTCCGGGTATCCAACCAGTGACCCTATGTTTCAAAGTGTGTTGACTGTGCTAGCAAGGTGGCATGTCCGCCTTTTGTCCATATTATACAATCAGAATATCGAATCGGTTACTTTTCTTCGCCGACGTTTCGTTGTATGTTGTCAGATTGCAATGTCTCTGTAGTTGATATCACTATTTTTCGTCGAAAGTGCTATAATTCCCTATTCGGGAGACGATGCACCGAGAGACTAGCTAATCATTTACTACTTCAGTCTTTCATATACAGTGAAAGAAATATGTGGATTTCTTCTTTACGTTCACATGATAATATTGTTGTCACTTTACGTCAAATGGAAAGGATACATGAAGATGTTTAGGTCTAAGGAGATACAACGCCTCAAGTTCAACTGAAGAAGTGATACGTAAAATTAGGTACCTACATTCACACGGATATCAAGACTACGGATATAAATTCTTCTGGCGGTTTCTCAATAGGTTCTCTGATATTCGCGTAACCCGGGAAACAGTCAGAGTACTAGATCAAGAAGGTGTTTCCCTTAGATCAAGACACCGACTAAGACGCAGAAAGTATTTCAATAACGGGCCTATTGCTCATTGACGGAACTTATGCCATATGGCATTGCTATTCATGGAGCAATAGATGGATTTTCAAGAAAAATAATATAGCTTAAAGCGGGCTATTCTAACAATGATCACAGACTTAATGCGGGCAATTATCTTGTATTTATAAAACGAAGTGTTCGGATTCCTAGATGCATTCTGCACGAATGCATCTAGGAATCCGAACACTTCGTTTTATGGAGGTACCGAAAACATCACAATAAAAGACCTGCATTCAGCATTGCGTTCTTTCCACGACGATGGCATTTCTGGACCCAGGAGCTTATTACAGGAACCTGTTTAGATAATGAGCGTATAGAAAGATTCTGGGGGCAGTTTATAGACATGATTCACTCAGTTTTGGAGAAATTATTTTCATGATATGGTCGATACTGGTATTTATAATTCACAAGCTCCAGTGCATGTTGGATGCCTACGGTTTTGTTTTCTACCTATAATACAGGAACAGTTGCACACATTCACTGGCATATGCAATAGTCAACGTATTCGTCCGCAGAGTGTCAGTCCCTGCATTATACCTGATGTTTTATTTAATCAGCCAGAATCGTTTGATTCCCGCAATAACTCTTTTAAATGACCATGGAGTGACGCAGCTTTAGACATTATACACAACCTTTATGCCAAGAATTATCCAGAATTTGGTTGTAGTGAGGACTTTTGTTTCCACTGAATCGATACGATTTTCAATTGCATCGATCTCCAAATGAAGCATTATTATTGTTTACCTATATTATACAAACTAT
Source organism: Mactromeris polynyma (assembly GCA_032209605.1). Lineage (NCBI taxonomy): Eukaryota > Metazoa > Mollusca > Bivalvia > Venerida > Mactridae > Mactromeris > Mactromeris polynyma. The sequence goes on along the minus strand of JASFXZ010000002.1, from coordinate 28,964,105 downwards.
TGATCATTTGTATCCTATTAGTTAAGAACTTAAATTGAATCTTGGCAGGCTAAATATTCATATATTACAAAAGCATGGTAAAATATTTCTTTGATTTGTGATACTGAACTTCTTTATTATATACCATTCATATACCATTTATAGTTTGTGTATAAATATTATATTGGTCTTACTCTTCTATGTGTAGTTGTGGATCCAGTGCTTATTAATTAAATGGCAAACTTACAACATTAACAGATCATGTAGCTATTCATCAATGTATTGTAACACAATGTACTATATATTAAGCTCGTTAATATCCATGGCATTGTGTAAATGGTTCAATTACTTAATTAATGAATATAGTACTATATCTTATAAAACAAGAATCTTTATGTTGTGGAGACAGGAACTTTCAAGCAAACCTTTACTGGTATTTTCTAACTACAAAAGGGGACATAAATTTCAAGGTAAGAGTTATCAAACCTTTTTCATGGATCTAGATTAATTAAGTGGATAACATGTTAAGTATCTAGTTAAAGACATAAATATCTAGTTATTTATCTAGTTAATTAAATTGTTTACAATTTAAGTATCTAGTTAATGACATTAATATATAGTTAACTAGATAGGTAACACATTAGCTACATTTTTTAGGTAACTATTAAGTAGTTAACACGATAAGTATCTAGTTAACTACATAATTATCTAGTTAACACTTATCTAAAATAGATTGGAGGGTAAGTGGTGGCAGTTGTGGTATGAAATTCAATCATATTTGACAGGTTACATCATCTAGGAGCAAGGATTCAACTTTCCACAGATGACAGCCCCGACTACAATGGGGGCCCTAGACCACAGTAGGGCCTCATGTTAATGATGACGAATTTGAAATACTGCTGAAATATTGCGATTTAAGGTCAAGTGATATTTATTGATCAATTGACTTTGTATTATACACTGTAGTTGAATGGACGATCAAAAACAACATTACTTTTTCAAAATGGTGATTTATTCCTCAGTTTAAATGCAACATAATTCTGTGATCAATAATTAATAACAAAACATTTACACAATAGACAAAATCAACATTACACAGCATATAAAGCACAAGTTCAATATTTGTTTTATATGATGCATAAAACACAATGCAATACACTGACTTTAATCTTTATGTTTTTTGTACAAAAATAAAACTATATACATGTAATACTAATAATACAATAGCCATTATCTTGTTATTTTGCAATAAACGTGTTATGTACACGACAAAAGCAGTCAATACATACAGTGAATTGCTGAACATAAGCATGACTTGACAATATGTCATTTGCATTCAAAGCATGCAAACAAAAATAAAATGTTTCATCAGAAAGTATGCTTACAAGTGTAAAACCTGTAGATTTCTCTCCACATCTCAAAGCTTGTACAGTTACACACTTTTTTCTTACTATCAACGTTTTTTTACTTGAGAGCAAAACCATCACTTTGGTTGACCAGCAAGCAGTACCCATGGTAATTCTGCCAATGTGTTGAATACATTACACACAGCACTAATATTTCCAACAAAATATTGAAAGGAGTCGCATTTTTTATTACCAAAACATATTAGTTTCTTTAAAAGAAAATAGAGCCAACACTTACAGTGATTCAGTATGCTTCACATGTATGCTTGTCAGAATAGTTTTTATATGTATGTAAAGAGAGATGAAGTATATAAATTTCCAATAATCAATGAGCCATAACTTGGTCATAACAGATATACAAGTGACAACAATTTGCACAAGTAAACTTTGTATGGACGCTTCCATTATAGCAATTCAAAGAGCAGTTTGGGAGATGACAAGGATATGCAGTTTCCAAAAATAACAATGATGGTCAATGATGGCCCTATATAGCTCACCCGAGTAAACTGCTATTTTGACTGAAATAGACTAATGTGACACTAAATTGGGCCACTTTCAGTCAAACCACCCATCAGCAGGTTTTTTATAGAGTTTCCACTATATGCATAGATAGGGAAAAGGACCCTGCATCATAGGGGCCATGTTTTTACAGAACTTAATAATATATGCAATCTTCTATGAAGACCACTACGTTTAAGTTTATTCTTATTTATTTTACATCGGTAGTGAAACAATTTCTTACAACTTAATACTAACCACTCCAATAAAAATGGTGAAACCTGAATGCAGTGAAAATATGCACAAACATGCAGTTTAAGGATGATTCTTATTATGTTTATGAGAAATCCACTGGGCAATTTTGGAGATGAAGCAGACAGACAATAAACCATTAGTCTGACAAACAAAGTGACTCATGGAAACCCTCCTAACCCTCTACATTCATAGAGGTATAATTATACTACAGAATTTACAAAACTATAATATGCACACATAAATACAGTAAAAAAACTTAACATTTCTACAATAGTCAAGAAATAAACCAGAGTCAAGTTTCTTGAACATTAATCAAGCATATATTATATGGTACTTTTAAGAAAGTAAATCATATAAGCTATTAAAATAAGATGAAGACAGGATAAATGTATTAACCAGATATATCAAAACAATAGCTAACAAGCTTGCAATAACACTCCTCATAGCTAGTTGGAAAACACTGACCATCCAGCACATGGCCAGAAACATTAGAAACACTGACCATCCAGCATATGGCCAGAAACATTAGAAACACTGACCATCCAGCACATGTCCAGAAACATTAGACTTGGATTCTAGATAGTATTTCTCCAACATTAAATTAGGAATATACACTTCAACCTCTCAAGAGTGGCCCTCTCTTGAGCAACAACCTCTCTTCAACAACAACAAAAATACTAACACTTTAACCTCTCTAGTGCAAACACCTTACTATAGCAGCCTAAATATGTACTAGTATTTTCCAAAGTGTGTTGCTCTGGAGAGGTAACACTGTACAACTGGTTTAGTTTTCTACAAAATGCAGATCATATGTAATGTGGTAACTTCAATTTAGGCTCAACACTGTGAAATGAAGGTACCATGACTCGAGGGTTCAGCGCAAGACTATCCTAATTCCTATGTATTTATATAGGAGTTAGTATAGTCTTGCACTGAACCCTCGAATGTAAGGTATATATAACATAATAACTACTTAAATTATACAAACAAATCCTATTGGGTACACAAATCTTCAACAAACACAGATTGATGTAATAGTGCAGGACATATACTAGCAAGTAGTGAATGGACGAGTACCTGGGTACTAGAGGGATTGGAACATTTAGGATGTGCCTGGGTACATTTAAAAGTAAACTATATCCAAAGGTAGAACAATAATTAGACAGTAATAATAAATTATACAGTAATAATAAAATATTCTATGATTATTTAACAAAGGGGTTTGGATAACTGGGTACCTGGGGTAAAAATTCTACCAGTCCATTACCTAATTGCAAGTCCTACGTGGCTGAAACAATTTTTTGTCAGAAATTCTAAAATGGAAGAATATACTATATACAATAATCCAGACTGTTTGTCTTTGCAATTCAAACAACTGTGTCTTTGGAGAATTCAGGATGTCATTGAAGTCTCTCGAGATGCATGTCTTCAGTTTTGCCTCAAACGTCAAAACAAGATGCTGGAAACGAAACTAACAAACACCCCGTCCAATATTCCTTGATAGTACCATTCCTTGTTTTCTTTCGATGGACAGTAAGATATGGCATACAAGCACAGATTTGGTCAACTGACATTGGAACCCAATGCATACACAAGGACATCAAGCAAAGTCAATGTTATAGTTGTTGTAGAACTGATTCATTTTCTGTTGTTTCTGCCATTGTTCATTCTGAAAGAAAAATAAATAAATTCATAACAATAGCAATACAATGTCCTCTACTAATTGAGCTAAACAAAAGGAAAATGCATGTACATTTCGTTATAATAAACAAATGCTACAAATAAGGCAATGTTCTTGTTGCAATTATTGCTTGTGTCTAGTTTGTACTTTTTATCAATCCATAAAGTTATAGACCGGACGAAGAAATGGCCGCTAATATTTGATATGTAACTTTGATGACATTGAGATAGCAATCCAGCATTGCAAATGGAACATGGTATACTATTGTGCAAAGTTATATGAATATCAAAAAAATATTCAATGCACAAGAAAAAGGACCTAAAATATTTTACCCTACACTTGACCTTAGGGCAAGCTGACTGAGTTGGTGTATGAGTATTACAAATAGTAAGTAGGTTAGTGTAGGTTAGCGTCATGTGTTTATAATATACATGCACATCAAACAAGAGCACCATGATGGCCCTATATCACCCACTTGAGTACACTGCCATTTTGGCTAAATTAGACTAATGAGCCAATAAATTGATCTAAGTTCAATCAAAATCCACTGTGCAGTTTAGGAGGAAATATCTTTTATATTTTCTACTAAAATGTTATGACAGAATCTCTAGGTTTAAATATTTTATCTTGATAGAAAATTCACGATACTACTCAAACAATACTCCTGGAATACATAATCAGATTACATTTTCAATTACTATTTAAAACCAGATAACAAAGGTTTTATGGCTAGAGATGGGAATAAATATCATATTATCCATTAAATTACCCTTTTAAATCAAAAGAAATCATGGTTCTACATGGAATACAGACCTACGTGTATCACAGTCCCAAACCTGATGTATGTACAGCATGGCTGGCCAATATTTACCATCTCTATTGACATTGGGTTAGTTTTTCACTGATGGATAATATGGCATGCATAGTTTATTAATTGCTGGACTATAGAGGGGGGGGGTAGGGGGGGGTAGGGGGGAGCTAATTTCATCTATTGTGTTTTGCTATTGTGTGGATTAATGGGGGTCATACCTGAAACAGATTTCATTCCCTGTTCATGGAAATTTCATCAACATTCCCCTAAACACAGATAAAAGTCATTTTTCAAAGAAACAGTATGAAATAGGATTAAGCGAATATACCACTGTCAATAGAGATGGTAAATACTGAATGTGTTGTACATACCACCTGTGCTGTACATGTTCAGGACCTGTGTGTATGGACAATGGGGAATAACGTGATGACGCACTCAGAGATTCCCATGTCTACAGAAGCTGACACAAGCATGTAATTCTGTGAGTATATAAGCAAATACCAAAGCACAACACTGGATGACAACTTAAGCAATCTAGAACATACACTTGACTTTACACAAGCATAACACTGTAAGCAAGGCTACATATATTCTAGAAGTTTTGATTTAATAAATGATGCAACGTTTATAGGCTATGACAATTTCTCTCTATAACAGTAACAATGGAATCTGCATCCAAATGAATTGGTTCTGAATGTAACAGAATGAACTCAGCAGACCAAGAACTGAAATTTTAGAGCTTCAAATAGTAGCAATGGAGCATCTACTAAATGAACAATTTCTCGTGACTTCTATAGCCATAAAATCATTGAAGTTTAAAATTAGACAGAACAGTTTGTATTTAATGTTTCATATTTTGTTTGTTGCAAATACGGCATAAGACATGTTTGTAGTTGATGTTGATTACAATAGTTATAAGCATATTAATATTAGCACAGTATGCATGATAAATGGGCATCAGAAATTGCATCTTTGTTATTATGGGTGTCTTGTGGTATTGATATGTAGCACATTTGATGGAGTAATAAATAGGCATCATATTTATTTTTACATTAGGTGACACAGGTTATGTACAAATGTGCTAGAATTTAAAATTAACTAAAGTGGTTTAATATGTAACATGCATAAATAACTTCTGTGATACAAAATACTGTAGATATATATAGAAAGCTTGAAGAGATGACTAAATACAAATGTGAAGTGAGTTCATGCCACACTAGGATTGATCAATACATCAACATGCATTAAAGCTATCCAATGTTCATACAATCAAGTAATCCTTAAAGAATTCTGATGTCTAATAGTTACAGGTTTGTGGATTGATCTACTGCCTATATCTAAAGTATCTGTTATATCACAGATATATTACCTGGATTCAATAATATTGTTATATCTGCAAATTAAAGAAATTCAGTTTAAAGTCTTATTTTGCTTGAAACATTGCTTAAAATGTTGGTATTGCAATGGATTATTGTTGTTGAATACTGTTATAAATTAAATAGACATTTCATGTGTGATAAAGTCACTTTTTATGGAACACGAAAAATCAGTCAATGGCGCTACCGGGTATCGAACCGAGACAATACTGATTCTTTGAGAAAACAAGATATTTTAGCATTACAATGACAAAACTGAATCATTTTATAACATCAGCAATGCAAATCTCAAGCACAGAACCAATAACATTATATTATTATGGAAAATGTATCTCGCCCGAAATAATAAAACATTAATTAATCATAGCATGGAGTACACGAATACAGTGTATTTTGCACATAAATACAACAAGTTTTTAATGTTTACACATACGTGATACTGAACCATGCTTGTGTAACATACAATAAAGAGCCCTTTAACATACTTATTATATAACAATGTACATTCGCTGAAAATTTCCGAAAATAAAGTACATATAAGCGCCGCTATGGGATTTCCAACCTTTTCTGTAAGTGATGTCATTTCAAGTAAACACCACATGTGATGTCACTATTTGCAAGCAAGAAACAATATTTACTCCATAATTATGCACACTTTGTTTTCATATTATCATATGGGGCAAATATTGCTTACTGTCATTACATGGTGACGTCACATGTGACGATTTCTGGAAATGATGTCACTTAACGAAGATGTTGGAAATTGTATAGCGGCGCTCATATATTATACAATTATTTAACCTTTTTGGCACCCAAACAGAGCAGAGCACATTGTCATAAATTAACTCTGAAGAAATAAGAAATATTACATTAAAAAATCAACTTAAGCGTAAGAAGAAGTGAACATGACAAAGAATGTTCAACATTTACAGTTTGTATCATTCACATACAATCCGAATTCAGCATATCTGTATATTGGAAACTGGACAAATTTAATAGCTAATTTACTGCAGCAAGTATAATTTTACATTATTTTCATTATTACGTTTATATAAATAATATTTTTGATAATTCTCTCACACTGCAGCACTGCGTTCAGTAAAGGTCTTTGCAACCAACGTTTCGTAACGTTTGCAGTTTGGTTCCCCGTGTGCAGTGAATGTGATAGTGGCTCAGAGATTCAAAACATAACAGTTTCGAAACGTCTGAATGTTTAGCTGTAACTGAACGCAGGGCAGGTCTATCCTGTTCACCAGGTTTATCTAGATCATTTTTTGTATCAAGGATGAATGAATATGTCTTTTTATCCAAATATAATTGTAATAATTATCACCTTTCTACAGTCCATTTGATGAATATCACTTCTCAACTTCTAATGAAGGACTTCATTTATGTATAAGTATTGCCCTTGAACACCTTGTGATTTAGTATTTTAGAACAGGAATGATTACCAGTAAGTTGTGATATAACAAAGCATAACACCATTACCATACAAATGCCAACAGTAGTTTAGAAAAACAAATCTAAACTAGTGCAAACACCAACTGCTTAAAGCTGTATACTGTTTAACATCAGGAAAAATAAATTTCTCAAATGTTAGGCTCTTACACAAATAACACTAAAACATTATAAACAATATCAATACTACTGAGAACCATTGCTTTTTGAGTATTGATTTATAATTCTGAACCAAATTCAGACAAGCATACCGAAATATTGGGCATCAATTGGACAAGCCATTTTCAACTTGTTTAGATAGTTCAATTTACTGTTTGAAAGCTAAATTTAGCTCAATACAATCAAAATCAAAAGTATTCAGCCGAGTTTAAGAAACTAAACACAAACAGTACTGGCAGGTCATCTGTTCTGACCAGGGTACATGGACTATTCTATCAGGATTCTTGGTTTGTTAACAGTTTAAAGCAGTCAGTGTAAGGCAAGTATCGTACACACAAACAAACAACACTGTGAAATAGCAGCCCCCTGTTGGCAGACAGAGTCATGTCTGAGGGGAGACAACCTATAACATTCTCTTTTGTTATCTGCAAAAAATCCATGATGAAACATTATTTAAACACCAAATTGTGTTATAAAAAGGCCAGTGCACATCTATCACTCACATTTCACAAACAAAGACTAGGTGACATTGTAGTATTAATATAAGCATATCTTATGGATCTTAGCCCGTCAATGAAGGAGATTATAAAATCTACAAGTAAAGCAAGCTTATTAATATTTTAAAATCACTTTCGCTTATCAAATGCTTCATTTCTGACCAAAAACAATATTGGCCTGAAAAGCAAAATTTCAACAAAATCAAAAAGCAAATTCAGCATTTCATGATAACTTGAAATAATAGTTTTATTTTCTTTAATTAACTTACAGCGAGGATTTATTTTTTTCCCAATATATCTGGAAACAGAAATTTCTAAAACTGCAAAAAGATGAAAGTAAAAATAATCTACACATTGTACTATATAATTTTGTCAACAACAATCGTAACAAATATCCCAAAACGTTGAGTTTAAGCATACTTCATCCACATTCTAGAGTGAAGAAATATTCATACATTCATACAAGAAGAAGAAAAATATTTTGTCATCCGAAATTTGAAAATGGATTAAATTGAAAGCCAAAGACTCTTATAATGGTTGTAACACAACAAGGAAAAGACCCATAAGATATTTTTCCAAAATGCAAGTTTCTGAATACTTTGATTGAAAAGGAATCTTTTTTGTAAATTTCTATCAATATAATAGTTGACTTTCTCCCTCAGACAAGCTACAAGGATCTCTACCTTGTCAACCACTCAACATACTCGGCTGTCTGCGAAGATTGTGTAGCAACATAAGGAATTTGATTCAAAAAGAACTGTGCCCTGTTTCCACTGGTGGTGTATGCAAATCCACCGTACCCGGATGTGCCTGGTTGTTGATACATTGTGTTGGTTCTTCCAAGTGGTGCTGGTGCTCCGCTCTCACCATTGGCTTTGACTCTGCGTCTTCCACCACCTAAAACAATCCAAGATTCAATCTTGAAATCAAAACAAGAGGTCATGATGGCCATGTTATCACTCACCTGAGTAGCTGACACAATTTGTAATTTGGCCAATATTTCATTCATTTTGACTAGGTAGATGATATGGCCTCTCAAATTGTATATGCTAGTTCTATACTATACTAAATCGTTGACTATTTATTTTGACTTACTTATTTTTTTCAATAGAAGAATAAAGCTTTAGAAAGGAACATGTATGTAGAAAAATGTTTTACTGATTCTCAATTGATGGACATAAAAACCTGCTACAAAATGACAAACTCTTTAAGTAGCAGTGACAAAGATTTGAGTCATGTTGCAGCCCATTAGAAAAAACAAGGTGAATCTATTAAATAGTGATACATGCATGGAATCATTATTAATTTCCATGTTTTACTAAAGGTCCTCAGTTAAGGAACCCCAAGAAACAGTCTGTGATGAAAGTTAATAGACATTGAATTTAATTTGCATCTTCATAATTAACGCACATTCCTTATCAAGCTTATTGCGTTCCATTATTATTTTTGATTTTTACTGCGGAAAAAGTCAAGCATGGATATAATGATATTCAGACACAACAATATAATCCTTATGGTCCCCTTTATATCGTTATATACAGAGTTCACTGTATAAATAATAATTTGTTGCAAAATTTTGTATCTAGTTTCGAGCGGTATAGATAGACATAATGACTATTTTGTTCAAGATGGTGCGCCTCCACACACATCCAAATGAAATCAACAATGTTTACAATAAAATGTTCCAATTTTCATAGTAAAAGAAGAATGGCCAGGGAACTCACCTGACATAAATCCAATAGAAAATAATTGAGAATCATGGATGCAGATCTTTACAAAGATCATGTTCCTATAAACCATGATGCCATTGCGACGTCGGCTGCACTACGCTTGCTCTAATATCATATTGGAACATGTGCAAGTGGACTCCTTCATTCAATGCCAGACAGATTTAAAAGTGATATAAAGTACAATGGAGGACCATCTGGATATTAACCTGTAAATTCTGTATTTATCTCATGCAAGAATAATAATGTATTAAAACTTAAACTTTGTGAACAAACTATTTTAACACCCTGTATAATTATGGTATGAAAATGCATGAACAAACGGAATCTCTATTGCATGAATACGATACCTCGTTGACCGTTATCCTGGGTAGCAGAATCATCATAGAAGATAGATCCATTCCAAAGTGGTGATGTGGCCAACTGCATGTTGGTGACCTTGACTGGGATTTGGGCTTTATATTGACCGATCCCCGGGAGCGACCCATCTGACGTCCCCTGATTGGCAACTGAGGGCTGAAGAACGAAATAAACTTGATTATTACATCATTGCATAAATTTTATATACATACACATTTATGTAATAAAAAACATTCAGAGAAGCACATATTTTTCTTAATATATTAACATTGGTGCTATATAGTTTTTCAAGTGTGAAACTTGAAAGCAAAAAGTTGTAAGATTAATAAGATAGCAAACTCCCCGAAAACCAGATCCTCAAAAAATCAGACAATTGTGAAGTTACATATTCAATGCATAAAATTCTCTGAATACCAGTCACTCTGATTTCTGGATAGTACAATATTTTACTCCAGAAAACTAGACAGGTACATTATTCGTTGAAGAGTCAAACTGTGTACTGCAAATTAAGAGATGGGGTGCTTCAACAACAGGGCCCGTATTCACAACGTTTTAAGACTAAATCTCAGAATGGTAAATTTTAATTTTGTTCCTACATTATTGTAACACAATATATTTTGATAAAAGATGGCAAAAGTGTAGAGTGAGTCACAAGAAATATTCAGGCAAAAATGTATCCGTTTAAATATAATGGAAACAAAATGCTTATAAATTTAATTTTAAAGTCTAAGTCTTGGATTCAGTCTTAAATTTAAATAAATCACATAAATACACATTGTATTTAACAAATGCCATATCACTTTTGTTATTGGGTATCGTATTGACTAGTATGGCAAACTTTTATTTTTAAATTGCTCAGATTCTAGAATATAACACTTGGGTGTACAAGCATGTTATAATACACAATAATAGTTTGGACCTCAGTGCATTCAGTAACTAGTCTATTAGTTGAATATAAAAAGTGCTACAACAACTTTATATTAGCAGCGTTTTTCCCTGATAAAAGTGGAACTGATAAATTGCCAATCCAGAAAGTTTTTTTTCCCAACTGACAATTACATTTTTCTGTTGATTTTCTTTCATGAACTATATCCAGGAAACAGAGTCTATCCCAAGACTGTGTTGTCCAAAAGATTTTCAAAAATCAGGGAATAAATCTTCTTATCTAAGTCAATCTTTGCTCATGCAATAAAACATAGACAATTCTAGTATGACAAAATCTAGCAGATGCTCCCTGTTTCCACTTAATTCTGCTAAACTTGTAAATCATCGGACTGACATGAGTACTGATACTACCAGTCAGCCATTGATTTCAAACATGAATAAAGTGTCCTTCTACTTGTCAAGTTAGTGGAATAGGTGGGCCTTAAAATCACATAGTGAAAAATGTAAAAGAGGTGTTTTTTGTTAGTTATCGATCACTTTTTTAAGTTGTGTTAAGCTATGCTTTACTACCTCACATTTAATTCATTCTGTTAGACAATCAATGAATGACTGATAATTGATAAAAATCATATTGTTATGCAAATACACCAATCAGGATAAATAAACATAGATATGCCACTTATACAGAAGCCACTACTATTTTTGCTGCTGGCCATTCTGACTAAATATTCACTTGAGAAATCCCAAATTTGACCAAAATACCACTTAATTCCCAGTTCAATGGGTATCAGTTCCATTCTCAAGATGGAAAAAACACTGATCAGATTTGCTTTGTGGACAATATCATTTACCTACAACTATTGTGCAAGTACACTAGTATCTACACTACACAGTGCGAATGTTTCGAAGGAACAATAGATTCAGGGTAAAATAGAGATACAGTCGACCCTTGTTGTGTCAAACTTGTCAGAACCGACGAAATTAGTCAACCAAACTTATATTCAATGATTTTTTTTAATATATGCAGTGTGTACACAATTATTGACACATTGTATAAACATGCAGATAATGCAATCAATATAATTTCGAAATTCGAATTCATGTTGCTAATTATTTGTCAGCAAACAACTACAAATGAGCGAATTTTAATGAGCAGGTCACGTAACCGCAAAAAAAACATTTTTAAGGATGGATTTATATAGAGAATTTTATTGGAACTTTGTAAACAGTTTGAGTCATTCAGGATGTTCGACACAACTCAGAGTTCAAGCCAACGAGTGTCCACTGTATATAAAAATATTGCAGATATTTATGGGGTCAACAAAATTATCCTGTTGATGTGTTACACAAATTCTGGCCTAGTAACTTCAACATTCAAAATCCGTTATACCTTAAAATTCAAGTGACTGATTCAATATATGTATAATCAGTTACTGAATGTGGACTTTACCGATAGATGAATTATTATGATTATATTTCACAAAAAATCTTGTGCCAATCACTTCCGATCAGTATAGCACAAGCTTTCCTTATAACCAAAATAGTTCATACAATGAAAACACTTCTTATGCAATAACTTCAGTTTTGTATTAATTATGATCAAAGGCCTGAAGGTAGGCTTGCTCTTCAGTTTGCTTTCTAGTTTTTTAAAGGCAAGATTTTATAATCTTCATACTTCTGTTATCACAGGGAAATGAGCAAAGGGGATTTTGTACAGAGGGGATTTTGTCCGGAGGGGATTTTGTCCATAAGCCTATCACAGGAATCAAAACTGAATTAATACAGACAGACCTTATACTTTCAATGCACACACACTATTCTGACATTTGTTGATGTACAGGTAATGTTTTAATTTTAGTTGCAGATTAAAAGAACATTGATACATGTATAAAGAAATTACAAATATAAAAGAAAATTCAAATTGAGGAAAAGTGAGTTTTTCGAGGTTGGTCCATAATTCAGGATAAGAATATCACAAGGTCATTCACTGTCAATGATTGAATACTGATCTAGTTTCCCTCAACCAGGTATTCAAGGTAATATAATGGACAACATAGTTAAGGACAAAAGCAACTTCCTTACGTCAAACTTATTCCTTTACATAAACCTTGAACCTGTTTTATCATTAAAAAAAATATTATCAAACACATCCAAACATAAATGTACATAAATTCATTAAAACAATTAATTCAGACAACCTGAAATACTAACTGCATATTAATGGCAATAATTTAATACAACACTCTGTATCAATATGCATGCAGACGTTGTATGTACCTATTTTAAGTACTATCCTTTTTTCATCAGTGAACAAGAATTGTAATGACAGCCTTTCAACCAATAAACATATTACAAGGCTTATATGAATACATCATTACTGCAAGATATTATTAAATGTTCACAGAAATAAACTAACTTCTTTTTACAGCAGCATGATGAATGTAAGGCAGTGAAAATAGAAATATGTGTGTATTCAAGATACAATGTAATAGTGCACCATGGTCATTGAAAGTGATAAAATAATAAACTGACTGATTTGTAATATATTGAAATGCCTTTGATGCCAAGTGTCTCAGACAATTAAATATCTAACATATTGGACAGTTTTCTGCTTGTATCTTATCACATTATGATAATGCCAATGTACACATTTTGTCAAAGTCCAAGGGCACATAACTCTGTATTGATCTGACCGAGCAATCCAAAAATATGTCGTGCACATCTACATCTCATGGACATCATGTGCATGACATTCCATTGAAATCTCCTTCAAGTTGCCAAGGTAGTCTGCTACACATACTTCCATGTACCAGTACTGCTACTGTTCACATATTGCCCAAGTCCAAGGGCACATATCAACACTTCATAGTAAACTGACTGACCGACCAACCACAAGACTGAATGACCAAAGGATGACCACAACATACCCCTCCTTCAAATTTCTTTTTCTGTTATTTTTTTTACCCTTAGGTCATCCAGGCAAACTTTCTGATCATGATAGCTCACCTTGTGCTCATGTGAGATAAAAACTAACATTGCTAAACAGACCAAACATGACAGAACTCCACAGCACCTTCTAAGGGTGGATATTGGACTATATAGCTAACCCAGTATATAGCAAGTACACAGCAAACATCAACATGATTTACCATACTGAGCTTGATCAAGTATACAGTATGAGATGTTGTAACCCAGGGTAGACAGCAAACATAGAAGCAAATTCAAATTAACAATTGGATCACAGCTTTCATCTTCACAAGGCATACATTTATTTTGGATATACCCTACAGGTACTACCAATCAAGGAAGTCTAGATAGTAATAGCATCTTAAAACTACTACATGAAACTTACATCATACAAGCCAGCATTATTTGTCTGAAACGAACAAAGTTATTACAGAACTAAATACAATTAGAAAACCAAACATAATAAAAATTATGAAATGTTAAAAAATAATACATCATGTTACAGTTAACTAAGCGCACACAATTATGAAGCTTTCATATTAATTTTGTTAAAAATATAAAAATATTTTAATAATCTCCATCAGACATGAGGTTTATTACTTTAAAATGTTATCAATTACATTATGAGCATACTGGGATTAAATTAAACTACATTGGTAATTTTTACTGCTGTAATCAATTACATTATGATTACTTACAACATGGTATGATTATCACATTATGATTACTTCGATATTCTCCTTAAAAAAACATCTATTTTATGTTTATATAATATCAAATCAATTATAGAAAATTAAATGTAGTTAGAGTAAACTTGTGGAGATATATATATTCAAGGGACATCAGCACTTACTCAAAAAAATGAAAATTGAATTTGAATATTAGCATTGCATTTGATCATTATCAATGTTTCATAAGTATACTCATGCAGCCAACCATGTTCTGGTCTGCATATCATTAAAGTGATACTGAAAGATATTCCGCCAATGTGGATCATGATGATACACTAAGGAAACTTACAAAAGCTCTGAACGCAGATACTTTTTAATATTTTCCTGTTAGCTTTTCAGTGGAGATATTTCCATTTCACCATGTGGCTTATGATACAAATTGACTCCAGTACAGAAAGTTGAAACTACACTATTTAGATGTGAATTTGCAAAAGTGAAAAAAAACCAGCTTAGCATACTATATTGTTTGAGTTAAGTCCCCAAATAAAATTTTAGTGCTAATCAAAATAATATAAAAACAATAAATTTAAGTAAGCGAAATGGAATCGAAATGTGAAATATGAAATTTTTATTACAATACAATTATTTGTAATCAAAGTATGAAAAGTAAATAAAATAATTATAATGGAAAAAATGTAACAGATACTACCAGTCTTAAGATAATAATAAACTGCTCAACTTTCAACATACATTTAATCTTTCTTCAAGTTTCTTACAATTGGACAATACGCCATTACATACATTTAACTCCATTTATAACAATAAGCCATTTTTCAACTGTAGACCGTTTCCATAGCCCGAAATCAATTCAAAAATTGGTATAAAACTGTTGCAGTTGTCTTTATTACACCAGACTCGTAACACATTTGATGCCAGTTTAACAAAACGTGCATCATTAATATAATGAGTATCCATGAAGGCTGACCTCGAAAGTTTAGACACTGTGCCTTTGAAGTCTGCCAGAAGAATGTTCGACTCTCAGCGCATCAAACATTTTGTACCAACAATGGTTAATCTAGAAAGTCTAAACATGGCATGTTTGATGTCATGGCAAATTATTTTCAACTCACTGTGCGTTGAACATTTTGTGTCAACTATAGCCGACTTCTATCAACATTCCGCAACACTTCTTATTTACTTTTTGACAGAGCAAGAAATACACCATAGACACACTCACCTATGTAACTGACAAGTCATTGTGCGCCGGAGACATGTTAAACAGGACAAATGTCATATTATGTAAAAACTCATGTTTGCTTTATTTCTTTACGATCAGATTAAAATCATACAGCTTAACAGCACCGACTCTATTATGAGAATGCACAACTATCAGTGGGCAAGTTATCAATTCTGGTCATTGTTGAGGGATCAGTATTTATGATAGGACATGTGTGTGAAAACAACAATTTTGAAGCTATCAAATACATAGGAGTTTTCACTTTGCCATCTGTGCAAGCCATTGACAGACAAAGAACAAGTCTCTTTCCAAGAGAGTGGTATGCTATTGGTGGACAGCACCTTACAAGATACTTCATCTGTCCTTATTTGTTAGATATAAAGATTGACTTAATATTGATATATTAGTACTGCATTACATTATAATTTATGCGCATTTCTTGATCAAGCACAGTATGCGCACCGACTACTTTCAATTTTGCCAGCCTAACTGTTGACCTCAGACCAAACAATTCTCCAAGATAACAATACAAAATGCTTCTTTCCCCTCAATATCATTATAAGTGTTATTACTGTACTTTATGTAAAGTACTAATAGTCATACAGGTAAAGTTTATCAGAGAGGAGAGTTTGTACTTGGAACTAAAACTATTCATAGCATCAAAGAAATAGAAAATAATGGACAGATAGAAAATTCGAGGGCTTGACGCAACACCGTCGTAACTCCTATGTATTTATATAGGAGTTACGACGGTGTTGCGTTGAGCCCTCGAAATCCTGAACAGACATGCATTATTTTAAGGCATACACTGTAAGGTTGAAGAAATAAAATCATGCAAATTCCACACTAACAAAAGGTGATAATGCATTATCGAGCAGAACATTATATAGGAGTCAACACTTTTTAACACTAAGTTTATTATGCCTCACATAAATACTGAAGGTATTAAATGAATAAAATTGAATGTAACTATAACATAGGTAGGTGGGTGACTACATGACAAAACTAAACTTACTTCAAATGAAGGTATAAAACGTTGCTGAAACTATCAAATAATATAAATTGCCGAGTACTATATATTACCTGCAAGGTACAAATATATTACCCGAAAAGGTACCAGGAAGGTACAAATATATTACCCGAAAAGGTTTAGATATAACCAGGAAAATACAGAAATTTGTGTAGGACATGAACAAAAATATGTGATTATTGTCATGAAATCAAGAACAAATGTATTGGTAAAGATTAAGCAAGAAAATATGCATTGAAGTACATTAAACAGCAGGTGAAGCAAAGCTACTTTCACACTCCAGATTAGTTTTGTAAATAAGTAATTGTTTTCCATCTATATACACATGCAACAATGTAAAAAAGGGAGGAATCATACCTTTCACCCATAACAGCATGGTCAAAACTACACTTACATCTTATCGCTCACCCGAGTACACTGCTATTCTGACAGAATGTGCCATTAAATTGGCATAGGTTCAATCAAAATCCATTCAGCAGTTTAGGAGGAGGTGTCATTAATAGTTTCCACTTTATACATATAGCCAACAAGGCAATGCCCACTGGCAGCCATGTTTTTGGACAGAACTTAATTATTTAAACAATCTTGGAAGAGGACCACACACCAAATATCACAACTCCACACCTTATGGTTTTGGACACTTTTCACTTTAATAAGGCCCTGCTTCCTGGTGACCATGATTTTTTATGGAACTTAATAATTTAGCAATCTGGTAAGAGGCCCACTAGACAATCCTTCACACCAAATGTCAAAGCTGTAGGCCATTTTGTTTTGGACAAGAAGTTTTCACTTTTAAAATCTATTTTTAGCTCATGTGACCTACTAATGCAACAGACCGAAATGATTTATGCAACTTTGAAAGAAGCCCACCCAAGGATCATTCCTGTGAAGTTTTGACAAAATCCATTGATAAGTAAAGGAGGAGATGTTGTTTAAAGAAAATATTGACGGACGGCGAACATCCACTGATCCTAAAAGCTCACCTTGAGCACTCTGTGCTCAGGTGAGTTAATAAAAGCAATGTAGAATATATATATAACTACTGGTTAAAATAATAAATTTACCTTCCAAGACACATCTACGTCCTAGAATATGGATTTGGATAATTAACTAATACGAATAATTAATTAACTTATACTGTAAATTCAGAAATGTTTGGTGGACAAATGGCTGCAAATTGGTTCCTACAAGTTTAATATTTGCAAAGGAGTATTGAAACTCATACAAGAATTAACAGCAAACCTGAATTGGTCAAGGCTTTGGGAGATGGAGACATTAATTTCAAGTACAGAGATAGTAATGTGTGCATGAGAATAATGTGAAACAAACTTGATGGAGACATTAATTTCAAGTACTGAGATAGTAATGTGTGCATGAGAATAATGTAAAACAAACTTGATGACAGCTATGCAAGTATTAATGTTTGCTAACTTTTTCAAGTCATGAAATTCATAAAAGAATATGTACCACAAATAATTTCTGATTTAACAGTAAATGCTAATTTTTGAACAAATTTAATAGAACAATTGAACTGATTCATGTAATTACTTATAAAATATGCATAGTGAAAACATGTATTTGAGAATCAAACAAGCCAGACTTTGCAATTATTACAAATTTCTTGTTCGTTTCTTTATGAGCCCAACACAGAGAAAAAACACAGCACTGTCAATCAAGGAACACAGACAAACTCAAGAATGTACTCAGCAGAGAAACAAGACATATCAGTAAAATGACATCAAGTTTATTTGACATACCTGTTGATCCATGAAATATAAATCAGCCTTAGCACGTTCCTCCTCTGTTAATGGTATACCATCTATTACCATCAAACTCTTCAATCGAAACACCAACAATGGTCGATGGAGATGACGTCTAGCTGCCTGGAGATAATATAAGGCACCATAAACTTTAATGAACAGACAAAAATAAAGGAAGAAGCTGAGTAGGAAATACAGTATTACAGTTTTATTTACAAGATTAAGGGCCTTTGTCCCGTCCATCACATATATAAGATACAGAGAATACATTGTAAACTTCAAAGAGTAAAGTCCGTCATAGTCTCAAAATTTGTGTAAATTCGACCCGAAATTTATTATCTTAATCGGCAGTTTGAGGTTTCGAAGTTTTACTGTAGACGCCTCAAACTAATTGCAAGATCCGACGGCAGTTCGAGGTTTTCGAAGTTTTACTGTATTTTAGCTATAATTAAGATTTAGATTTTATTTTCTAAAGTACATTACAAATGATGCTTATAAAATAACAGACCAATGTATAGGATTTCAATTTGTGTTTTGTGCAATATTAAAAAGAAAACAGTGCAATAGTGTCCGTCATAGGCATAGTTGTCCAGGATGTATGGTTCTATGATACAAAATCTAATATAACGACAGTATTTACACTCAAGTACTTACTGGATTGTTGACAACTGAGATTTCAATCAGACCCTGTAAGTTGTCCAAATTCTCTAGCTCACCAATCTCCTGAAAAAGGCAACAGCAACACTACGTTCACATATATCATTATAACAACCAAGCTTCAAAACCATTCTCTTACAGCAATCAAAAGAAATTGAGATTCCAACAATGACAACAAGATTATTGGTAGAACCGATTGATGCTCTGAAGTATGTAAAAAATCATTGAACCAGAACATGCTGACAATATGTGCATCTCCTCTTGGTAGTGAAGCTCTCAATAAATTTTAAATCCAGTTGGTGGTTGCTGAGAAATAGCACAGACACAAATGTAGGACAGACAGTCACACAGACGGATTAATTGGTAGCTATATATATGCTCCACCTTTGGGGAGCATAAAAAGAAATACATCATGTACATTATTACATCAACATGTAGAGCTAACGACCTTCCATACTGATTGTATGCATTTTTTTTCATGGTGCAGCAATACATAGTTTCCACATCTACAATATTTACCTCCCTTGTTCTTAACTGTCGGCCATTTTGATAGCCAAAACTGATAAGCCCTTATAGGAGTAATTTCCAAATATGTGATAATTGAGAAAATACCAAGAGAATTTTCATGTGGCAACCACTTTTTCTTCAACTAACTGAGCCAAATGCCCACATGAGCATAATGAATAAGTTACTTTTTATACATCGGATTAGTTTATCATCGTTTACATTATATTCCCCATAAGCTTTACAGAAATTTGCCTATCAAAATGGCCGACAATTCAGAGACAAGGGAGGTAAGTATTGTAGATGTGGGAACAATGTATACAGAAGTCAGCATGAATCAAGCAATGCACACTTAACAGCAGCATGTGAAACGCAAACAATTCATCCAATGAAATAAACAGGATATTTGATAGAAAAATAAGTGTACCTGTACTCTGTTTGAACCAAGATACAGTCGTTGTAAATTTTCCAGACAGTTAAAGTAAGTAAGTTCCCTGAGTCTGTTTTCTTCCATATGAAGTTCCTTCAGATTCCACTGATTAATAAATGAAGTCTCATTCAAGTTTTTAATCTTGTTACGATCAAGCACAAGTTCTCGTAAATCATGCAAACTTTCCAATCCTTCCACTTTCTGGATCTCATTTCCTGAATTTAAAGCAAACAAGAGCTACATGAAACGAGGCCAATTCCCAACCAAATTATTTGTTTGTGTGAATGGTGGTCTAAAAAGGAAAACAGTTATAGTAAACTGGGGTTCTGTAATAGGTAGCAATATTCCGTGAATGGTTTTGATCAAGTGAACTAAAGACACACAACTGACCTATGCACCTACTCCATTAATTGTGGGTAGGGATAACACAAACAAATCATTTTAAGAATGGTCCAATTTGTAATAAAGTTACCTTGTAGAAATAACGCTTTCAATCCAGTCAATCTACTTAGTTGTAAAGCACCCATATCTTTGATACAGTTATACCTGTAAACAGAAACCACAAAACTATTCATCATTAAAAAGTTCATATTTGAAATGAAAACTTGTAGCATATGACCTATTAAACTTATAACAGCCACAGTTTTCACTTATAAGCATGCACATTTTTTACTTAAGCCAAGTAGAGCGTTGTGGTAATATAACCATATTCAAATTATTGAATCTTAACTTTATTGAAATACTAACTGCTATTTTGTAAAGTATGGAGTGGGATGTCCTCGACCCACACATACTTATTTACCAGGAAAATAAAACTATATCCCCTTCAAAAAAATGTAGGGCGTTTAAAGTGTAGATTTTCTAAAAGTTTGTTTAAAAAACTTCAACCAAAATGTTCAAAGATTTGTCCTAGTGACCTAGTTTTAGACCCAAGATGACCCATATTCATATTTTCTAATATATCATGCAGAAAAATATTCTGACCAAGCTTCATGAAGATTGTATAAAAACTGTTGAATTTATGACCGGGAGAAAAGCTTTAATACAAAATTGTTAACGACAACAGACCACACGTCCCCTCCCGGGTTTTCACTGATCTATAACCCAAAATTTTTCACTGAAAATTCCAGCTAATCATAATACATTTGAATTTTTTATTCAAAGTTTAACTTTATCATTGCCATTTTTATGTTTTACACTGATAACCCAAGTTGTAAAAATCTTTGTGATTACTTGAATAAGTACAGGGCCTAAGTGTCATCACCAGTGTTATATCTCTCTTGCAACTTTTTACTTTACCTAACAGACATATCTGCACAGAATAATTTTTCACAAAATGTTTTCGCACAAGTTTGTTTTCAGTCTGACAATTATTCCAAGGTTGTTCAGTTGTTGCCCAGAAAAGGATTTCCACCAAATGAGTCAGTTTGACCTTTGACCCAGTGACCCAAAATCAATAATGTTCATCTTCAACCAATAGGCAATCATCCTACCAATTTAGGACCCGAGAGGCTGAACGGTACTCGAGTTACCGTGCAGATCTAATGACCGACCAACCAACATGGGTAAGATATTATACGCCCCCATTTTTAAAAGGGCATAACAATGATATATTACAATATTTAATCTTATCAAATGAAAAGGTTTACTTACCCTAAATGCAAAACTTCCAGATTTTCCAGCACAGGTGTTAGACTTGTGTCATTATTATAAAGGTCAGCACCGTTCCTCAGTGAGTTGGAACTAGTGTTGTGCACCATTTTCTGTTTGTTTGGTTGTTTTTGTTTTGGAATCACACATTCTATACGATTATGATTGAGACATAGTACCTACAAACAAAATAGTGAAATGACAAGTCATTATAAAAGCCATGGTATTAGCAAGTGCCTAGTGTAGTTACAGTAAAGGGGCCAAGACAGTACTAGATTGCTCACCTGAGTACTCAGAAAGTCTAGGAAATTCACAAGGATTTTATAAGATTAAACGATGTGACCTAGTTTTTGACTTAACATAACTCAGTATCGAACATGATTTGCATTACATTAAGACAAACCTTTTGATGAAATTTTATGTTGGTCAGGTAGAAAATGTGGCCTCTAAAGTGTTACCATTTTTTATTTGACCCTGTGACATAGTGTTTTTACTCCACATGACTCTATGAACATGCATTTCATTGAGTCAAACATTTTGATTAGTTTCATGTATTTCAGGTCTTAATTGTAGCTTTTACAGAGCAAGTCTTAGAGGCTATTTTATAAATTGACCCTGTACCAGAACTATGATCTCACTTGACTCAGTTCTGCACTTGACTTGCATTTTCTTAAGAAAAAAACATTCCAGTGAAATAATATGTCATTCAGGCAGACAATGTGGCCTCTAGTATGTCCACAAGGATTTTATGATTTGACCCTGTGACAAAAAATTTACCCAAAGTGACTAGTTATTATATTAAGTAAAACATTTTGATGAGGTTTTCATGTTGTCCAGGTTAACCTTGTGAACCCCAAGCGCCCAAGCACCAAGCTCAAAGTTGGCCAAGTGGTTTAGGAGAAGAAGTTTAAGATAAGTGTGGATGGACAGACAGACATCTGGGCGGATGATGAGGGATCACAACAGCTCACCCCAAGCTTTTTCTCAGGTGAGATAATTAAACCTGTTTTCAGGACATTCATTGTTTAAACTGTTGTTACAACAACATAAAGAACAAAACAAGTCTAACAAAATCTTTTGTCATTTCTGTTAGATTATTTTAAGATCATATTTGTTTGCTTATTCTGAATAGTTGCCTCCTAGAAAACGTGTTTCCATTACATATTTTATTTGCACCACTCACTCCTTTCTAACATTGTCTTACATCTTTGAACATGTGTATAACTTTATAAAAATCACCGATATCCACAAACAATACCAATACATCACCTACCCTTAGATTTGGAAGATTGATCAATCCACTGAATGAAGTCAGGTTGTTATGTTCGAGGTTGACACTGCAAGATAAATATAATACTGATAAATGATGATGGCATTTGTACTCAAACCTTGTAGACCAGGTCCTGTACTCATAAACAAGAGGGCAATGACAGGGGCCATGCTGGCCCTGTATTGCTCATCAGAAGACTAGAAATTATTTGTAACTTTGTCAATCATAAAGATTGTGACTAATGTGTATGAAAATTAGTTTTCATTATTTCTGAATACACCCATGATAATTTCAAACTAGATATATTACTGAAGGTGGTAAATACTCCAACATGAATGTGCTGGATCAGCTAAAACAATCGGTAGCATGCTAGACTGCCAGTCCTAAGGTCACAGGTCCAATCTGGGAACGGTCGCCTACAGTCACTGGTGAATTGATTAAAAAATCTTTCTAAGGTCATCTGCCTTCCACTGCTGATTTAAGTGGGAAAGCTGTCAGTCATTAGCAGTGAAACCAAGGTATGCACTGGTTATGGAGCCCATTTTAGAATGTAATGACTGTTGACATAAAAAATCTTGGCGGCACATTCCCATGCTACCTGTATGACAAATGTTGGATTTGAGCCATTTCTAAGTTCTGAGATGGTAGTAATCAGTTGGACAGACTGGGCAGATATTGCATGTCCAATACACATTAATTTGGTTTCAGTCTGGACAGCACAGTAGATTATTAATTCTGGTAATTTTAATCTCCCTAATGGAATGCATTGGTGATCAAAGATTGATGAAGGCAGGCATTGTTGTTCATCCAACCTTATCTTAAGTGGTAGTTGGCAGTAATATGTGTATACTGAAGTTATCCACCATTAAAAAATGGAGAATCTCACCTGCGAAGGTTAAGAAAGACATCGCCAGATCCTAGATCGACAATTCTAATACCACTGGAAGGTAAATCCATCTCTCGAACTTCTAGGAAGTTCGAATGACCCAATTTCTCAGCTACAAAGTCTGGTGTTAACCGACCGCCAAACATATCTTTAGCATTATTTCCCTCACCAGCCTCCTGGGAACATAAAGACATTTTTTTAACACAATGTATGCGAAGGATGTATGATAATTCTTCATCATTTACACAAATTTGCAGGAAGTCTTATGATCAGTGATAACCACATGATATATCTTGCTTTTATTATGTATACCTTTACACATTATTAACCACAATTACATAAGTTATGTTCATAAATGTTTTATTTACGGCATTGTCCACATCTTCAAAGGTACATCTTGATGGTTGTAGAACTTATTTGGTAAATACTTGAATATTTAATGGTTAATGACTCTAATAATGACATCAGTACAGCATTGAACAAACTCCTGTAATTGTAGTCTGTACAGTGTTGATTGTCTACAACTACGGAACTCCAGTTATCATAGAATGCTAGTCTAGGTGTATGGACCCACAATCGTAACCACTTCCTTAAATAAATGGATAGTCATGTATACACAGTCATGTGTATATCTTTGTTACAAACACTTTTTATAGCTGTTTCCAATGAGATTTTTGTTAAGTGCCATCCGTGTACATAACAGAAACTTAATGGTTATTTATCATGAAATAACATGTAAGCAATTAGGAAAAGAACAGGCCAGTTGACTGAAAATATAAATATCAAAAACACTTAATAGTTTATAATTGAACACAAACATTCAGGAACAATAATAGTTTTATCTACAAAAATTAATTATATTAATTTATATATTGTTGACAATTACAGCAGATCAAAATGTCAACTTCTCTTGATTCAGAAACAAGATGGCAGATGTTGCAAAACAATTGATAGCAGGTTTGACCTTCAAAGACATCACGCTGCTTCACAAGAGTTCAAACAAATCCATAAAGCCACAGAAGGAAGTTTCCGATACATAGTTTACATGTTTGTGAATGTACACACTAAGAAATCAGCGAACTTACAATTGCACATCCATCCAAAGCTTTCAATGTCTTCAAATGATAAATAACAAACATTCTATAGTTCTCATTGTCACTAGCAATTGGATTTCCATACATATCTAATATGACTAGACTTACTAATCCCTGAAATGAAAAAAAAAGTACAGAAAACGAAAATTTCTAAGAACAGTATGACCGGTAAATAGAAGCCAAGCCATATAGTGATTTGGTAAAGTACTTGGCATGAGATTTCGCAAACATGACAGAGACAAGCAAATTCATATCAATCACAAAACAAACTTTAAAGGCACAATCTGATAATAAAACTGTTTCCAGAATGTAAGTCTAAACCATTAATTGTCCAACAATTACGAATTTTGTGATACAATATACTCAAACATACACAGTCATACTTTACTGTGAATTTTGGTGTAGATAACAGTCATGCAAGAATATATATATACTAGGTATACATGTACTGACATTCCACAGAAATTTGACATTCAATTTGCAAAAATTTCTCACTTTGAAAAAAACATCATTATATGAACTTAACACTGTTTTAAATTCACATTTTTTTACCTTTAAATGGAACACATCTCTGATATTCAATATCAGATTATTGCCAATGTACAGTTCAACAAGTGATGGTACATTCTGTAATCCCACAATTGAGGTAAGTTTATTGTTGTCCAATGTAAGATAGTGTAGATGTGTTAAATATTGTAATCCACAATTATCAATAGATTCTATAAAATTCTGCCCCAGACTGAGTCGTCTTAAATGAGTCAATTTATTTACACCTTCTAATTTACAAATACAGTTATTCTCTATCGACAGTTCCTCTAGTTTGTGACAGCCTTCTAAACTCTGAAATAAGAAATTAATAGAAGCATGTTACTTACGACATGTGATTAGAAAATTATCAATAATTATATCAATACATGTGTATGTGTCCAAGGAAAGATATTTGAATGTAAAGTATTTTACCTTTTACAATACAGTCTATGTGCAATAATTTGAAAACTAGTCAAACCATCAAAAATATTCACATAAACACATTTTTTGCATTACGGCATCTTTAACAGAAATACCATTAAATTTTATGTTACTATAATATTTTGTTAAATTACTATTAACATACTCGTGTTAAAATACAAGTTGGCTGTAAATACCTTCTAAGGAAGGTGTTAACAACATTTGAGGCCGACTGAAGACAATTTGACGAGGACAAGATAAACAGTGGATTAAACACTTCAAAATTGCTGTGATATAACGAAAAACTTCAACATCATTGATAGAATTCCAAAAAGGCAAAGAAGGAAAACTTGAACTTTTTTATGAAGATAACGCAAAATTTTCTTAAGTGAGTCTGCCATAACGAGAGCCAACAGTACATGCTTTTTTTACGAAGGCCTAAAAGTGGTGCACGCTAAATACGTACTCGGTTATAACAAAACATCGG
Source organism: Mactromeris polynyma (assembly GCA_032209605.1). NCBI lineage: Eukaryota > Metazoa > Mollusca > Bivalvia > Venerida > Mactridae > Mactromeris > Mactromeris polynyma. The sequence continues at coordinate 28,937,422 of JASFXZ010000002.1, read as the reverse complement.
ATAGAACATAGTAGTTTTTATTCCCTGACCAAGCTCTTCTATATTTCATAGTATAATTACACGGTTACAGTGATTTTTTTGTCTGTTTAGTATCACTGCTTCAATATTCTATATAGTTCTAGTACAGTCAACAGTAATGGATGCTATAACGAAATTTGTTATACCCATACATTTATAACGACATTTTGTTGTATGGCTATAACAAGGTTTGGATATAACAAAGTAAATCTCTAGGTCCCAAGAAATGCATTATAAGCGTGCACCACTGTATACAAAATAAGCAAACTTTTTGAATCGTATAACATGAACTTACTTCAATTTTTGTAATATCGTTATTATTGAAGGAGGCATATTTCAGGTTTTCCAGTCTCTCAATATTAGACAGCTTTGTCAAATGTTGGTTATCTAAGTTTAGTGATGTAATCTGAAAAGAAACAATGGGAGGGTTACAATGGGGCCTACTTCACTCAGCCAAGTCATTCTGATAGGATGCCTTCATGTGCAATGCAAAGAAATAGGCTTCCCCTTGGATCCTTAATCGAATTATTATCCTTGATCAGATGTGTCATTGATTTAAAGACTAGCAACCTTTCCCAACCTTGACCTCATGACCTACTTTTTGACCCAACATGACCAAATACCACACTGGACTTGCATTTTATTAAGACAAACATTCTGATTAAGTTTTGTGTAGTTCCGGTAGAAAATGCAGCCTCCCAAGAATTTGACCATGTGACCTAGTTTTTGACCTCAGATGACCCAGTTTCAATCCTGACCTAAAATATATTGAGGCAAACATTTTGATCATGTCTCACGGCAATCAAGTTAAAAATGTGACCTCTATAGTGTTAACAAGGTTTTACTATAATTGAACCTAGTGACCTAGTTTATGACCCCAGATGACCCAGTTTCGAACTTGGCCTAGATTGCATTGAGACAAACGATCTGACCAAGTTTCATACAGATCAGGTAAAAGATGTTACCTCTAGAGTGTTAACAATCTAAATTGTTGATGACGGACTACGATTGACTAAGGGCAATCACAATAGCTCTCCTTGAGCACATTATGCTCAGGTGAGCTAATAATTTGAAAATCAAAACATTTAATACCAATGATTTTGTGGGAGCAAAATTAATCATCACAAATTATAAAGAAAGACTATATAAGCAAACTCGGATTTTTATGTTAAACTTTGTTGGTACCAGTATATTACTGGTATAATCGCTGATCGGCAATCGCATAGAAGTCTGATTCTGGGGAAAACATTCTACTTTTGTGGTACTATTCGTGTGTAAGACACACCCCTTATTGAATTTGAATGTCAGGGACAAAAACTATAACTTATAGGCAAGTGTATTTAGTAATTGACTGGTTAGTCTCAGAGAAGATGTAATTTTTTGTAAATTTAAACCAAATGTTTATGATGGGATGGATACTGGAGCACGGACAATGGTCAAAGACAGATCACAAAGCTCTTCTTTGCCTTTGACTCAAATGATTCAAGAATTACAATATTGAACATGATAATTATGACATAATCACGATTTCAAGGATTCCTGTATTCCAGTTATTTCTTCATATTCACTAAGTATTGGGTGCTTATTGGGTATTTAAAATTATTCACCAGAAAATATCATTTAGTGCAATACACATATTAAAGTTCATCTCTATGTTTTCCTAAATAGACAAAAATGCCAGTGAAAAGTATTTTTCAAAATTATATAATTTGAGTAAATCAAACATTTATACATAAATCGATATATTCACATGAATAAAACTTACCTTAGTATACCAATGTGTATCATTTTCTCCTACTTTCTCCGGTTTATGACGACTTGCCATCGTGAGAACCTGAGCTGTAGATAACAAACTCAAAGATCTAGGTTTATGATGATCAGTTCTCGAGTGTGTAAGGAGAGATACTTGAGAGATTCGAGACCCTGCAGCAACTCGCAGTGCAGCTGATGATTCTGCTTCAGTAACATTACACCTGTCTAATACTGTCAATGACTTCAACCTTCCTATAATTCTCAATCTTAAATTGTCAGGCTGTAAAAGTAATGAAATAAATTGAAAATACAAACCAGAAAATACCTTTATGTCATAGATTTAGCACAATCCAAGGTCAAATTACAGATTGTTGATGATTAATGAATGTGTAAGCATTAGTGTAAATATTGATGGTAATCATAAGAGGACATAATGACAAAACTTTATTTAATTATTTCCATTCTGTACGCATCTCAAAAACTTGTACTCAATGTATTGAAGAGTTCAGGTAAAATACAGAATTTATCACATCAAAATTACACATTGAATTATAAGTGCAGTCGACTTATGGCTGCATATATACCATATTTTAGAAATGCCAAAATACCAGTTTAGATATCATCTGGGGGATGACATTTTCTTTGACAGCAAATTTGAACTTTCAGATTCAGTAATGCTAATTTACAAGCTACAAAATCTTCATGAACATGATTGACCTTATTATCCAACAACATTGTACACTGATAGGTTCTTACTCATACTGCATTTAATGGACACAAGATTAAATTTCCTAAAAGTAAACTAACTTACCTTTTGCCAAGGATTATGCCTCACATCGATTGTATTGATGTTGGACATATGCTTCCTCAGCACCGACAGTTCTTCCTTTGTGTTTGTCAACTTGTTCCAACTCAAATCTAACATGCGAAGTTTATGCAAACCCTAAAATAAACAAAATAAACAAAATACCAACAGTAAGATTATGAAACCAATTAACTAATGCATAAAGACAAAACAAACAATTACAATGATTTCATTTTCAATAGAGTGGTGGAAAATTAATATTACCCATATACTTTGTTATTTTTTTTTCTAATATATATATATATATTTTTTTTTCTTCCTTCTCCAACTCAAATTGTTAATACTAAGTCACATGATTGATTGTATTGTATATTTTGTGATGAACATGACTATGTACAATGTACACGTCTTTCAAATAAACTGTATGTTCTGTTCTGTTCTGTTATTATGTTATGTTGCTGTTTTCTTAGGGGGGGGTTGCTCTTTATCATTTTATCATCAGTATATTGTACTCACGATAAATGATGGGACAATGAAGTATACAATTATTTATGAACAATAATGACTTACACATGCAAATAATATATGTGCAGGAAATATGGCAATCTATGTGTAAAACTGATAAATCAGTTGTATTAGAATGTTAAAGGCAATATTTAATTAGACAGAAATTACAGAGTAAACCTGCAATGTTAATCATTGTATAAAAATTACTTTCATTCCTTCTAATGTTGAAATCTTGTTAAAACTGGCATCAATTTGCTCCAAACCCTGTAAAACAATAGTAAAGTCTTATTGAAAACTGACTGATTCAATCAAGTAGCCAAGTAAAATGATTAAAAATTTGTAGAAAAGACAAATATAGCATCAAGGTACAGATGTTAAATGTTATAAAACAATAGTTATGATGCATTACTGCGTATGTAGAAATGAGAAGATCAAAATCATAATGCATACACAATAGATAAGTAAATTTCAACAGTATTGAAGTATCCTGGATATTTTGGTAAACTTTCTTGAAAACTAGAGACCCTTAACAGTGGGCAAATGCTCCCCTGGTGTCCAATACCAGATAGGTTGTAGTTGGTAGGGTTCAGCCTTGACGATTTCCATGACTTACTTAAACCAGTTTCATTGAGCTGCTTGGTTTTAGATAAATTGTTTGAAACATTGATAAATATTAGAAATCATAATTCATCATTGCATCTATGGTCATCTTTGCTATCCTCCTCAGGCTACAATATTGAATCAAAGGCTGCACCAGCAAGAAGATTTGCACAGTTTGCTATGCAGTTTTTAATGCAAAGTTGTTGATTTTGACAGATACTCGTTGCATGGAAAGCATGTCTGGCATTTAAAAACATTTCAATAAGCTATATACATCCTGTTCTCTTAAATTCTAGAAATTTTGTTTCTTTGTGGGTTAAGAAAAACAAGTCTTAGCAAATTTGCAACTAAATTGCTAATATAAACAAATCAATGGACATAACAGAATACAGGGTTTTCCCTTGGATTTTTCAGCTAGGGGTCCTTGGACCCTCGTGTTTTACAAATTTGGGGTCCTTAGTAAATTTGAAGGGTCCCAGATATTCAGTTTATACTTGACAAATGTTTTTTTAGGGGTCCCAGGGATGCACAGTAAGTAGAAAATGGGAGTCTCTAGAAAGAAAATATGCTCAGTAGAAGAATATTCAAAGATCAATCCTGTGGATTTTTTATCCATTCTGGACAATAGTTTCTGAAGACGATTTTTGAAAATATTGACAAATGGGACTGTTCTTCCTCAAGTGGGCATACAATATATCAAACAAGACTAAAATATATTCTTCTCGGGACACCAATAGGGCTTTCCAGTAAAGTTTTATTAAATTTGTATTACATAGCTCTCTTAATGAAGATTAAACGTTCCCAGACAAGGGCATGGACCATGGGCACTACTTGATATCAAATCCTCACTAGACTTGGGAAGATAAGCTAATCAGGATGAAACTCCTCGATAGACTTACCATATGCGATACATCATCAAGTCTTGTAAGTTCATTAAAACTGACAATCAACCGTTTCAACGATTTCAGCGATTGTATTGGTTTCAATTTACACAAACCATTCCCATGGAGATTAAGCACAGTTATGTGCTCCAATTCCTGATGACCTGTGACCTTCAGTATTAAATCATCTGTTAATGCTATTAACCTGAAACATAAAGGTCAGAGGAAATTAGAACAGTCATAATTTCCAGTAATTTATCAACCAGAGGGCCATGATGGCCCTGAATCGCACATTTGGGCACCTGAAAATCTTATTATGGTCCTGTGTCATAGGTTGCCAAATTTTGCTGAAGTAAAGATTCTCATAAAGTTAGCAAATATTTTCAGCATGTTAAAGAGTAAGCACTATAATTCATCAACATTCATATGATGTTGCGTATTTGACGTCAGAGTGCTCCACTTCCCACGGATTGGTGTATTTCTGATTTGCATACCGGTATGTTGTGCCTTTAATATCATATCTAGTCACTTGTATAAATGAACCCCAAATTTTACAAATGACCCCCAAATGAAGCCCCTAGGGGGACACTGTGACCCCCTAAAAGAAATATCAAGGGTCAACCCTGGAGTTATGAGGGCATTCAGGGGGACTTGGCTAACACCTTGCTCCCTATTTATCATACTTACCCCACACATTTCAACAGAGAGTCAGTGATAAACCCAATCATTAATAGTGTAATGTAAATGTATGCAGCTTACACATACATATGTATACTCAACGAATAAACAAATTACTTGATAACTGATGTCATGTTGGCTCCGAACAACAAGCTATTGATATTCTCATTCAGGCATCACAGTTTTATAAGAAGTTACTCTGATATTGTCTGGCAACGTTTAATGGCTATCTTTATCTTTTCTCCTCTGAGAGCATTTTCAAATATAACAAACCAGTAACAATTAAATGATCATAAATTCAAATTATTCATCCATGGAAAAATGACTATTGATCCAAAGCAGGCAATTATTTACCAAAACTTCATCAATGTCAATAGCCACAATGCTAATGAATTGATACTCATTTTCCACAGGTGAGTTATTATCACCATTGATCTTGAAAAGAATAAATAAACTATTTACCTAGGTCTGGGTTTCACTTGTGGTTCCATATTCAGTACATCACTGTCCACCATTTTGTCTTCTTCTTGGCAGTGAGGACTTGGACAAGAACTGTCTTTGTTATCTAACAGCACTTCGTTAAACTGGGCAAATGGTGATTTAGGTCGCATCTGAAATAAAACCCATGTTAAATATAAAAAGCTTACATCTACTTGTTATACCATGTGAATGAAATGAACTTATTTTATATCAAATTTGGTCCATTAAATACATACAATAAGCATAAATTTACGAACAAGAGCACTGCTTGCGGGTGCTTGACGCTCCATTTTTTTGGAGGGGTCGTTGTTGTGAGTTTAGAAATCATAAAAATTGAAAAAGTGAAAATATTTTGTTTGGAAACTGCCCCCGCCTCCCCCTGAAAACTTTTGTGTTCACCCCCCCCCCCCCCCACACACACACACGTGGTTGCTATTATGATGTCAAACCATCATGTACAGTATCAAAGCTGTACCTTAATTAGTTACTGGGAAAAGTGAACTTGAACACAAAAATAAAAATCTAAGTTATAAGGGGCATAAATATGACAAAATGCAGTCAATAGCTGAAACTTTCCTGTGTGGTTGCTATTATTATGTCAAACAATCAATCCTGTGAAGTTTCAAAGCTATTGCCTGAACAGTTCTGATAAAAAGTGGACTTCAACAAAAAACTTAACCAAAATTAATCAAAACACTGAAAGTGCTGGCAGCAAGGGGCTCATTGCAGAGCACACATTCATTGTAAAATGAAGTACCGATTAAGCAGTGTTCTGTTTCTATGTGACTGTTCAAACACATCTTATCTGCGCACAGTAGTTCACATATTTTCTCCATAGTCGTGCGTTTTCGTGGATGCTGTCATTTTGTTCACCACAGGGGAAATATTATTTTATCATTTTGTTTTTGTTAAACTGTACTTTTATACCTGTCGTTATTAATATTTCAATCGTTAACATTTATACAGTCGACAATAAAACAAAAAGTATGTGAATTTATTCAATTTAGAACAGTTCATATCCATAAATCAACATAATCATGTTTATAACCTTCTACAATGGTGTACATACATCTACATGGAAAATAATTATAACAAATGAAACTACAATACTTATGGCTCATTTTTTTATTTTAGTTGAAGTTCTTTTGCAGATGTAAAGATGTGTTGAACAATAACAATAAAGCATGAGTAATCAAAGAGTTATTCACTTGGTTATCATCCAAATTGTGACTAAAAATGCATGAAAAATAGCAAAGGACCGACATACATTTGGTTATCATCCAAGTTGTGCCAAAAAATGTATAAAAAATAACAAAGGGCCATAACTCTAAAATTTATCCATGCATAACATGCCGATGATATGCACAACTAGGCTTGGTACTTTTAAGTTTTGTGAAGTTTCTATCTACAGAGGTACGTACATGACTCCAATATAGCTCCCATGTACTTCTTATCTGGGGGTATAATAATGGTTACTTAAAGCTGCATTAGCTAACTTTCAAATAAAATATAAGGCTGCAATCTGGAGATCACATTCATTCTCATAAACAGTTGATATGAAGAAGGTTGCTTTAAGTGACCTCATTTCTAGGAAACGTCACATGTGACGTCACCATGCACTGACAGTAAACAATATTTTCCCTATATGGCAACACGAAGTGACCATATGGAGTAAACATTGTTTCCTGCTTGCAAATAATAACATCACATGAAATGACGTCACTTACAGAAGCGGTTGTAATTCCCATAGAAATGTTCTTATAATCCTATCTATTGAGTATAAATTGGTGCCATATCTCACCTTAGTAACATATTCAAATTCAACAATATATTCTGGTAGTACCAATTCATTATCAAACATATACCATTCACACTGCCTAGCACTGCACTCACATGAGTTGTTGTCCATATTTAAAGCATCTGAAACAGTCAAAATAATAAGTTGAAACATCAACATGCATAACATATATAACATTTTGTGACTTTGTATTAAACAATATTAGGTTTCAAACAGACTAATCATGAAAATAGTAATAAAACAATGACAACCAGTGATTAAAACCCGCGCCATACTGCTTTGCCAATTGGCCAGCTCGAATGTGATCCAAATAAAAAAATTGGTTATGCAACTCCAAAAACAGTAGAAGTTGTTTGCGGGTTATAAAAAGTTTTGATTACATAGCACATAATTTGTAACATTTATGATTCTATTTGATAACTGTGGTAACCAGTATATGACTTTGAAATTAAAGTTGATCTCAAAATGATAAAGATTAAGTTTAATTGCTATTTTACCATCAACTCATGACAACATATACTGCCCACTTTTCCACGAAAACTACATTTACAATTTTTTTTTAGATGAAACAGTCTCTGTATAATTTAAGACATACTAACTAACAAGCAACTGATGCCATGATAAAAGTGTGAATAAATCTTACTTTTATCAGCGTTGATACACATTTTACGTGGTCTGAACACACCATCTAACTTTGGATAGGACTTCCTCTGCACTCTTACATATAATAATAAACATTAATCACTTTTGTATCATGATAAATAAATATAGAAGAACATGTGTAAACCAAAATTTCTTTTAAGGTATTCCACCCATAATGGACATTTCTCCAAAGGCAAATGAAACTTGTATTGATTCAATCTGTACTATAATGCAGATAAAAAATTAAAATTTCACAAATTTTTACCATTCTAAAAAAAGTTATGTAAACTTCCTTTCTGAAAAACGTTAGTCGTACAAAAATGACCAGTAAATGGAAAATTAACATTTTACTGAAACACGCACATATATATACATATACATGTATATCTAGGTAAGTATGTAGAATGTAGAATTATCTCAATCTGCAGTCAAATAAGTAATGGTTTGGCCAGTTGTGTTGGCCCAGGTTTTTCCTGAATGTGGCAGTCAAGCACAACAAAGCACAATGAGCTGACAGCGAGGCTAGAGGATGGTTGCAGCGAGGCATATCCTGACTGTGTTCTTTGGCGTAACCTGCCAATGGTGTCACCACAGGACTAGTACGAGGCGACAGCATGGCTAGCAAATGACAACATGACACAGCCAAAATGTGACACTTTGACTGTGGCATAGTGATGCGACCCAGCCCAAACATTATTAACTTATATTTTACATTATTTTATTCAACAATCAGTGTTTCTCAAAATGACTAGTTTATTATATACAGCATTCATTGAATAATTACGTCTAGTGTGAGTAAGCAATGGAGATGCAGTTCAGAACTTGACTGTAGTCATAGACAGAAAGGTCAGCCGTTTTTTAAGTCAGCATATAGCCTCTCTGAGTCTTCCACATGTAAATATAGGTGAGAAAATCGTGCCAGACTAAAACCAAGTAACATTGAATACACATGCAAACACTTGATTTAAAAATATCTATCATTATTGTATAAAGTCATTGCAATATTGCAGTGAATACTTACAATTTTTCATCTAAAGCTTTCGCATTTTTGCCAAGATAAACTTTTGAAATGACTAGTTGACCTGCAAATTAATAAATACATCATCAACTTTATATGCTAATCATGTCAATAATCGACCCTCATTGACACATTGTCTATTTCTAAATATGCATTATGTTCATTTTAATTTCGAATAAGCTGTGGTAAATTATTATAGTTTATCACATTACTGCAGGCTTCAGTATGGTAGTTAGTTTAACAGGTTTCACCGTACAAATTAATAACTTAATACAAACCATATTTAAAGGGGCATAACTCCTGTATTTCTCTGCCCCTATTTTTGCTGATAAGACTACTGATCCGATGTCGGTCAGCGAGACTCAAACTATTACTCAGAGGTACAGCACCATCTCTACCAAGTTTCTACAAAAGCACGAAGAATAAGGAATGGGTAAGGCAATCCTATATACATTGTTATCTTAACCAATCACTCAAATTGATTAAGGATGGCATAAAATATAAATAATATTTAGCTACTATACACTGAATGACTTCACCATTTCAATTGTCCATACATTAGATATAAATAGATCAAGTCTAAATAATAGTATTCAAGAACTCTATACCTAAACCAAAAACCTATATACCAAAGATGCGCTTCTCGGCCAGATATTGTAAAATCTTGCGGCGAATTCTCACATTAAATATAGATTGTTTATAGTTGCTTTTAAAGGAATGTCTTCTGAAAACATAACAAAGCCCTATAATCGATAAAATATATTAAGACGTCTCTCGTGGCTGGCTGGCCAGCTATTTAGTTTTGTTGGCATTTAGTCAGAGACTAAATCAAACTGCTACAGGATTCACACTTAGATGTTTTTTACAACAAATTATTTTTTTAGTGAGAATGTCGCAAGTACACAAGCCTCGGCAGGAGACTGTATAATGCTTATTCTTTTCATAAAATTTCTGAACTCTCAATTTAAATTATACCAAACTGCATTACAAACTATATGGATCCATAGGACACAGATGATCCTTTACTAATAGGAAACCAATTTTTTAAGTACAAAAAGGGCAGTAACTCTTCCCAAACTTGGTGGATAGTATCTCAAGTCAAACTTGACCTGTATTCTATTATCCTATGCTTATCTGCCCAATATGAATTGAATCCATCCACCCTTTCAAGAGTTAATGATTGGAAACCAAGTTTTTAAGTCGAAAAAAGGCAACAACTCCTCCAATAATTGGCGGATTGCAACTGAAATCACGATTGGTTTGTATTTTAATATTCTATGCTTACGTTCCCAACATGAATTGATTCCATCCATCCTTACAAGAGTTATTAATTGGAAATAAAAAATTAAGTCAAAAAGGGCCATAAAACATCCAAAATAAGGTTGATTGTAATCCAACTAGACCTGTATTTTATTATCTGATACATATGTGTCCAATATAAACTGAATCCATCCATCCTTTCAAGAGTTATTGATCTGAAACCAATTTTTTATGTCGAAAAAGGGCCATAACTCCTCCAAAAAGAGGTGAATTGTGACCAATATCAAACTTGACCTGTATTTTATTATCCTGTACGTATGTACCCAATATAATATAAAATTGAATCTGACCCATCCCTTGAAGAGTTACTGATTGGAAACCAACATATGGACAGGGGCAACACTTTATGCCCTTTCATCATTTTTCGAATGGCAGGGCATAAAAAAACAATGGCAGAGGTGTATGCACAAATAATTATTAGAAACATATACCAGATAGTTTTCAGCATCCATGAAACCTTCCTCAAGGATTCTCTCTGGTTCATTACATCCACCTGGTAATGATGGATCCCACATCCAGAATAAATACTCTAATAACTTCTTGTAGTTCACATTCCTGTGATGTAAAACACAGGAGTAAGATATATGAAACAAAGAACTCAAAGGTCAAACAAATTATCAATATTAGCTTTTAACTAAAACAACAATGATCTTGTTTATACAAACAATAAAAATATGAGATTTTCAAAAAAGCAAAGTATCACAATATTACATGAACTGTTTTGTTACTCATCCCATCTGTGATTCATTGTTTTCCATGGCATTCTCATTAAATTGACATCACTGTACACAGTAGATATACTGAGTAACTTACATTGAGATCACTGAACAGAGTAAATACACTGGGTATATAATAATAATAATAGCGATTTTTACAATGTGTAGATAATACAAACAGTGATTTCAACAATTCGCAAACATTTCCATGCGCCAATTTGCAAACTTTTTGACATGCAATATTATCCACTTATACAGTATATAACACATTTTATTGACTGGCTATATGTGATAAAACTGATATACAACATAGTTTTAAATGACAACAGGAATGACTTTATTGTAGCATGGCAAGATATATAACTGACAGAGAAGCATGCAATATTACGATGATAAACAAGTAATATGAAAAAAATTCAGATCTAAAATATTCAACATGACATCATTTTTGTTTACCTGTTTGATATATAATACTCTCCATCAGCATCATCCACTATAGACTGGAGTTTCTCATCAAACCGTGATCTTAATGTACGATTGTGAAGGCGGACAATGCGGCGCACCTTTATACCAACAATGCCAAGCTCTCGAAAATCTGCTGCACAGAACCTTGAGAGAACCAAGTCATGGCAAGAAGTAAACCTACGATGAAACAAAATAGATGCATAATATTAAGTTAATGTGTTCAATTGTTATATACATATATCAATAATTGGTACCACTTTCTCTTCAGAGACAAGCTATTACTATGAAACAGACTGGTACCACTTTCTCTTCAGAGACGAGCTATTACTATGAACCAGACTGGTACCACTTTCTCTTCAGGGACGAGCTATTACTATGAACCAGACTGGTACCACTTTCTCTTCAGAGACGAGCTATTACTATGAAACAGACTGGTACCACTTTCTCTTCAGAGACAAGCTATTACTATGAACCAGACTGGTACCACTTTCTCTTCAGAGACGAGCTATTACTATGAAACAGACTGGTACCACTTTCTCTTCAGAGACAAGCTATTACTATGAACCAGACTGGTACCACTTTCTCTTCAGAGACAAGCTATTACTATGAACCAGACTGGAACCACTTTCTCTTCAGAGACAAGCTATTACTATGAACCAGACTGGTACCACTTTCTCTTCAGAGACAAGCTTAATTACTATGAAACAGACTGGAACCACTTTCTCTTCAGAGACAAGCTATTACTATGAAACAGACTGTGTTTTCTCCACATAAAATAAATTTGCATAAACTAAACTTCTAGATAACTAACCACATATCTGATGGAGATCCTTCCTCAAATCTAACATTACCACCTGATTCAAGTTCTACAACCATTCTATTCATCAATGCATTTGCTGTCTCTCTGAATCTTGTTACTGTATCTGTATAAAATGTCTCTATCCTGCAAATTACAGAAAACATTAGCATATTCTAATAACTAGACGTGTCCATAGGACATGGATGTCATCACCATGGGTTTTTTAAGCGTTGTTGATCAGAAACAATTTTTTAAGTAAAACTGGGCCATATTACTCCTTCAAAAATAGATTGTGAACGAAATCGAAATTGACCTGTATTTTATTATCCTATGCTTATATGCCAATAGTGAATTGAATCCAAACTTCCTTTAAAGAGTTAATGATCAGAAACCATGCACAGACGGACACACAGACGGGGAAACACTTTTTGCCCCTTTGCCATAATTCAAGTTGCAAGGTCATGAAAAGTTGTATTTAAGCGCTCGTTACACACACCTTAATGTTAAAGCTCTTTAATTTTCCATTATCTAGACTTTATTTTACTCATTAATACAGTCGAAACCCGTTATGTTGACATTATAGGGACCTGATAAAATATGTTTTAGTTTTGTGTTCTTGTTTTTCGGGTTTAATGCCCTTATTTAATCATATACGGCCACTGGCTGAATTTATAAGTTTTACTGAAATTGGTAAATATTCGCTGCGACAGTTATCAATTAGCTTGCAAACTACGATGTTACTTTTATAAACCAGTTTTAAAAACTGTGAACAAATTAATTGCGACACAAACAATAGGTCGAGATAAATTGTTAATCTCTTCACAGTCAATTGACACCTTTTCAGTTTCAATCACGTCGCACGGATGTCAACACAAGCAAGTACATTAAGGTGTGAAAACACTCTTAGGGCCAGAGAAATCACGTCAACATAGCCGAAATTGTCGACACAGAAATTTCGACATATAAATCATTTTCCTTTTACAATATTTAGCAACAGAAATGGGGACTTTACAAATATGTCAACTAAACCGGAATGTTGATATTACCGATGTCAACACAATGAGTGTCTACTGTACAACATAATTTCAGTTAATCCAAATCTACATCCTCAAAATAACATTAATTGATAAACAATTGGGCCACATTGGCGCTGTATTGCTCACCCAAGTACTATTTTAATAATAAATACAAACATTCTAACCAGGTTATATGTAGAAAAGTTGAGTTTTAACTCGATGATGCTATTATTTTACATATAGACATAGTGTTTAAACCCACATACCAGGTTCGAATTGGACTTAGATATCATATATACAAACATTTAGGCCATGTTTCATGCAGATCGAGTAAACAGTGTGATCAGAGAGAAAATGAGGCCTATAGAGAGTAAACAAGATTTCTGTATAAGTCAGCCTTGTGTCCTGATGTTTAGTTCAGTCATACAAGCATTTGATTACACTCCCATAGCATTCCTGGTATTTTATGGTTAACATTTCTACATCCAATCACAAGAAATAACGCTTAACAAAATGTTAGACATTTTGTGTTCATTTTTTTGTGTTTGATAATACTTACAAAGCGACAGTAGTATTCCACAATAAAAAATTCAGTCGTAATTATTATAAATGTAGAAAAAATACTTACTCTGCACATCGTTTATCCCATTTACTCACACGTTCTTTTATCGCAGCTAGCTTTGTATTATAGTTTGTTGAAGAATTCAACTTCTGTAGATTTAACTGTAAGAAACAATACTTTAGTTCTTCAATCTGTCAAAATGAGAAGCATTACAGCATTTCTCTAGATTATAAGAAAAAAATGATGAATTCTTATTATTTGAGATTTTTCTCATCAGATCATCAAAATTAATCATTGTAACAGTAAAATACAATGACCATTACTGCACAATTTCAGGTAGTGATGCACACTTACAGCTTCACCTCAGTAATACTGACAAGAGGGCCATGATGGCTCTATATCGCTCACCTGACTACACTGCCATTCGTATTTACAAAATAATAATTCATATTTACCAAAAAATAAGTTGTTTTTACGAAATAATAATTCGTTTTTACAATAATAATTCGTTTTTACGAAACAATAAGTCGTTTTTACGAAATACTTTTTCTTATTGCCGAAATAATAATTCGTATTGACAAAATATAAGTCGTTTTTACGAAATAATAATTTGTTTACAAAAAAATCATTCGTTTTTACAAAAATATAATTTGTATCAACCAAATAATAATTCGAACCACCTAAGGATCATTTCTGCAAAATTTGCTCAAAATCTATGCTCAGATGAGCTAAAAACTGGTATGTAATAAAACTGATTATGTGACTGCAACTGTTTTTATTTCCATGCTACCACACGCTTGTAACAAATGTATATACATACACTGGCTACTGCGCAGTCATTTACCTGGTCCAGAGAAACAGTTTTAAACTTGTATCATTTTAAGAAAGCTTGAATTTGTCCTGAATTCCATATCAGGTGGTAGACATGGCATTCAATGGCACAATATGCCACATCATTTGAGATTCTGACCATAAGTGTCAGACATGAAGACTAAAAAAGTTATGTAACAAAACCAGCCCAGGATTCTGGCATTCATGCTGTTTTACTGATCAAGGTTATTCTACCAATTTTGTAAAGGGTCACCAAACAAGAGGCCCAAAAGGGCCTGACACTTTACTGGCTACATTGGGCATGTGGAACTTTGGTAAGCGTTTTTTTGGACAAGACAACTTTATTTCCTATATAATTCTATAGAAAACATGTGACCTCCTGGACAAGGCAGGTTTTGACCACTGGGGTATAATTACACCAATCTTGGTAGGACACCACTAAACAATGCTACCCTACAAGTAACAAAAGCCCTGGTCTTATGGTTCTGGACAAGGAAGATCTTCCAAGATATTACCATGTTATTCTATAGAAAACCTATGATTCCCAGTGCAAAGCCAGTTTGACCCCAAGGGACACGATTTGAACTATCTTAGTAGGGATAATTAGACAGTGCTATATACTAAATATGAAAGCTCTGGGCCTTATGGTTCTAGACAGGTTTTCCATTTTAAAATCTATTTGCTTAGCTCCTGTGACCTATTCATACAACAGACTGTAACCATTCAGTCCTAGTTAAAGGGTAAATCACAAAATTTCACCTGAGCCTCTGGCTCTGATGAGCTAAACATAGAATAAGTATGTCTCAAAAGTGGTAGTTTGAGATATTTCATGAAATTAGAGCTAGGTCTAGTCAAAAGCACATAATGTACCCCTTTATAAGGATAAACCCTTAAATACATTACAAACGACTCTAGATTCAATTGTTCATATTAAGACTTCATAATGATTTCTGTGGCAACAAAGAATTTGAGCAGCTGAAACAACAGAGTTAGTAAAAGGGTTAAAATATATACCTAATATTAAACTACATACTATAGTTAATACAACATCAGATGACATCAGACAAACTGTCACAAATTTTCGCAAGTATTTTGATTTATACTCAACATATCCTAGATTTGATTTTATGTGTATCACCATTGCATGGTCTATGTGTATTACCATTGCATGGACTATGAGTATTACCATTGCATGGACTATGTGTATTACCATTGCATGGACTATGTGTATCACCATTGCATGGACTATGTGTATTACCATTGCATGGACTATGTGTATTACCATTGTATGGACTATGTGTATTACCATTGCATGGACTATGTGTATTACCATTGCATGGACTATGTGTATTACCATTGCATGGACTATGTGTATTACCATTGCATGGACTATGTGTATTACCATTGTATGGACTATGTGTATCATCATTGCATGGACTATGTGTATCACCATTGCATGTACTATGTGTATCACCATTGCATGGACTATGAGTATTACCATTGTATGGACTATGTGTATCACAATTGCATGGACTATGAGTTTTACTATTGCATGGACTATGAGTTTTACCATTGCATGGACTATGTGTATCACCATTGCATGGACTATGAGTATTATCATTGCATGGACTATGTGTATCACCATTGCATGGACTATGTGTATCACCATTGCATGGACTATGAGTATCACCATTGCATGGACTATGTGTATCGCCATTGTATGGACTATGTGTATCACCATTGCATGGACTATGTGTATCACCATTGCATGGACTATGAGAATTACCATTGCATGGACTATGTGTATCGCCATTGCATGGACTATGTGTATCACCATTGCATGGACTATGTGTATCACCATTGCATGGACTATGTGTATCACCATTGCATGGACTATGTGTATCACCATTGCATGGACTATGTGTATCACCATTGCATGGACTATGTGTATCACCATTGCATGGACTATGTGTATTACCATTGCATGGACTATGTGTATTACCATTGTATGGACTATGTGTATTACCATTGCATGGACTATGTGTATTACCATTGCATGGACTATGTGTATTACCATTGCATGGACTATGTGTATTACCATTGCATGGACTATGTGTATTACCATTGTATGGACTATGTGTATCATCATTGCATGGACTATGTGTATCACCATTGCATGTACTATGTGTATCACCATTGCATGGACTATGAGTATTACCATTGTATGGACTATGTGTATCACCATTGCATGGACTATGAGTTTTACTATTGCATGGACTATGAGTTTTACCATTGCATGGACTATGTGTATCACCATTGCATGGACTATGAGTATTATCATTGCATGGACTATGTGTATCACCATTGCATGGACTATGTGTATCACCATTGCATGGACTATGAGTATCACCATTGCATGGACTATGTGTATCGCCATTGTATGGACTATGTGTATCACCATTGCATGGACTATGTGTATCACCATTGCATGGACTATGAGAATTACCATTGCATGGACTATGTGTATCGCCATTGCATGGACTATGTGTATCACCATTGCATGGACTATGTGTATCACCATTGCATGGACTATGTGTATCACCATTGCATGGACTATGTGTATCACCATTGCATGGACTATGTGTATCACCATTGCATGGACTATGTGTATAACCATTGCATGGACTATGTGTATCACCATTGCATGGACTATGTGTATCACCATTGCATGGACTATGAGTATTACCAATTTGCATGGACTATGTGTATCACCATTGCATGGACTATGTGTATCACCATTGCATGGACTATGTGTATCACCATTGCATGGACTATGAGAATTACCATTGCATGGACTATGTGTATCACCATTGCATGGACTATGTGTATCACCATTGCATGGACTATGTGTATCACCATTGCATGGACTATGAGTATTACCATTGCATGGATTATGAATATTACCATTACATTGCACCAGACACTAAGAATGAATAGTTCAAATTTGGGTCTAAATAGTGTTACCACATTAATAAACATGAAATGCAGGGAAAGTGACTGTGCAAAGATTGCCTCCTTATTGCCTGGACTTTCAACATAGTTTGAAATTCAAGTTACACAAGTCTTAGAAACTCAACAGTCATAAAAGACTAGTTTGCATGCAGTTATCTTGATGTAAACACATTATTGGATCTGTTCAATAACTTTATATTGCTCAACAAAACAAGTTAAGGTTACAATGATGATTAAATGTTATAAATATGCATGTGCATATGGAAGTGAATTCCTTCTTTTATTGATATAAATACAAATAAGATAATCAGTAGGATTTGTTTCTTAAATGCTTTTCAGTAAAGCTACAATAAATGTTTTGAAAATATAAAATTATAATTATATAAAAATATAAATCCTCCCCTATCCCCCTTTTTTTAATGATAATCTTGCAATTAATTTATTATGGCATTAATCTCCATATACTAAACATGCAATACTAAGTTGTGAAGGAGAATAGTAATATCTAAGAAAAAATTCAATCATACATAACTCGGCCTAACTCCCAAAGTTACACTAGCAAAGACAATGTATAGTTCAGCCATGTTCTTAGCTGTTTCCGACATAGTGGAATACATAAAGCATGACTAAGCTTCAAGTTGCATTGCATTTTAGGCTTACTGATTATTTGATGGAAAAAGTACAAACATTTTTACAGCCACATAGAAAGCATGCCAAGTCCTTTACACCTGGCAACAATATTAGTTTTGTCTACAACACCAATGTAAAGACAATGAAATCAAGAAGCTTGCAGACAAATACACAACAGTAACAGATAACAGCCATATTGGAGAGAACTGAAATACCAGTTTATGACAGTGCCTGAACATAAAATCTTAGCTGATTGGGACAATTTTAGTTATTCTATTACTCTGGCTAAAATGGTACATAGACCTATTAATGGCTCACTTCGTTTGACTATTTCCGAAATACTTCATTTATGCAAATGAAATAGGCATCTAAAATCAGGATGATTTGAACTCTAATTTTTCACAGTTCCTTCTGCATATTGATTGTTATCTGTTACATGGAGAAAATAATGTTTGAAACTGGGGATTTATTCAAGTAATTCAGGGTCTAGTAATATTATGAAGTGATACATGAATATACGAATATAAAAGACACAAAGGTAGATAATACATGCAAGTAGAAATTAATACAGGTTAGTAATAGGATATATTTATATATTACATCAGCAGAATCATTTTTAAAGAAAATATATTTTTCGGATATAACTTCAGTCTTGTAGTGAATACAAAGTGTAGCTTTGAAAAATTAGTAATTCATCTGTAAGCAAAGGCAGAAAATGAGTCTGCTATGTGAAGAAATTCTGTTGGATAAGGCCAACTGTAATAATATGTGCACTTGCCTTAAATTGTTGCAAATTGTTGCAAATCACTTTAAAGAACCCTGTCAGAGAATGACTTAAAAAAACTTAGGAATGAAAGTACCAAAATGTCTAGTTAACAACTGTCCCAGAACTTTTACAGAATGTCATTTGTCTTAAGTGTATGTACTTTTATTATAGTGACCTCATTTGTTTTTGTATAAACCATAATTCCAACAACAGGGCCACAATGGCCCTAAACTGCTCACCTGAGACCATGACCCTTGGCACTCATGGTCTTTAAACAACCAACATCGCTTGAAGGAATTCAGAAGAGGGTCACCCAAGAAACATTACTGTGTCATTCTTTTGAAATCTGAGGCCAGCTGAGTTTCTGGGCGGAAGGTTTTCAAAGTTTGTCCTTTTTGGTTGACCAGAGTTGACTATGACATCCAGATTCCTGTATTGATCCATTTTATTTCAAGGAAACCGGAAAAGGACAACCCAATTATTCATGTGGAATTATTTTGAAAATGGATCAATGGTTTTTGACAAGAAGATTTTTAAGTTCTCACTACATACCTATACAGGAAAGTGACCCCCGTACCACAGGAGATTATCACAAGTTCTTTCCCTTTATCTCATCTAAGGTTCTCTCCCTTTGCATATTCTATAGAATATGTATTTATACAACAAGGAGTCCGATGACCTGTAACCTACTTTTGCAACAAACCGTTTGAGCGTCGCTGTACAATTTCCAACCTCTTCTGTAAGTGACGTCATTTCCAGAAAACATCACATGTGATGTCATAATTTGCAAGCAGGAAACAATATTTGCTTCATTCAGTCACTTCGTTTTCATAATTCCATATGGGGCAAATATTGCTTACTGACAGTATACGGTGACGTCACATGAGACGTTTTCTGAAAATGACGTCACTTATAGAAGAGGTTGGAAATCGTACAGCGGCGCTCATTTGAACAACTGAATATGAAAGAGGACCACCATTCCAGTGAAGTTCGATCAGAATTGGCCAAGCGGATAAGGAGAAGATATCATTCGAAGAAATTGTTGACAACAGACGCAGGCCGATGACAAAATGGACGTTCTACTGTAGAAGTAATATTTCTTTTAGTCATCTCTTCAAATAATACTTTACATAAATTTACCTGTAGCATTTTGTCACAAAGCTTAATATTACCATGCAGAGATTAAAAACATTAATCTGTAGCAAGCACACATACAGTTACAAGAAGCCTAACAAATAAAGCTCATGCATAATTTGGGGTTATCACCTCGTTCCCGGAGATTTCTCCCGGAGAAGGGGTGCTTTTACGATCATTATCCGGATCCAGTCGCTCCTCTTCTTGCTCAATCTAGAAGTGCCATAATTAACCAGAATATTGTACATATTGATATTATTAATATATACTGTCAGAATATCAATCCATTTATGATCAGTCCACATTACAGCAATAACCGGCAAGCAGTCATTTTGAAAGATATTTTACTGAACAGACCTGAATAATGCAATGATTTTCCACCAGAGAGTCAACTGAGCATCGCAGATCTAACTGCTGTAATCTAAATCAACACTAGAAAGGTAAGTCCAAAATTTTACTGTAAACCGTATTTGTTCTATTTAACAAACCCAGCATGCTGCAAAACGGTAACATGGCACATATATTAGGGTCTAAAAAATGCAAATTTCAAATCTTATTAATAGCCACAAAGTTGTAAAAATTGAATTATAACCTTCATACTACGGCACGGAATATAAAAACTTGAATGGTCCCTAAATACAAAATATCAATGTGTTGGCATGACTAGATTGTTGTCAGGGCGTGTCTGAAGTAGATCACTCCATTAGATCCGCAGCATGCCAATGTCATAACCGCGATGTTATCAGATGTATTTAAAGAAAAAAATCATCCAGCCAAAAGAATTTCATATGACACTTAACTGACTTATTACCTATGTTTTCAGTCCTGATTTTATGTTTTGGTACGACCATTCCTTGCATGCCAATTCCCATACAAGTTTACCCTTGCACCTACTCAGAGCTAATGTTTTGTGGACTAGTTTTCCCGGGTTCTGTGCGGGGAGGCATTGCCCTATGTATTGCCTTTATTACTTTGTAAACTGTATTCATGCACCTTATGACTTAATGAACTACTTGATAACTTTGTGAAATATTTAATAACTTTTTAGGGAAAAATCCTATTTAGTAGTTTATTATGATGATGTGGAAATAAATTTGTTAAACATAAGCCAACTTTGTGATTAGGACCATTGCTTGCAAATAGTGGGACCTCTTGGGGCATTTTTGACTGATTGCTGTGTTATCTTTATTCAAAGACGACACAACACTAAAAAACTGTTCATAATAGTATAATCATTTAATTATGCGCTGGCAATTTATAAAAATTAGCTTTGCACTGATTTTTGTGGCAAGGTACATTCTCAAGAATAGCAGGGAGCATGTCAAATAGGGCGGGAGCATTTAATAGGACAAATACGGTATGTTTCTAACACAAACATGTTTGATTGTTACTGAGCATGGAACACCTACAATAAATGATGCATGTTTTTATTGCTACTAAATCAAGAACCAGTCAAGTATTAAATAAGTAAGCATAGATAGGCAGAGAGAGATATGTTTTAAAAGTGATGTAAAATAATGGTGCCAACATGACAACTTTAGTGCAGCACATCAAATGTAGCAAGGTCAATTTGCAGAAAGAATACTGCATTTATACCAATTCAGAATATACATATAAATAGTGCTCAATAAAGTACATGATGGAGATAAAATAAGATGCCAGTTTTAACAATAAATTAAAGGTAACACCGAGATGTAAGAAATTAAATCCTCATAATTTCAAGAATCTTGGCGAAAGATCACTTGACAATGTTAGATAACAGATATAATATAAATATAATATATAAGTCTATGAAAAAACATGTGACCCCTAGGGCAGGACCAATATTTACCCCATGGCAATATTTTGAACAATCTGAGTAGAGGTCATGTAACTATATTACATACTAAATAGGAAAGCTTTGGGCCTTATGGATCTGGACAAGAAGATTTTTGAATTTTTAAATTTTTAATTCTATATTTAGCTCCTGTGACCTACTTATGCAACAGACCATGACCATTACTATGAAATAGGATCACCAAAGCAGTCTTCACAATCATTTTTTTGAAGGACGTCCATTTTGGCAGACTGCTTGCAATTTCCACTTGCCCGAATTCACTTTCACTTGCCCGAATAAAATCGACCAACATGTGCAAACCTATTGCCCTCTCTTCTTGGAAGGGGGGAAGGGGGGGGGGGGGCATCAAAAATATACTTTGTTGAAAACATACTTTGTGGATATTTGTCCTTTCGCACTTTTCTACCTTGCAAACTTTACCACTTATACAGTATTGACAATTATATGAACTAAAATTGTGAATTAGATGGATGTTTATGTAATAAGAAGGGAGTTGAGACAGTGCCACACTCTAAATATCAAACTCTTTGTAATGGAACTGTCACAGGTAAGACAGGTGCAAAGAAACTTTATATGGAATAATTATCATGGAATATTTCACACATCACTGTGTCATAAGTCAGTTTAAACATGAACATAATTATATAAATATTTTGCCATAAAACATAACCAAGAATTAACTTTTATAACTATTTGACAAGGGAAATACATAGAGAATAATGCATAATGTACAAATATAATGCAACATTACAAAATCCATACAACATTAAGCCTGCCAAATTATAAAAATGCAAACAAGGCAATACATAATGTATTTCTGTATCAATTTTACTGAAAGTACTTATCATAAAATCAACAATATAACAACATAAACCATTACACTAACCTATCGTACATGAAGTAACAGGTCTTCTAAATGCACAGTTTACAAACTAATATAAAATATGAAAAAATACTTGTCATAAGTCCATGTATTTATTTATTTTTGTTATTATTTACCCATTCCAAAATAGATACCATTTTTTCTTATCTATCTATTGTTATATAGATACGCTTTTTTATGCGTCTACCACCTTAATGATATAACTTTCTTAAATTTAATTTTAAAATGAAAAATACACTAAATAACCAAATGATTGAATGCAGCAAAACTGATCATTAAAAGAGCGCTTATGGGATTCACAACCTCTTCTGAAAGTGACGTCTTTTCAAGAAAACGCAACATGTGATGTCACTATTGTTTACTCCATATGGTCACTTCGTTTTCATATTGCCATATGCGGCAAATATTGCTCAATGTCAGTACATGGTGACGTCCCATGTGACGTTTTCCGGAAATGATGTCACTTCAAGAAGAGGTTGGAATTCGTACAGCGGCGCTCAAATAATCACTAACTATGTACAGGATAGGAGTTCCTATTTAAACTTTGCTGACAATTGGCATTATAATACCCCAGAAACAGCAACTAACCACTGAAGATTCTAAACAAGTGTTCAAGTTACCCACTCACACAAGTACAACTTTACATATTCAGTTTTATTAATGGTTTACACACATTATGTAAATGACAATCAAGATAAAAAGGGTCAAATGATAATTCCAATACTTCATTAAAATAGCTTTTGCAGTAAAGGATGTATATAGTTTAAAAGTTGTTCAATAATCTCAATAGAGGGATATTGCAGTAATCAGTATGATTATGCCCCAGGCATAGAAATATTTATGCAGATATTGCTGCAAGGGAATAAGGGTTCATTATATTGTCAAGCAACAAATGAAAAAACATAATTCAATCATTTGATCAGTTTTAATGGCATGCAGCGTGCAAGCAGACCTAGGCTTATTATCTGGAGTACTTAGTGCTGAACAGTATTAGAGTTAAGTGTAATCAAACATTAAATAATTCATTAAGATTATCTAGAATATCTGATTCAGGCTCAACATTAGTTTTGAACTTCAGATATACAACCAGAATGTGTATATACTATTTACCTCTTTCATAGCACTTATCAGTGCTCGAAGTCTTTCATGAGGAAAGTTCAACATTTGTTGTCTATATGTATCCATCTTGGTGATCACTTGAGCAAGGTTTCGGAACAATGTACGTATACGCATGTTGTAATACATCTTCTTTTTCATCACTGTGGCCTACGATATACAATATTAATGCTAACTCAATACTTTACACAAAAAAATGATTTATATTTATATATACAAATGTAGTAATCAAAACTGTACAGCAGAAAGTATCTGTCTATCACATTCTTACACATATAGCATCAATATTATTGTGTACCATCATCTTGCTGGCAGGTTATATTTGTATATAGTTCATGATACATTTATTTCAAAATGCAGCAATGTTATTTTATATTTTTTTTTTTTTTTTTTTTTGATAACTTTTATTTTTCAAGTATTTTACAAAGCAGTGAACATACATAATTACATAATACAATTGTACATAGCAAAGTTGTCAGTTATCTTATAATTGTATAATGTACAGAAAATAATATACAGCGTTTATATTTTATATCAATCTATGTTTCCTTAACATTATAAACCATTAACCAACCATCAGGCATTTAGCGACTGTCTATCAAACTATCTTACGGTTCTTACCTCAGCAACTTCATTCATACTTTTACCAGTGACATCATACGTGTCAAGTTTAGTCAGTGATTGAAGATGGTAGAGCACATGAGTAGCATAGTTACACAGGAGACTGACAGGAGCTGGTGAATACAGGGGATCCTTCAAACACAAACTTTGCAATGTTGGCAATCTCATCAAATTCGTTAAATCCTAAAATAAAATGTTAACAACAGATTAGTTTACAGTGCTGATATATTGTTCCTATTGACATCAACCTAAATATACACTGAACAAATTGTCTAAACGTCCATCACATAAAATGCAATTTTATGACAAAGGTTTTTATGCATCAACTTAAAATTTGGCATTCTAGTATTATTCACTATCAGACTGTGAGCCTGTCGTATGTGGAAAGAACCAATCCTAACTGGGAGGCACAGAGAAGCTCAATTAGCATGGGCAAGGCCGTCATCTTAAGTTTACCAGAGTAGACTGAGCTAATGTTTTATTTGTGGATGAAAGCAGAATGGAGCTTCGTGGACCCGACTGGTGCGTACACATTTACCGACAGAGGGAAGATGGTAAGTAAAACATGTGTAAGTGTGTATAAAACAAGTTTGTGTATAATTGTTTCGGTTCTTATATTTTGACGAAATATCAAGTGAACATTTAGAAATTTTGTTCAGTGTAGTTTTGAAGATACCTGACATGTATTTTTCTGTTCTCTGATGGCTAAATACATGTAGTAGCTTCAAACCACCTAAATTTCATTTCATTAAGAAGATACTTTCTGTCAGTTTGATATTGAAAGGATTGTCCTACTTTGATTACCAACAGAGGCATTAGGTATCATAAGCAAACGTCAAAAACATTTTCATGGATGTCTCAAGTAGAAAGCATCACCTCAAGTAGCTTGTGCCACAATTCTCCAATCACAGGAATTAAATGTCTTGCAAAATACTGGTACAGTCAAACCTGTCTGTAAAGACCACACATGGGAACAGCAAAATGTGGTCTTTGTTTACAGGTGGTCTCTATTAACAGATTAAATATCATTGAAAATGGTCTGATGGGAGATAAAATTGGTGGTCTTTGCAGACAGGTTTTGCAATAGTGGTCTTTATATTCGCAGGTGGTCTTTAACACAGGTTTGACTGTATTTCAAATTCAACATGCTGAAAGATCTTTGTGTCAGCAAGGATGTCATTACTTATCAAATATATAAAC
This sequence comes from Mactromeris polynyma, assembly GCA_032209605.1. Lineage (NCBI taxonomy): Eukaryota > Metazoa > Mollusca > Bivalvia > Venerida > Mactridae > Mactromeris > Mactromeris polynyma. The sequence continues at coordinate 28,911,335 of JASFXZ010000002.1, read as the reverse complement.
AAAAGGTTATACTCTGTTTGCATAAATATGTTGCATCACTTTAAATGGAGTCAATGCCCAAAATATCAAATTTATTCCATATTTATAAATGGGACAATATTCTTTTTTGTTCTAACAGATGAAGAAAATAAACAACCTTTTAAATTCATTGTTATCAAGGAATCTATAGGTGTTAGCTATTTTTTACCTCTCATAGAATTCAAGTTTTTTTGTAATCAATAGAAAAATAGAACGGCTATAAAAGCATTACAGTACACATAGATTATTTACAACAGATAAGAGAAGCTATATAAATATTTAAAGCCTGATATAATCACATCAAGTTTTATGTTAATCCTTCGTCAGATTAAAACTAAAGTTGTGCACTTAATCCTAGTCAATTATGATACTACTTAAAGTTGATACAGAGTTCAGACAATCAAACTGGAGTAAAATCAAATTGATTAAAATAATAATGGCAACTATTCACTTGAATACTTAGTTTACAATTGAAGCATAATTTTATTTTTCTTGTATTTTGACCAGTTGTTATGATGTAGATGGGCAGAAACTTGCTCATTTCCAAGTTCACCGCATTCTCCTTGCATGGTCCATGGAATGCACTTGTATATTGACTAACTCAACAGAACTGCATGGACAATGTATGTTAATTGAGCATCTATGTGCAGTGTAGGGACACCCTTTTGTGATATGATTGGAGACAAGCCAAACAGTGTATGAAGGCTAGACACTTCATTCATATCTTTATGATTACTACAATTGCAATGTTAATGTTTGCTTATTATGCAGTCAGTCATATAACCTGAATTTTCAATTAAATGTTAAAATGGCATCCCATTCAAGTAAGAAATATTGACTTTAAAAACCTACAATAAAGCAACAGAAAACCCCTAATGGGTTTGAAACTGGGCCAATAATGATTTCATCAGGAGCTTGACAATATTATGATGAGATTTTAGCTAATTATAGGGGAGGATTTTTCACCACATAGCAACTTTATCAGCTAAATCAGCTCAATAAAGGACAAAAAAAATACTAATTTTGCTTAACAGAATCGATACAGAACCACAACCCAACATTAAAATGTATAAACAAGGTCCTGGGTTTTTCCTCATTTGTTCCTAATGTCCAACATTTTTCATAGTTCAAATTTCTGGGATTACACTGTATGTGGTTACGTTTTAGATCATGCAGCATATTAACAATTTCAATACAGACGAAGCAATACTCACCCTAAGTGATGAAATTTTATTGCCAGATAAATTGAGCTCCTCCAGTCTGTGACAAGAATCTAGCGTGTGCCCTAAAAAGAATACATTTGTCAGGAATTTCTTCACGGGAGATTGTAGCAATGTTATGAGGTCAGTTTTGACCCTTCTATAGTATATGTATATTCGAAATCAAAATGTTCGTTAATATCCCTAATTTTAAGTGTTAATTATGTTATAACACAAGGGAGAGTTTCACACGTATTAAAATGATAAGTGTCGATATTATTTTTTATTTATAATCCCTGGTATTCATACCATGTGAAAACAACCCTAGCAATGGTGTATTATTTCAATTGTTTAACATTTGCATTTAAACCAAACTTTTAATAGTTGTGATAATTAAATGCAACTGAATTTGAATATGTGTGAGTGACTGACGACCAATGAAATGATGCCATAACGGATGTGAAAAGATACTGTAAGATGACAAAATGTTTGGATATAATTGATATACTGTTTCAAGATTGTCCCCTGTTGGAACATGTAAAGAAGTGAAAAAAAACAAAAACATATGGGCAAAATGGATGCCTCTGCTATGGGCTTTTCAGAATGCTGAAAAGTGCCACAACTTCTCAAAAGATTGGTGGATTGTAACCAAAATGGAACTTGCCCTCTATTTTATTACCCTATGCTTATGTGCCCAACTCATCCACCCTTCAAGAGTTATTGATCAGAAACCAATTTTTCACATGAATGGATGCATGGACAGATGAACAGCAGTAACACTCTATACCCTATGCCATTTTTTAAATGGGGGGAGAGCATAAAAATGAAAGTTATCAATGCTCAAGCTTGACTGTATATACTATAAAAGGAGCCATAACCTACCAAAGAACATTGCTACAACCTCCTGTAGTTTATTTTATCATAATCTTAATGCAGGTCACATCTATATTTGTATTAAATGATCATAAAGAGAAGTTGCACCAAATAATGATTGGGTGGCACAGTGGTTGAGCGCCTGATTCCGGATCTGTTGATCAGTGGTTTGAATCTTGCCTTCAGCAAGATTGAACTGCAAATTTTTTACCCTCTGAATTAGGCACAAGTACTGGTCAGTGATACAGGAAGCAGTCATTGACAGTGATATTTAATGCTAGTTGTAATAACTTGTTTCACAAATTAATGAAAAATAAATGTGTTTGAACTACACAATGTGCAAGGATACCCAATTCATTGTACTGTACAAAAATGCATACAAAGATGTTAACTATGGTATATTTATAGGTCAAGTAACATTTGGAATGCAAGCATGTTGCAATAACAACCTACCTATTTTCTCGATTCTGTTCTCAGCAAGATTCAGTTGTTTTAATCTTGAAAGCTTTGATATGTTCTAAAAAAGTCAGCACATTTATAAAGGTTGTTAATGCAATAAATTTCATACAAGTGACCTTGTGTACGTAATGTTCTTTAATCAATATTTGAATTCTTGCAAATAATAATCTGTTTACTAATCAACATACAAAAACTTGAATGTGAATTAATACAACTGATTTCTTAGAAACTTTGATAAAGCAGTGTAAGCTTTCTTGCCATCTACCTCTGTCATAATATTATTTCATACATTGACGTAAGTTTATTGTTACTTTGATAACTCGAATGGGAGGTGAAATGTACAGAACAATAAATATTCTACAAAGAAAGCAAGTTTCTCCATAACAAAGAACTACATGCATAAGTGATGATAGAAGATCTGTAAAATGTAAAACCATATCTGCAAAACTACCATAATTAAGAGTCCTTGAGATAAAGCAGGTGCTTTAGAAGTAATACTGACCCTCGAGATCAAGTTTTACTGTAATTCAAATTATTTTATACTTGCATATACACATTAGATCTTTTGGAATAACAAGTAATAAAAAGCATCTTACATCAAGCATGTGGGTCATACTGTGGAAATGGTGCAAAGTGGCATTAGCTTGCGATAGGTGATTAATACGCAGCCACCTCAGAGTCATGTATTATTTTGAACATTTTAAATCCATATTTGATTTATCACATAGACCTTTATTACAAATTGTATCACTTCCACGTATGCTTAGAAGTTATATGCGCAAATGGCCGACACACTGGCAAGCTCTAAATGGTGACATTTCATTTCAGGTGTCATCTGATAATTATTGTTACTGTTAGCATTTGCATTAGATAGCAATTGTTGTAAAACTGATTGTTAGATAGACAATATAAAAATTAACACATCTACCAATGTCTCTAAATTACATTCATTATTTACCAATTAATCTTTAAACACAAGGTGTACACATAGAAAAATTGCCAAGTACAGTCAAACCTGTGTTAAAGACCACCTTCGAACAAAGACCACTATTGCAAAACCTGTCGACAAAGACCACCAATTTTATCTCCCATCAGACCATTTTCAATGATATTAAATCTGTTAATAGAGACCACCTGTAAACAAAGACCACAATTTGCTGTTCCCATAGGTGGTCTTTACAGACAGGTTTGACTGTATATATATGAGTAGGTCCAATAACACTTTGTGAAATAAATTTTATAATACAATTTGCATACTGATTACAATTCAGATACCGAGTCGAGCGTACGTATTCCCTCTGTATCAATACACTCACCTCAATATTGAGTATCTGGTTATGGTTAAGCCAAAGTACTTCAAGCTCTGTCAAATGATCCAGATTTTCTATCACTTGTATTTTGTTACTGTACAGATATAACTTCTGTAGATGTTTCACATGATTGAAATGTTCCAAACGCTGTAAATAATCACAAAGGATATTCAAGCTATAATAACTCAACAAAATGAAACACCTTTAGCAATAGAACTGGGCCCGTATTCACAGACGTTCTACGTCTGAATCTCAGACTTAGTCTAAGACATTATTACCGGTAATAACATATTAAAGACAGACTTGAATCTGTTGGTTACTCACTTAATACCATAGTTTATATCATAATGAATCAGACACTCTCATACATGACAAAATATCACTAAATCTATCCTAAATACTGATAGCTCAACAGATCAGTGGTCACAAACTAAAGTTTATTACCTTTATATCACATTCACAGATCCAGAGCTCTGTAAGTTTTGGCACATACATAAGACTTTCAATTCTCTGTAGTAAAGGTTGATTGATTATCACCAACTTCCGCAAATTTGGAAATAAATTCAGTCCAACCATTTTTGGATATCCCAAAAAAAAGATTTCCAACAAATCCACCTTGTTGCACTCTTCCCCACCATTTGCGACTTTGATAAAACTAACTCCATTGTTGGAACACTAAAACGCAAGGAAAGATTACATTAATATTACAGTATTAATCAAGTACAGCCAAGAAACTAAGCATAAAAAACATGAGTACAAAACATGCATACAACATGTTTCATACATAAAGCATCTTAAATTAAACAAGAAATATCTTGAAAAAAGATGGTCAGCGAAATTTGAAGGTAAAAATTTGTTGCGCAACATAAACAAATGCCGAGATGTTCCGATTGCTGGTCACTCCTGATCCAAAATGGATTTTGGTAAGGTAACGTACCCTTTAATCCGTGTCAAGGCTACAAACGTTGTTCGGTTGAAGAGAAATTGGAGGTTAACATAAGATATTATTGGTTTTCACAACACTGATATGCAAATAGTAAAACCATGTTAGTACGGCTGCGCTGAAAAAGTTCTCAAAGCAATCTCAAACTACATGTAGATGTGTCCATAGTACAAGGATGTCCCCTCTATGGGATTTTCAAGCTTAATTGACCAAGTTTTTTAAGTCAAAAAAGGACCATTACTCCTCTAAAAATATGTGGATTGTGCTTGAAATTGGACTTGACCTGTATTTTATTTTTCTGTTGAAAAGTCACAAACACAGGTATTTGAATAGCATCATATGTTTCTAGATGGACACGAGTGACTAGCAGATGAGAAAGGGGCTAGACTGTAAGACATTTATGTACATGACATCAGTGTCTACCATTATGGACATTGTCTACAGTAACAGAAAGGTCACACTATGGATCTGTTCCACAAGTTCTTACAGTACAATTAAACATGAAAAATACCAATGCACAGTGGATCCCTCGCTTGCTCAGTGATGAACAAAAACAAAGGTCAGCACATACCTACAGGAAATTCATACAGCATTGTTGACCAAAGGCATCAACTTCTTGGAATCACATAATGATTAATTTTTTTAACAGAAAATGCTCGGGTCACCTACACCAAGCAATAGTCAACATGACCTCTGGCAAGCAAATGTAACAGATTTTCTTTTTGTGGGACAATCTGAATTATTCTGGAGCAACCCCCCTACTTCCAATAAATTTATTGTTGCAGTAAAGTACAGAAGCTTCAATGTGTTGGGAAATGAGTAATCCATTCCAGACAGGGGTGCTGTTACATAAATGAAAAATAAAATATATGCATAGACATGACAAAGGTTAACCTAAATGAGTACACCTTACCACTTCCTTCATTATCTCATCCTCCTCTTCTTTACTCATACCATTCTTAGAGCGAGATGAAGTGGGTGGGTTTGTCCCTGACCCACCATCACCGCTCCGTGGTGTCTGGTCTGACATGACAGTGTCAAGAGTAATCTAAGAAATTTCAAATTTCATCTCTTTGTTCAAACTGAAAACAGATAGAAAGGTGTCATGAAGAGAAAACTATTCACAAGTTGCAATGATTGATTTAAAAATTAAAGTGATATTTTTGTTACAATTGTAACACCAATTTTCAATCAAGCACAATCATAAAATTTAAATATATCATCACATACTTGGTGTAAAGTTAGAATTCCTTATTGGAACAGAATTAATGTAGCTTTTCAGTCTACAATAAAAATACATCAATTAATGCTGTCCTGATGTAGTGTGTTAACTTTTATCAAACATGCACTGTAATGACACAGATTTTGACCATGTAAACAACATGTTTGGAATGATAATATTTGCACTGTTCTTTCAGCAACATGTACGCCAGCTTCCAACAATCCTAAAGCGATATTTCAGTTATCTAATTATAAGCTTAGACGTCGTCCCATGGTAATGTTATCAATGAGTTATGTCCAGATTATTTAAAAGTGATCACTACACTATTCATTTACATCAATTGTTGCCAAACTGACCTTACCATTTTACATGTGCACGTGGCTGTGATTTCCAAAGAAATGACAAAACCAGTTTATTGCAGTGGCTAATCTTGAGTTGACCAATGTTTAGGTCATCAGTAGCCTGTAGGTCAATCTCGTGGTGTATATAAACATTTACTTAACAAAAAATATAAATTGCTTACTAATGGGACCAAAACAAAAATACTGACTAAACTTTTCTTCCAAGTATATATTGGAAAGAGGTGTAATTGCAATTTCTATGGAAAGAAGATTACATTTCGTGATTTCAGAGAAATGAACTGGCTGTTTTTCGAATGAAGTTCACCATGACCTTGACCTCGAAAATCAACAGGGGGAAGCCACATCAACCTGTCATGACCAGGAGGCCAATCAAGTTTGAGGCCCATAGACCCAAGCGTTATTGAGCAGAAACCATTTGTCAAGTTAAAGTTACTGTGACCTTGACTTCTGACCTCAAAATCAATAGGGTTATCTACTTGTCATGACCACTAGGCTTATTCAATTTGAGAACCATTGGGACTCAAGCATTCTTGAGCGGAAACCAAAAACTACTGGACGCACCCCAGGATAGACGGAAAAGGTGATTACCATATGGCACCCATACTATACTGTGGGCACTAAAAGGCTAAATACTCAATATTGACCAACTGTATCCAGTGAGTGAGTCCGCGCCATTTTGGTTGTTTAATTCTTTATTGTATAATCTATAGTTTATCATTTATAGTAGCTGAATTATAGCTCTACATGATTATCTACCTTCCAATAATGTCAAACCCCTCTCAGTTATGTAAACATTCTGGTGCATCATACCTAAGAAGTTTTGCCAAGTTTTTGAAAAAGGGATGACAAATCTAATAATGTCTCGGTCAAATTAAAAAACTGGAGATAATTTTTTACAAATGGTGAAAAAATAATTATTTCTAACTGTCGTTTACATAAATTTACAATATCATTTTCTGTACATGCTTATGCTTGTACTTTTCTGATTACCTGTTATAACATCAATAGGGTATATAAATATAAACTTTTCAACCGAACCTGCACAGTTTTGGCTGACATATTATAAACCGTGTGACTGATAAGGGATCTGTTGATATTGAGAGTTGGGATTACGATTAACATGATAATGAACTAGTTTTGTTATTGTTTCTATTATATAACTCATTGCTCTTAGGCAGGTGCAGGATTTTCCGCGTTTTTCCTTGACTTGTATTTTGTTTATAACTTGAGGTCATCTGAGTCACCATGTATACAACTATACATGTACTTAAATACTAAAAGGCATTTTTGTTGACCCCGTCTGCGTTTTTTCACATAACAGCCGACGCTATTTTATCCATTCAACACAAAAAAATTGTACGTAACAAATTAGTTCATTGGTAGATCTATACGCTGACAACAACCTGAATCACATTAGATTTTACAAAACAACTGCGTGCCTTATGGTATTTCATGCTGCGTAATATTCACTTATCATGACGATTGCAAACGATTCACACATTCGTACCCAAAGTAATGAGAAAATAGCAGCAAACAGTATATATGCTGTTTTCTCATATATTCCTGCCACTAAGCAGAATTTTAGTCATGTTAATTACAATGCACTGTTTTAACTTACAGATTTTTCATTGATTCCCATGCAAACAACATTTTTGCTAACCAAATAGAGTCTAAAGCAACTCTATTATATTTTGTTATGGAACATACAGAAGTCAGTCATCTCAATTGTGTGGAAGCTTTCTCCTTAAATTCAAAATTATTTGTCACTAAACGTGCCTCTGGGAAATCTGCATCGTTCTGGTTTATAAACATTTGTTGATGTAAAAAAGATGAGGCAATTTCATGATGAAATATGATGCTTACCAGGCTATTTTACAGTGGCCAGTTACTAACTCTTTTTGAAATGAGTTATATATATATATGCTAATATAGTGGTATTTGGTCTAACGTTAGTATAGTTACAGAAACTGCAGAGTAATCGTAGGCTACTCAGTGTTTAATGTACATAATTATGGGAATCCTTTAATCCTAGAAAGCAAGTCTAGGATTACGGTTTCATACACTAGCCACTGTCATCACATAATCACGCCTCATTTTAATTTGACAACACTTCAACATAACTTTTACGTAAAAGCCCGAGGCAATGAACTAATTTAATTACGATCATTTTTTTTTTCAAGGGCATCCCTTATCTTGGCAAGCAGCCACATGCGGCTAATTGTAAATACATGTTGATAATCTACATCTTTTCATATTCCTCCACCATCCTGTATAATTTATAGACCTAATCTATTCTCACCTCTACACACTTAAAAGAGAGAAAAATCATCTGAAGACATTTCCATTATATTTAATATAAATGCACCTTATTCCAACCATATCAGAGATTGTACAACTACAGTTTTATAATTTATACAGACAATACACAACTAAAATAAATCTTATCACTGTAAATCTAGAGAATTAAAATAAATAACATGATGATATTTATCATGCCACATAAAGGGAATACAAAAATAAAATAAAAGTTTTGATGGTAAAAACAACAAAAAGGAACCAATTAAATTATTATGTTATAATTTTCACGTAAATAAATGTGATTGAATAAAAATGTTGTTTTTTAAATTTATAAGGTTGGCCTTGGATTATGCATTTTTGTTGTTTTTCTTGTTGTAATTACTAAAATAGGTCAATATAATTTAGTAGTTTTAATTGAATGTTTGGCCATATATATTATATTACACCACGTTAAACAATGTTAACTCCAAGATGTGATGTCATTTAAAAAACTGTTTTATTTTATCAAAGACCTTTAAATGCCATGGTATTACTATTAAGGTCTTTGATTTTATTTACCACTAAATCATGCATTTAAAGCATGTCATCAGTGTTTGTTAATGACATAGTGGAAATATATTTATACTGATATTATATTGATCATGCATGTTTGTTGTTTTTCTTGTTGTTATAACTTGAATAGTTTGATATAATTTAATAGCAGTTTGATTATCAACTGAACGTTTGACCATATGAATTAAAACATGTAAATAAGGCACGTATACATATCACATCAATAATTTATCATATTGTGTGACTATTTATATCATCATGCTACGTCATTCATGTACATGACAATATTTATAATACTTGGCAAGTTATCCAAATGCCCAGGTTAAAAATTAAATAAATTGTTCTGAGTAATAATCAAGTGCATTGCGTATTGTCAGTATAAAACGGAAGACACATATATCACTAAATTGTGACGATCAATTAATTGCAATTTCATTGTAATTATTTTCTGAACAATTAAAATTGTTGATTTTGTTCAACAAACAACAACACATGAAACAAAACCCATTATATTATAATCTGCAACAAACACTTATTATTAGCATTTAATTACTTCATGGACCAAATACCACGGACATATATATGTCCGTGCAAATACTATGTAAAATACTTGCACAATTTTTATGTTTTTAATTTTATAACAACAAAATCATTGTTTTATTTTTAAAGTAAATTATTTTTATTTACTTAAACATCATAATTATATATATTATATTATATATAAAGTAGGGGTTGAAACGTCCAACAGGAGGGGGTCGAATTTCTTGAATACAGGGGTCGAATTGACAAGGGGTCGAAATGTCTAACGAATTTACTAGGGGTCGAAATGTCCTGATAGTGATACCGCAAAAGTGACCGATTGGCCGCAGATTAGGGATGTCCGTGCTTTAGCCAATCAAAGGACGGTACGAAATGACCAACGCAAGTGTTAGACTTAAACAATGCAAGGGAACTGTATCAAATTTTGGAGATCGAAAATCGACTGCAAATTTAGATAGAATTTAAAGGCATCTAAATTCCAAGTTATGACAGTCACGACTCACGTTTGACATGAATGTGTACGCGATACGCTATGACTATCCTCCATCCGTCCGATATTTGTTACTGATATACGGAATTTTAGGCCATAAGTGAATTTAAATGACGTATGTAAATCAAATATCTTACCAAAACTTATAAAATAAATCCTATCGAATACAGACATTGTTTACAGAGTGGTCCTCCATTATTGAAGCGGAATAGAAGCCAGCCATTGGCCAATAAAATCATAAGCTTGACCTTATATCTATGACAACAATGGCAGGTGCCCTCGCAAGCGTCTGAATAACCAATATGGCGGCGCCCTTGATCCGGAATGATACAATCTGATATATTGGTTTTCTGCAAAGACCTTTGTTTTCTGGCAACTTGTCTTGAATCATGAACATTAATTTGCTTTATTGAAAGTGAATGAATCAAACATCACTGGAGGTTTTATACTCAAATCCATAGTTCTTTAAAAATCCACATGTTTTATTAGATTTCGCGATATGTTTATATATGTAATGTCAAGGGTAAGCCCGAGTGCTTCCTGCTGGTGAAAGAGACTGCGATTTTCCCAATGCAAAAGCATGGGTGCGAACGATATTGTAAAAGGAGATCTGGTGTGACCGCCTATGTCAGAACATGACCATTTTAAACCACGTTATAAAATGTCTGTCATGTCTGTGGCTGGTACCAGGTCAGCACCCATGCAACATTCTGTAAATGAGACAAGTATTGATCAGTAATAGTCTTAAAGATGTATCTGGTCTATCTGAACATACACTATTTGAACAGGATTCTATCCAGTAATTGTTGTACATAAGAACAATTGCAACATATACCCATTCAAGAAATCTTTTTAATCATGTTGCATACAAACAAAACTTGTAAAAAACACCTGTAAATACATATTGAAAAACTGGAAGATTACTAAATAATTGATGTTACATTTTTATCAACACATACAGAGGAATACGTCCTATGTGTATTGTTTGATAATGCATATTTATTTATGTTTTATGGAAAAATTGCTATGCTACTAAAGTCAAACCTACACAGACATTTATTTGACATTTTGATTTTACCTGGAGAATGTTGCAAATCATGACCTTATGAGACTAAAGTGCATGGCATAGAAAATACCAATATGATTGTGAGTACTTACATGTTCCAGCGTACTCGCACTTCAGGAATTGCAGGAACCAGTTTGAAAATTTATGGGATCCACTATTCAACTTTTATTGAACTCTAAGAGAACGACTGATGTGAAACAAAGAAAACATTACTTTATTCTATTTTCAGAAATAGATTCAGAATGGGGCTATCAACTATCATTGACTCCTTAAAGGACAACCCCTATTTTGGAGCTGGGGCTGGATTGTTTGGCATGGGTATGGTAGCTGCTGTTGGCCGGAAATCTCTTCAAGTAGGAATGATTATGTTTCGTAGACATTGCATGATTACTCTGGAAGTACCAAGCAAGGATAAGAGTTATTATTGGTTATTGCAATGGATATCTACGCATGGAACTAAAACACAGCATCTTAGTGTTGAAACCTCGTTCCACCAATCAGATGCTGGCAAAATTTCAACTCGTTACGACTTCATACCAAGTCCTGGTAGTCATTTTTTCAAATACAGTAGACATTGGATAAGAGTTGATAGAAATCGTGAAAAACAAATGGTGGATATGACTAGAGGTGTTCCTTTTGAGACAGTTACCTTAACATCATTAGGTCGTAAGCGTGATGTGTACTTTGAAATACTTGAAGAAGCTCGTAAAATGGCCCTTCAACTTCAAGAAGGTAAAACTGTTATGTATACTGCAGTTGGGCCGGAATGGAGACCGTTCGGGTATCCCCGACGTAAACGTCCATTAAGTTCTGTTGTGTTAGACCGAGCTGTATCAGATAAATTAGTGACAGACATCAAAGAATTCATTGGTAATCCTGAGTGGTATATGGATAGAGGAATTCCCTACAGGCGTGGTTATCTACTGTATGGACCTCCAGGATGTGGGAAAAGTAGTTACATTAATGCTCTTGCAGGTATTATACTGGTGCATTCATTTTGTTTCACTATTATTGTGTGTATTAATCAATCAATAAGGCAAATCCTAGAAAAGTCTTCCAACATTTTCTACCTCATCTAACTCGGTCAGAATAGTTGTAATAAAATTCACGTTAAGATTACAACTGGGTCATGTGTGGTCACTTTTGTACCTGATTTACATATGGCCTGGGCTGGATATTATGCTCTGTTAAGTGAAAGTGTTGATATTTCTAGTACTAAATGGATTTAAGTGCTTTCTAAGTGCTTAATATATTCATTATGATCCTCTTTCTTTGAGATTTGAGTGTAAACTGGAGATTGTAAGTGTAAGAAATTTAGTGCTGAGTGTAGAGTATTATAACTGTTTCCATCATTCTCGGATTTACACCTTCCAACAAAATGGATGCAGAGAATTCATGGTATCTTGTAAACATTTTAATCTTCTTCACACTCTCAACATCAATATTTGTACAAAACAAATTCTGAGCGCAGAGTGCTGAGTATGGATAAATACTATTGGGCCTTGGGGCCTTTTTCACAAACATTAAAGGACTAAAACTCAGACTTAGATTTACACTGTTGCCAATTTTATTAAAATCTGTATTGTTACAACAATATAGGGGGAAAAAAGAACACTTAACATTTTAAAGTCTGAGTTTCAGTCATAAATTGTTTTTGACTGAGGCCCCTGACAGTTGTAGTAGCCTTAAAAAGAACCTAGATTAAGTTCAATAAGGGTCATCTCAAGTCAGATCTAAGTCATCTGGTCAAATCAGAGTGAACTCTAGCAACTTCATTTTTCATCTTGTTTATTCATATTCACATAAAGTTATGTTTTGAGGAACACGAAAATCGGTCAATGTAGCTACCAGGATTCGAACTCATAAACCCTTGGTCAGGTGGTATTTTGGGTCAGATAGGAACACTTGATCTGGCCTTAAAATAGCAAGAATAAATTTATCACCAGTTAGCTGGTAAGGCATCATTACTCCTCAATGTTGATATCGTTTGAATGAATGAGCCTCTCAACTTTTCCAACTTGTGTTAGGTGACCTTGATTAGTGATTAAGGGTCAGTTTGGTTCCATTGTTTGTCTCCATATCATATCATAAATTGTGGTATCCAAAACTACAGGTTGTCTGTTCAGCAAATTGTCTGAGCATATCTGAAATGCTTTTCACACTAAACAATGGATTTAACTTATCTTTGAACTGTCAGCTCCATTCTAGTTATCATACTATAATTAAGCCATTTTACTGAATAAATAAATCTAAAATGCCACTTGAAGTTGATTTTTGGTGATTTTGCTAAATACATGTATTGTATTTGACATTGATTAAGTCTCCGAAATGTCTGATCAATGAAAAGAACAATCTTATTTGGGCTATAAATCTGTACATTTGCTGCATCATTCAAACTTGTCCTGATGATGTTTGATATTGTGGTATTGGTTAATAGGTCTTAATATCAGATGCCTTGAATTTTGGTTACGATAGCTTATGCATGACATTTTGATTGTTCTTTTTATAGCATTGGCAGTGACATCAATACAATTTATAGTATTTGAAATCAAATGTTCTTGTTAGTAATAATTATCTAGTGCAAGGACATGACATCACAATTTCCTTGCAGTGATCATGAGTGATGACCACTTCTACTATGGGCAAGCTAGTTAATTGTTACATGGGATTTATTACTTATTAGATATTACATTCTCGTAAATGTTTTACTGAATGTATTCAACTTGTTTTCAAAAAATTGATAAAAGTTGTCAAAGGCTTAATATTTATTGCATTCAGAAGATGTATTTATACATTCATTAATACATGACTACTATTGCCACAGCCTGTTATGTTCTACTTTTTTTCCAGGTGAACTTGATTATAGTATATGTGTGTTAAACTTGTCAGAACGTGGTTTATCTGATGATAGACTAAACCATCTACTTACTATGGCACCAGAACAAAGTATTATACTGTTAGAAGATGTTGATGCTGCATTTGTCAGTAGAGATTTAACAACAGAAAGTAAGTCTAGTCTTGTTCTAGAGATATTACCTTGCAGAACATGTCTGTTAAAACATTTGACCAAGCATTTGTAAAAATAGCTAACCCAGCCCACCTCGTTGTTTTGTCAAACTTGAAGAGGAATTGTCATTTAAGTTCTGTAAAAACAGTATACAAAAGACCAAAAAATGTCGGGATTCATTTGACAGACTTGACTTCAAAACTCACTGCTCCCCTAGAAGTTATTGATACAATTTGTACTGATCAGCTGAGAGCTCTTATTTTGGTCAGATTTTTACAAGGTCCTGAAAATACCCCCAAACCACAGTTTTTGTGCATTATTCTTTTTAACGACCAATAAGGATATTTTTCTGTTTTTGCTTCAATATTGAATTTTCTGATATTTGTTGGTCCAACATAAGTACGTGAAGAACTGAGTTTCAGGGTATAGTTAAATATGGGAATATTCTAGATAATACAGAATGATGTTTTGAGAAAAATTGTATTGAGACCTTAACAATATAGGTCTACATGTAATTGTGAATTCAATGCACTGCACTCAACAAAAGCTATTAGCTACTACTAGGTTACAAGAAGAAAACTGTTAAGCTCCTGTAGCACTTGTGAAGCAGAACATGGCGGTTTGATAGACATGTTTGCATGGATTGTGAACTTAACAATGACAACGGTTTGAATTAAAATTTAAACATACTTCTGTTAAGGTACAAGGGGCCTAATAGATATACATCATTTCCATAGTATATTTATCATTCATTTAACATAATATTCATAAATGTTACAAAATTTAATATCAATATATTATCTTCTATAGTCTATTTAATACATCAAATCCTATTCGAAAATGCTTCAACATTTTTTTCTACAAACAAACATTTGCAATTATTAAAAAAACATGATTTTTTTCACAATGAAGGTAATTCTGTGACAATATATTGATATTATAAATGAAAAAATAAGTTATTAAGAGACTAAAAATTACCATGATTTTGTTACGAAGTCAATGTAATTATGTTTTACAGCAACCCCAAGTTAACTGTTCCAGGAAAGAATTTTGTACTTTCTTGGGGAAAAAACCCACATTGAAGTTTCACTTTTCCTCAGTGAAACGTGCAGGTCATTCTGTTCAAATTGAAACTGCTGTAAAAGTCTTGATTTTGCTACATTGATACATCAATTTAGTTTATGTCTCCTGCTATTAACAATCTTTTAATACCAGCTTTCTTAGATGCCCAGGTGAGTGATTCATGGCCTTGTTTAGGACTAGTGATTTCATAATCAATTAACAGATCAGTTTGAAAACTCATAATCGATAATCGAATCGGAAATAATCGAAATATGCTGATAGTTTAATTCATTTATGTAAAATTAGGTACCTCTCTTTTAAGTTAATTTAACATCAATGGGGTTTAACATTACACTTATATCATAAGAACATTTTATCATTCTATAAATAGTTGACTGCTATTGACTAGATGTTTTGTACATGTATTGACTAGATTTAAGGTTTGAATGTATATCTTAAGTATTTATGATATCTGCTTATTGAAATAACACCTCAGACACAATTTCCGATTATAATCGATTATTGTAGTATATCTTTGATTGTCGCCGATATCGGATGTCTAGTGACGATTTTTCGATAATCGCGCCATCACTATTTAGCACTGGTAAAAAATATGAAATTTTAAAATTTTGTCTGTATTATAGTACAGATGGAATCAATACAGTCAATCAGTTTCATTTGCCTTTGGAGATATTAGGTCTTTTCTACCGTAATGAAGTATTGAGAGGTTGGTGTGCGTTATCAGGCCAATATCAGTCTAGTATCCCAATATCACCATGAGGCACAATGGTCCAGTGTAACCTTTTTATTGGATATGTTCGACTCCAGTGTAGTGTTGCTTAATGTTATCAGAAACGACGTTAAACCCGACGAAACAAACTAATGTTATCAGAAATCAAGATAAAAATATACATTATATTTTAATTTTCTGTACTGACTATTAACTATAATAAGAATATTACAGTAAATAGTCCGTACAGAAAATTAAAAAGGATTGCTTCAAGTACCTGTGTATACAAGTAAACAAGTTTAGTAATGTATTGGAAATAATTGAACAATTTAGAAATGATTTACATTTTTAAAAGTTTATCCCATAGATTTTGACATACTTTAATAACAAATATCAACCTCTAAATCGTAACAGGTGGATCAACTATTTGACCATCGGCTGTTTCCCACTTCAAACAATGACACCAGAAGTATGCCAAATATTGATATTCGGCACACCAGGTCACATGATCATAAATATTGGGCTCTTGTACATATACGTTTATATACAGAGCAAAATGAACGTGTTACTATATTTTGTAACATAATTCGAGGGTTCAGTGCATGACTATCACAAGTCCTTTATAAATACATCAGAGTTACGATAGTCTTGCGTTGAACCCTCGATATGCAATAAATCATTCTATCATACCTCTTTAAAACTGAAGTCCGACATACATATATCAACAGTGTAACAACATGTTCAATTAACTATTCAATCATCATGTATTCATTTCATCTAATTTTATAAGTCATACAAAACAAATGATTTTTGTCCAGATATCATATGATTTCAGACAATTTTCTAAAAGTAAATCATTTATGCCACTATTTAGGAAAAAAATGAACATGTGCCATTTCTTTCAACTGGTCAGTGCTAAACTGTTGCAGATTTTGTGTACCGTTGCATAAGCTGCATTGCAAAGTGCATTGATTTGAGCTAAACACTTAACCTGATTGCACTATGTGGTAACTGAATAGAGTGAATCATATGCTGCTTATAAGAGTTTTTTTATAAATCAATCCATTGGTTGAAAATTAAGAACTTGTGCTGAGTGCAAATAATACAAGCCGTGTTCCAGTGGTTAGTGCACTGGACTTGTGACCCGGCGATCTGGGTTTGATTCCCGGTCGCGGCAGGTCATACCCTTCCATGAAAATTTGACAAAAATGTCGATTTTCCTCCACATGTGGAGAAGTTGCCGGCTCCTTGTGGAAGGGTAAGTTAGTACTGGTAAGAATTCAGTCCAGGAAAAACTGGTTAGGTGAACCGGCCGCCGTATATAACTGAAATATCGTTGAGAAACGGCGTTAAACCCGATCAAACAAACAAACAAACAAATAATATAAGGGCAAGTTCTTAAGATGAAGACACATTCATATGTAATCAACATATATTTTGTTAATTTGTAGGTCCTGTTGCATACCAAGGAATGACTCGTCTAACATTGTCTGGATTGCTAAATGCTCTTGATGGTGTTGCATCAGCAGAAGCAAGGATTATATTCATGACAACAAATTATGTTGATAGGTAAGTTCATGTATTGTGCTATTGTATTATTATTTATTATTATTATTATTATACCACATTTATATAGCACTTTTTTCATGCAATTGCACGTTCAAAAGTGCTTTACAATCACAATTAACACAATGTTAAAAATAACGACTTAAAATGGACAAGAACATGCAAGGCAAAATATCATAATTAGAACATATAAAAGTATGGATAAAAAGATCACAATAAATAAATAATTAAAATTGTTTTGATTGCAATTAGACCTGACAAGGACTTTGTACTAACATTACATGTTTCGCATTACGCTAGTCCAGTGAGTCAAGACATCCCACTGAAAACCAACAATCTCTCTTTTACGACAAGACTATGCTCCGCATGTAATATCAGACAATGTTTATAACATATTGAGTGTTTCTATTGTACACGTAGTATTGTTGATAATGAGAAACTTGATGCCTTTATCACCATTATTTATTTCAGTGAGCTTTGTAACTTATTATCTGACAAAACGTGGTATCGCATAGAGTTGACTATAAAACTTGATTGATTACTGTAAGCGTATTTCATTTAGAGGCTAAATTTGTATGCATATTGTTTGGTGAAGTGAACTGTATTGGCATGTTATTGTGCTCCCAACATTGAAGTGAATTGTTTTGTTCAGTCATTTACTGTTTAACGAATGGGTACTAAAACTATTGTTACACACACTTGCACCTTTCGGTAAACCTGTAAAAGTATGAGTGGAACAATGAATATACCTGAAGTCAAACTTGGTTGTCAATTGCTTTTTTATGATTTTAACATTAACAGAACAAAGTTTGATAAGAGTACAGTCCAATTCACTGTTGATGTAAACATTGTTTGACTAAACTTCTCAGAAACGTTCCTGGGTGGTCCTCTTTCAAAGTTGTTCAAATCGTTGCAGTCTGTTGCTGCATGAATAGGTCACAGGAGCTAAAATATAGATTTTAAAATTGAAAGCTTAAAAAATCTTATTTAATAAGGCCCAAAGCTTTCATATTTAGTGTGGAACATTTTTATTTTGGTCGTGTCCCTGGCCCCGCCCCAGGAGTCGCATGTTTTACTTGGACTTTGATAGGGAATATCTTTGAAAATATGCTTGTCCAGAACCAGAGGACCCAGGGTTTTGATATTTGGTATGTAGCATTGTTTAGTGGTCTTCTACCAAGGTTGTTAGAATTATGCCACTGAGGTCAACACCTGCACCGCCCCAGGGTCACATGTTTTCTATAGAGTTATGTAGGGAATAACTTTTAAAAAAGTATTGTCCAGAAAAAAGCTTATCAAAGGTCCATGTGTAGCCAGTAGAGAGTCGGGCCTTCATGGACCTCTTGTTTTGTATATGCCGTTATTTGAAAGATGTTGCAATGCATGATACCATTAGACTCAGATGCCATTATTGAACCACGAAAATACTGTAGATACTAATTGACTGATCAAACCTTTTGAAGACGTATTTCAGGAGGAAAGTTTACACATTATTTTCTACTGGATAATTTTACTTGTCTGTTGACTACCCACAGGGATAAGTGGGTTTTCACAATTACTGCACTTAAACAAGATTTCAGGCAAGTGACTTAAGTCAATGCATTAATGATTTAGTATTGTGTTGCATAATTATGATTTCATTTAATTCAGGTTGGATCCAGCTTTGATTCGTCCTGGAAGAGTAGATGTTAGAGAGAAAATTGACTATGCTACACAGCATCAGCTAGAACAAATGTTTTTAAGATTTTATCCTGAACAAAGTACAGAAAGAGCCAGAATATTTGCTCAGAATGCACTTTCAGTTAGTGATAAAATTAGCCTTGCACAGGTTCAGGGTCTGTTCTTGCAATCTAAAACTGATCCTCAAGCAGTGATAGACAGCACAAATCAACTCCTACATTTATGATATTTACCAAATGCTTATTTATGATATATTGAAATTAAACAGTAAAATAAACTCAGGTGTTTATGTATTTTCTTTACATTCTGTATTTATGATTTTATAGTACATGCATGAGACGTGAAAATAGGGTATCTTTTGTTTACTGTTATTCGATATTGATGTTTTTCTTGTCATAAATAATAAGGTTGAGTACAGTACATATACACTGTTTGTGGTAGCAAACACGGTAGGGTAATCTGGGTGGTAGCAAACATGGAAGGATTATCTGGGTGGTAGCGAACATGGTAGGGTAATCTGAGTGGTAGCGAACATGGTAGGGTAATCTGGGTGGTAGCAAACACTGTAGGGTAATCTGGGTGGTAGCGAACATGGTAGGGTAATCTGAGTGGTAGCGAACATGGTAGGGTAATCTGGGTGGTAGCAAACACTGTAGGGTAATCTGGGTGGTAGCGAACATGGTAGGGTAATCTGAGTGGTAGTGAACATGGTAGGGTAATCTGGGTGGTAGCAAACACTGTAGGGTAATCTGGGTGGTAGCAAACATGGTAGGGTAATCTGGGTGGTAGCGAACATGGTAGGATTATCTGGGTGGTAGCGAACATGGTAGGGTAATCTGGGTGGTAGCAAACACGGTAGGGTAATCTGGGTGGTAGCAAACATTGTAGGGTAATCTGGGTGGTAGCGAACATGGTAGGATTATCTGGGTGGTAGCGAACATGGTAGGGTAATCTGGGTGGTAGCAAACACAATAGGGTAATCTGGGTAGTAGCAAACACGATTGGTTAATCTGGGTGGTAGCGAACATGGTAGGGTAATCTGGGTGGTAGCAAACACGATTGGTTAATCTGGGTGGTAGCGAACATGGTAGGGTAATCTGGGTGGTAGCGAACATGGTAGGGTAATCTGGGTGGTAGCGAACATGGTAGGGTAATCTGGGTGGTAGCAAACACGATTGGTTAATCTGGGTGGTAGCGAACATGGTAGGGTAATCTGGGTGGTAGCAAACACGGTAGGGTAATCTGGGTGGTAGCAAACATGGTAGGGTAATCTGGGTGGTAGCAAACACGGTAGGGTAATCTGGGTGGTAGCAAACATGGTAGGGTAATCTGGGTGGTAGCAAACATGGTAGGGTAATCTGGGTGGTAGCGAACATGGTAGGGTAATCTGGGTGGTAGCGAACATGGTAGGGTAATCTGGGTGGTAGCAAACATGGTAGGGTAATCTGGGTGGTAGCAAACACGGTAGGGTAATCTGGGTGGTAGCAAACATGGTAGGGTAATCTGGGTGGTAGCAAACACGGTAGGGTAATCTGGGTGGTAGCAAACACGGTAGGGTAATCTGGGTGGTAGCAAACATTGTAGGGTAATCTGGGTGGTAGCGAACATGGTAGGGTAATCTGGGTGGTAGCGAACATGGTAGGGTAATCTGGGTGGTAGCAAACACTGTAGGGTTATCTGGGTGGTAGCGAACATGGTAGGGTGACCTGGGTTCACATTGTTCTGTGTGCTACTTATTTTCAAGAGTTTTCATTCTTAATTTCTTTGGAATGGAGAGAATAAAAGCAATTGTTTTCCATAAGAAAAGTAATGCAAAATTGTACATTGTCATTGTATGGTTGTAATATGCAGGTATAAGGGGTGTTGGCCATGTACTGTGTATTATGCCCTTTAACCATAAATAATAAACTGAAATGGTTGTGTCTCTCATTTTATACTGTTGAGGTACTTCCCAAGGCTTGAAATACACCATCTGTGGATCCATTTCCTGAAAGTCTCATAGTAGGCTGATAGACGTCTACCATGAAGGCACTGGTTTATGACAGAATGAAGAGCCTGTCATAAGAGATATTTGCTATTCGAGGAAATTCTTCAATTTCAGAACCAATTTAATTAGAATGAGTATAAATCGCAAACATTTATCAAAAGCAAATATACGCAATAGATTCAGCGTGAAATGTATATGTACAGAATTTTTGATTGCCAGTTGGTTAACTAGCTCCTGAATGTTTCCGAATTGTGATGATCAAAATGACAATGTATTATGCATTAGGCCATCCTTTAAAAATTATTTGTCTTGCATTTAACCCTACCTACTCATTAAAAGTGGCCCCTACTCAATAGGGGTATATGAGTGGAGAATATATTTTGGCAGCGTTTTGATAGTTGAAAATTGCAAGTAATAAGTAAGACAATAATTACATACCCACCTACATTTAGCTGGGTATGGTTATGCCAAACAATTTTTTTTAAGGATGGCCTTACAATATAAAGACGAACACTAACTTTAACTAATATGTGTCAGGTGTTTTAATGCAATAATAAATATATAATAAATATTACACAATTTTGAGAGAAACAATGACGTCACAGTTTACGTAGTCTTAGGTCCGGCGTCCAGACATCAATGGGAACATGCGTGGTATCACTATCTGTTGGGAGTAGTCCCCTCTTCTAATGAACGCATGTAAGACAAGGTTCCCTAACAACCTGAAAATGATGTAATACTGTATAAGTGGATAATATCACTTGTCGAAAAGTTTGCGAATTGCAGATTCCAGACGCTATTACGTAATAGCCCGAATTGCGATTTTGCAGGATTTCAAGTGGCCAAAGTTGTTGTCTCTATATTCTTTCACACATGTATAGTGCGAATATCACTGTAGATTTAGAAAAATGTATAATAGAGAATATGCCACGACTATTGGAACGTCAACGTATTGACGCCTTAATGATGCTGGTCGTAGGTGACTCAGTCGCTTCAGTTTCACGGGCACTTAACTGCCATAGAAACACTATAATCAAGTCACGTGAGAGGTTTATGCAAACGGGTACTGTTGTCGACCGTCACCGAACCGGCAGGCGACGCGTGACTGGCGTCAGACTGGACCGTCACATTGAGTTGACGCACATGAGACGTCGGTACCAAACCGTCTCTGCTACAGAGTTCTTAGACGGAATGGCGGTCATTACATATATTATTGCAACATTAACATCATTTTGCAACAAATTACAGTTTAGAAGGTTAATTGAATAAGCTTAAAAACGACACCACACATGATAATATTCCATCATTGGATTGTCAGAAAATCAAAAAATAAAGAGTGCACACTTTCTTTTGCGTTTGAGTATATGACGAATTTACGGCAATATAACTTAACTGATATACGAAGATATATGCATGGGTTAAAATGATTGATCAAATCGATACCCACAATTTTCATTGCAATGAAAAAAATATCGATTAGATCTACATTACATCATGCCAACGCAAAAGGTAATACATTAAACGTGCCATCCCTGATATCGCTTTGCCAGTTACGAGTAGCTGTAACTGCTCGTGGTGAATACCATGTGTCAACTAGAATGTCGCCCCTGTAGAAGTCCATGTTGGATGACCCCCTAAACACTGTACCAAACAACTCATGAATAATTAAAATGCGGTAAGTTTATCACATGTGCACAGTTTTGCGTTTCAAGTGACTAGCTCAACTGTAAGAGATGTTTACGTGTTCTATGACATTACAATTATTTTCGAATGCATCATAAGGTCATACTCTAGTTGTGTGGGTCGAAATGACCGAGGACACATCATAAAATTAATTAAATGGGCAGACGACATAAATTGACGTCCAAATTATTTAAAAACATAAGCAGTAGACTAGTTGTGAACAGTGCTAGGAGATTAACCTTTATACAACGTTTTGATAATCAGCAGATACTCAGAGTTGCTAAAAAGAAATTTACGCTTTGCCAATTGAAGCAACCACATGGTCGTCAACGATCGTGGCCAGTTCGACCCTGTTTTCAAAATGCGCGCACTAATGGACAGGTTTAAAACACGACCAGACCGTAAAATACAACACTACCGTAAATAAAAGGAAAACACGGCCACCCTCGGCTTAACTTCTTATTATTTAAGATATCTTAAACATTATTTTTGAATCTTAGGGGACGCTCTCGTGGCTGTCCTAAAAAAAATTAAATTGAAATTATTTGCATTAGAAGTTCTTTCTCTCGATTATTATTAGAGTTCACGCATTTGAACTTACAGTGACAGCCGATAGGTTTATGTGTTATATATTATTAACCACTTTACTTTTCCAAAAACAAACAAACTGAAATACATAAAAGCACCATAAGTATAGACAATTTAACTGTTAAACACGAAAACGCAACTGAATAGCTTCGAAGGATTAAATTACTATTTTACCATGAACATCTATTACATAGCCATTTGTCATTATTGTCAGAGCATCCTGGACAACTTTGGTGATAAAACTTAATTTGGCAAAATTTGTTTCCACATTTAATCATATTTTCAACAACATCGGGCATTTTGCATATACAGTATAACTTTATAATATTAGTTTTTTCTTCTTTGCGTGGCATTTTTTTCGACCTAAGGAAAAGTAATAATTTTATCATTAATTATACATTGTAAAGATGTGCCCTCATTTTCCAAATATCGAATCGAACGGCTGACAATTAACATTGAATTTGTTGATAATAAACTCTGTGAGGAAGGCAATCGCGAATACCCCGCAATCAGAAGAATTGTCTCGTTTTTGAGTGTCGGACAGTACCACTGACAATGAAGATGATTTTGTATCATATACTTGCGACAACTGAATAATAATGTTTGTATTTAGTATTGTGTTGCCTCTTAAGCTATCGATGGTGAATATAGACTCATTATTATTTTTTTGAAACGGTATAACCCGGTGATTTTTCCCGTTGTGCTGTATTTGAGCCGTGAGAATGAGCGTTTTGTTTTATAAACTGTTCATTTATATTCCATTTAGCGGAAGATTCGACGTAGTTCGGAATAAAAAGCGTGTCTATAGTAAACCGGAAAAGTCGTAATCACGTTTTAACGTTTATGTCTTGCTGGAGACGGAACATTGTCGTCGTTTACAGTCTCTGATCGAAAGGAAACAACTCGATCCCAGTCACCCACAAAGGTCAAAGGGAAACAACTTCATAATAAATAGCCGAGGTTTATACGATTAGACTGGTTCCTGGCTGATCGTTAACGTTAATGGTAGCCGCCATGTATACATGTACTTATGCGTAGAGGTGTTTCCATTTGATCACTACAAATTAACGATTGTGTATGAGTTGTTCCCCTTTGGCTACAGTCGGTTGAAAATGGCAACGGTCCGTCTAAATCATGACATGGATGTAATTCATAGATTTCAGGTTAAATTATTTAGACATATTGCTACTCTACTTTATGTCGCATTAGTCCTTATTTCTATAGAATTCAGACAATGGGACCCTATCGTTTCCAAGAGTTTTGATCAAAATCTGCCCAAAGAGTTTTGGAACCTAGTCCGTCAGTTAGCAACACCTCCAAAAAGATTACGTATTTTGGCCCCCAACTTAAAGACAAATAAGGATAGATTCACTCGAACATACTCGTTTTTTTCTCTTTTTAGTAGACTGTCTAGGAAGGCCGAATGTATAATAAGGGCCAAGATCTGAAGGCACAATAACATTAACAAAACGTCATCAGTCCACATCAAACTGTAGGTTAGTCCAATGATCATAATCATCTTGGCACTTGTTTGGTTTTTGAACAAGAACATGTTTCCAATGAAGAGATATCTAATACTAACTATTGGCGTGTTATTTATTGCAGAGCGTAATGGATACGCGTCAGAATCTCAACGCAAACTACCCCTGTTCGAATCCCAAGATTCATTTTTTTTCATAAATTATTTTTAGCGCGAAAGCAACATGCTTTTCACGAAATATATGTGGGTGTATCACAGAAAACTAGATAAATTATATTATGTGTGTAAATCTGTAGTTATTTTGGAGATTTTAATTAGTATTATAGCATTGACTGGGTGGAAGAAAGCCCTGCAAAGAATGAGAATCATATTGATAACATCTTAATTTTTAGAAGGAGTCAAGGACTTGTTTCTTACCAACATGTCACATTCCCTACTAGATATAGAGAAGGAAATGTACCATCTATATTGGATCTGATATTTACAAATGAAGAAAATATGATAGAGAATCTACGACACCATCCAGAATTTGGTAAAAATGACCATGTAGTAGGCTATTATCTTTCAATTATATGTGTGTTATTTTGATAATAAAATAAACGAATATTCAAAATAAATGTACAACAGAGGGGACTTCTTGTCAATGAATGAAGAATTGAAAAACATAAATTGGACCGTACTTAAAAACATGAGGGTTGAGATGTTATGGTGTTTTGCAGAAACGCTATCCCAAAAAATTTAGAAAATCATTCCAAGACGCAACTTTGACCCAAATCGTTGTAAGCCCCTTGTAAACAATAATCACAGCAAACACATAACGTTAGTATAACGTTGTGGGAAGATTGTGTGAAGGTTATAAATGTTATTATATAACGTTGTCTAAACGTTTTGACAACGTTAGTGCCTTAATTAATGTGTAAATAGTTTCCACTAATTATCATTCAAACTATGAGTAATGGAATAAATACTTCAAGGCAAGCGTCTTAAAATGATTTACAACTATTAGAATGATATTTTATTTAAATAGAATGAGTGCAGTATTCACTTTATGTTGCTTTTAGCGAAACATATCAGTTTTGCCTATCAAAATGGCCGACAATTCAGAACAAGGGAGGTAAATATTGTAGATGTTGGAACTATGTAACCTTATCATAAAATCGATAAAATGGGGACGTAGGGCATTTTGAAACTGTTAATCGTTGTTCCAATCGCAACACCTCGGTAAATACCGTACAGTTCGGACAATGACCTCGAAGGTACACTATTAACTAAAAGACGTCTGTTCAGGAAACACAATTCAACACTATCTTATTGTGTTTTGCTCCTCCTAATACTGAAACAAATCTCTGTCATACTAGTTATCTCTGAGTACATTCACGTCGGCATCCATTCTGGGACTACTTTCCCATACCTTACTTCAGAGATTTATTAAAAACAAAACAAAAAAACAACAGCCGAGGTGATCCGATTGTCATTGTGTGCTATGAAATCGGAAGTTGCGCAGTGCATAGTTCGGATTAGAAGCGGACCCGCAGTCTAGTGGTAACGCACTGGACTAGTAATCCAGGGATCGCAGGTTCGATTCGCCGCTCCATCACTGACAGTAATAACAGTCTTTTGGACGAGACTTTAAAAACCGAGGTCCCGTGTATGATGCTTTTCATCGAGCACGTAAAACAACCAGGGGGTGCTTCTGGAACTGGAGCATCTTCTGTATCATACACTATCCTCCAAAAATCTAAAATGACTAACATTCTTCCGGAGGCGTCGCCCATATGGGAAACCGGTGGCGACGATAAATAAACGCAAATACAATTTTTTCGTTCATTTCGTATATATATATATACCGACTGAGATGGCATATCTTAAACCTTTCATTTACAGTTTCGCGATCTACATTTCCACATTATAATGTTCAAGTGAGCTCCCGTAATCGTTCTTTTTACAGACGTATATATCAATATGGATCGTTTATGAAGAGAAATTCAAGTGATTGTAAATCAGATTAAGCGACTATATAAGTAGATATGGCTATTTTTTAATCATAGATCAAGTTCGAAATACGACAATGTACTGATCAATGTATGTTTTGATTTGTTATGCTATCACTGTTTAAAGTATACATATTTTATATTGAATATAGTTGTTCCATGAGGTAATGGGTGCTGTCAAATTATTTTTAGCGTTATACCCTCTAGAATGTAACTTGTTTTAATTATTGTTAATTTGAATTGAGGTTGATATCTGTCAAAAATCACCTTCTAACATTACTTTGAATAGGCTACTTTGATTTCCGTACGCACCACACAGCGCTTTGATTCCACTGTGGTTACACGCTGCTTTATAACATAACATAACATATAGTTTATTCGACATTAAATTGTAATATCCAATTCATTGTCGACAAATAACATTCGTATACAAAGTATGAAGAATGCGAAATTTTCCCAGAGAAACATTTTATGCATTCTAAATTAGAACAACAACTCTCTATAGACTCGACAACAAGGGGACTCTATTATCTCCATTGTATCACATTAATAATATCTTTTTGTTACACCTAGACGTTGAATTTTGCTTTATAAAGAAGTATAGTTTGTAATTTGACCCTTTTAATCTTTCTGATATAGTCAATGATTTAGTCGCAGTAAACAAAATCACCGTGTTTCCGTGATACTAAATTTCATTGGTCGGCACGATCACAATTCAAACTACCATCATTTATCAGCACTGTACCTACACACCTCCAAGTTGGACCGATCCCTATATATGAATGCGTTATGAATGCGTTATGTTTTATTTTCAATTTATCTGTAGGCCGGAGGCCCGTGAGATAGAAACATATCAATACACAACATAGTAGTAAACTGTGAAAACAGCAAAGTATATCAATACAATGTTATACATATCATACAGCAGACAATACTTCTCAAATTAAAGTAATAGAATATGATCGAAAGCTTCGTTTTATTTTTGTATATTTAGTTTGTACCTATCGGATCGAGTAAAATGATTTATAACAAGCAATCCGTGATAAATATTGTCTTGGTCGAAATGATGTACATGTACATAATTATGTAAGTTGCATTAAGTATAAACATGCTGCAGTTCTATCCCCCATTAGTTTCATCTTGTAAAACAAGGAATTAATAATGACACGTCAGGCCATCCAAAAATAAAATTTGTCTGCGGAACCCCATCCGGCAACCAAATTGGCTCAGACTTGAATTCCTCTTTTTATTTCATTCGTTCCTAACAAAAATCTAAAACAAAAACTGAACATAATAAAAAATGTGTCAACATGCCTGACCATACGCTTAATTACTGTGAATAAACACATTTAAGGGGCTGCGTGTACTAAATTACCAATTTAAATTCAGACACAAAATGATTACATAAATCACGGACCTATAAACCACCATCCGTGCATAAATAAACTAGTTTCGTTATTTGAAATTCGCTATCATCAATTCGAATGTCCGCTGTATTTTATCAATTGGGCAATATACTATATTCAATGTATCTGTTCAATGGTTAGGATAAAAATCACTTCAATATCGTTATCATCTCAGTTTAGAAAATGATTTATTTTATCAAACACAAATCAGACATGTCAAGGGTCATTGTTAAACTTTCAAAATATCCAAAAGTGTTATAAAGACTACGCAATATGGTAAAGTGGAGTGTATTTCACACATTTTGACAATGCAATAATCGAGTTTGTAAATACCAGAAACTGGCAACTTTGCTTTCACAGATTCTGGTTGTTCACAGTTATATACGTAGTTAGGATGTATTTACAATTTTGTCGTCAAGGAAAACGTTATAGCACTTCAATTTGATTTGCATCAACAACGGTTAATACTAATTTAACTTACTGGACTATAGACTGCACTTAAGTAACGCTTAATAATCTTAACTGAAGATAGCTTGAAACGTTTTAACTTCGCTATCTATGATATTTGTAGGTTTTAGTGTCTGGTTATTTCTTGAATACGTACATTACCGAATGGTGACAAAGCAATTTTGTGGCGTACACGTTTTTTTGTAGAGAAATTTTAACGAAGAAGAATGTGGAATTAAAAGTGTTACCATTCAATTTAACCAAGTTTAACAAAAAACGACATTTGATTGGTAAACTACTGTTATTAGATTTGGTAAGAACTCGGAGAAGCAAAGTAATTATTTAATCGAACAAAATATGGGTGATGAAGAGGAAAGGATTCGTTACGAGGAGGAAGAAGTGACAACAATTCACAGAAAGACTATTAGAACACAAAGTAGGACAAAACTCAAAAAGAAGAAAGATTCAAAAAGTGGCAATATTAAAACTGAAATTATTCTTAACCCTCACATCCACGGCGCTAAGTTAAGAGAAGCGTATCAGCCGAACGTTCCTGACAGTTTCAGAAAATCCGATCATGTCCAGAAACTAGTTCGCGATACTCTGAACGGATACCAAAGTGCAGACTTACCACAGACGAACAATAATAATCGCGTATTTCTGGGTGCTATGGATTCGGATGGAGACGATGATGGAGACGATGATGGAGACGATGAAGCAGACGATGTTGAGACTGACAACAACGTACTGACCGAAATATCTGATGGTCTACGTAAAAAAACGAGTAGAAAGGTAATTTTTCATATATTCGTATATTTTGTTTTATTATAGGACTATACAGTGCACATTGAATATGCCCCGTAACTTGCAACTTACCGTAACGTGCACTATTCTGTAACTGATACATTATTTTTTGTCAGTCATATTTATCGCAGTATAATGTACACATTATCCGTCTAGGCTATTTCGACGTAATTACACTTGATTTCTATTTACGGCTGTTCTATCAGTTCTCTCGGATGTACTTTTTTTATAATAGTTGGCTTAAAATCTGAAATTTTAGGAGTTAGGGACTATATGTTTTCTAGTCCATGCGGTAGTACTTTTTTCTCTTTTTATATGGCTATGTGGTTGTTTATTTCCACCCAAATTGCATTTCGTTTTACAAGAATACCTTCTGTAGGGTTGATACTGACATGTTTTTAAACTTTAGACATCAAAACGAAAGTAGGCATTTTGACAGATCAGAGAGAATTTTGTAATTTTTCGTTTTCATAACGGACATGGGATACACAAGGTTTCACTACTATATACACCAAAAACGCGTGTTGTCATATCAGAACTCGTCACATTCAACAGTTTGTGCCTTAAGAGTTCTTCTGTGATAGCGAGGTTTCTTAGAAGAAAGTCAGAGTTAAATGTCTGATTTATTGCGTATTATGTAAATTTCTATGAAATAAACAGAGCCGCGGCCGTGGTCCAGTGGTTAGCGATCCGGGTTCGATTCCCGGTCGCGGCAGGTCATACCCTTCCTTGAAAATTTGACTAAAATGTCGATTTTCCTCCACATGTGGAGAAGTTGCCGGCTCCTTGTGGAAGGGTAAGTTAGTACTGGTAAGAATTCAGTCCAGGAAAAACTGGTTAGGTGAACCGGCCACCGTATATAACTGAAATATTGTTGAGAAACGGCGTTAAACCCGATGAAACAAACAAACAAACAATATGAAATGAACATATATTATCGACAAGAACGTCATTCTTTACCGATTATGTAAAATCATCATAAAACAAGTCATACCGCTTTAACACATTAACACAGCTAGTCAGCAATACAGTCGGTTAGATTTACTCACTTCGTAATTGAATATGTATTGTACGAGACTACCCTCGTTCTACGGAGATGATATCAATTTGAATTCTGATTGAAACAACTCAACGTCGTTGTATTTATGCAAATGTATACCTAACTGATAGAGCTGTTCACATGTGTCATTTCAAATTTACTTTACCGGACGTAACTTCTATTTGTCACACAATAACTTGTCCAATAGCAGACGATCATTGATAGATATATCATCATATCAAAACACAATTGCACTTGAAACTTTATCATTATTGACTTGTTGAGATCCAGAAAACACATTGTTCATTCAAATCTACGTCGACTACGATTTCGACTTCAAATGTGAATTTCTGGAGTGGATATATTAGTTAAATACTGTTTCGTGAAATTCATAAAAATATGCAAATCTTAAAACTATGATAGTTTGTATTTGAAATATTTACTTCATAATGTCCGGAGCCATCAAATGGTGGCATTGAAGCTTGTTAAATAATTTAACATTTTGTGTAAATGTCATACTCGAGGGTTGAATAGTTTGTCTGCATAACGCAAGATAATCCGAGTCATCGGACTCTGAAATATCGTATATTCACGAGAGACTGAGGAGAGAGTATGGGTACATAACTCTCTTGTCTTGTCAACGATACGTCACTCTGTCTGGGAAATAAATATTGCATATATTTATCTTATTTTTGTCTCTAATGAAGGGAATAGATCGATTTAGACGAATTGTGGACTTTGTCATTCTGGCACAGAACATGTTTACAGTGTGAGTGTTTATGATTTCTTTTAAATTCATATCAACTAATTCAATTTACCGTTCTTACATGCTGGACAACGGTCCATTATTTGCCGAATGCCAATAAATGTATGTATGTATTATAACATTTTTCAGTTTAAATACATTGTGTATACATTTTGATACTGTTATCTAAACATACAGTCTGGTTTTAAAATCGTTTTCTGATTTCGTGACGTACTGTCATATACACAATTGTTATTAGCGTATTTAATTCTATAACATGAACAATTCTAAAAGGCTTGCATTCACATATTATCAATTAATTTCAAGATTGTATATTCGGAATTCAAATTAATTATTTATTGTTTTTATCATATTTTTTACTTTTACGGACCAGCCGGAAGTCTGTGCATCTGAACCGTCGTGACAGTATTCTGTTCTTCCTGGATCGTCAGGGAACCATGGACCCTGATTGTGCCAACACTGAACCCAAGTTTGATGTCAATGCATTTAAAGCAATTGGCCAAGTATGTAATCTGTGTGTGCGTGTTTCCGTTATTCTTAACGCGTCTCATTAAAGATATATTATGCTCATTTTTTGTTCAAGTTTTTACCGAAGCAAACATGAAAAATATACTTCCTATAGTTAAAACATCAATAAACATGCATTAACAAAGAATGGGCTCATAATGTATTGATCCATATTTGGTGAAAAAAGACGCTTGTACATTATAAAATTAAAAAGAAAAAAAAAACAGTTTTTTTAATTATCAGTCTATTTTACAAGTATTGTCAGTTAGTAATATGGTAAACAATATATTTTCAATCGGTTATACATTGCAATGGCTCTTATTAGAGATGTTTTCGCCAATGTAACAACAATACTGGATGAAGCCAATTCAAAGATTTTATGTTCAGATGAGCCAGATACATCTTTAAATTCATATTTGTATGTTATATTACATAATAGAAATTAACGTTTAATTATGTTTTCCGATTTCTGTATAACATGCTTATAACGGAATATAACCATTTTATTTTTGAAGTCCAGCCAGTATCAATGTACGTGGTGATCGAGTGTATTATACTGACAATTGCTTAGAATTTTGTTTATAAAATTTGAGTATTGAACACTTAATTTGTACCTAATTATAAACATATTCTTGTCAGCTGAAGGTAGTCCTACCTATACGTGCTATGTTTTAATCAGCTTGACTTTATAAATGTGATATGTTGAACAACGAGAATAGAGAGGACACCTGTTCTTTAAGGTGTTAACATATACATTCTACTGACATACAGTGCTTTTTCATACTAAATATCGCCTGGTTACATAAGGTGCACATCGAGACATCTCCTGATTTTAATAAAAACCATTGGAAAATATTGTGACTAAGCGTGAAAATCTCACCATAGATTGAGTCAGTTCCATTGTCCACTTACTATACAGATGGTTTTCAATGTGTCTGTCTACAAAGTGTTAATCAATTTATTAAGACAACTTGTTGTAAATAGTTAGGAGTGTTATTAATTAATACTTGTAATTTATCAGGGTTGGCTGTACGTATAACTTCCACAAGACGTTTTCGACGATAGGATATATTGTGCGATATTCAGTTTTTGTTCAGAGTTATTTGCGGTTATTTAATTTATTTAAATTTAATATTTAATTACATTGAATAAAACACAAAAAGAACAACGAAAAATAATATGTATTCTAAGTAGGAGGTCTGTATAAGGGAAGACTGGACCATTTAAGTCAAGATCAAAGGGAATGCTAGACTTCAACTTAGTTACACTCAGTACTTAAGACGCGTTTAATTGACTTATAAGAAGGAGAGATCATAATTTACTGCTTAAACAAAGTGTGTACATCGAATAACAATTGCGATATATGAACATACCTTGCTTTAGTTTGCCTTTTAAAGGGATGTGCACAACTTTATGTTATTTCTTATCACATGTATGATTACATCAATGATAGATCTATAACTCAATAAAAACCCAATTACACAAGCTCTTAGAACACCTTTGCTATACAGTGTTCAAGAATTGGAACGCCTCAATCCTGATCCATAGGCTTTGACTCGAGTCCTGTGTTTAGGGGTGCCCCCTGAATTTCACGCGAGCGCTGTTTAGTAACCCATCTTTGGGCGTGATTTAATAGTTGTCGGAACATCTTTCACACTCAATGTAAAACTATAAGTTTAAACCAACAGATCTAGTATTTACTTATGCAATCAGTCCATAATTAAGTTAAAACAATTGTATTTGCTTATGAAAACCAGCTATCACATAACATACGGCATTTCTAGTAATCCACTTGCGGATTATTTACGCAAATTAGGGCCGCATCACATATTAATACGCGCTGTCAGAAACCCAAAATAAACATGGCCGACATTCGCGTATCGGTCTACGACAAATATGTAGCATTTTTGCAATCGTGTTAAAGTTTATTCGAATTCTAACCATTGCGAGGTGAACACATGCTTCAAATCCGATGCGAGTGTACATTTCTAACAGTCTGGAGCCGGTTCCTGTCCATCTTACATATCAAAGTGGACATTTATTATATGAATATCTAACAGAATAGTCCACATGCTGATGTAATCCATCCCCCGAGAAAACCAGTACGAATTATTGAGGGCGACAGCGATTTACATTGACAATTGTGTCAACGTAGGTCCGTCTGTTAATTTACCTTCGGTCATAATTATACCTCCGATGATTTGACTTTAGAACTCGGTGACGTATCTCACGGCCTCATGTCGTCAAATCATTTGAATGTTTATCCATTGTGGATTTAACGTATTTCGCGCATAATATTGTGCTTAACCATCCCCAAACTGCCTAGTTAGATATGTTTAGTCAATTAAGATTTTGGATACAATGATAGTCTTTGCAGTCAAAAACCATCGGGAAATAATATGAAAGTAATGGATGCAGGGATTAAACCTTCGAATATATTGCTTTAGGTGACAGCATGCATCAAAGTTTGTGTTAAGTTGAAAACGAAAACAACCAAATTACATCTACAAATTGGAATTCATGAAAATCTTTAAAATTCCCAAACATGACAATGCTCCTTTAAGGCGGAATAACACGTACAAGAATATAATTTCTATTATCTACACTGCAGGGAACATTCTTGCATAATTGATTGTGTTGTGCAAATTTAATTTCTTAACTTTCTGCACAAGGACCATAAATATCACAAAGTCCTTGACTGACCTTGTCGAAGTTTCATACTGTTCAAAGTCAACCTCAAACTTCGTTTTGTTCTTTGTTGGTTCAAATCACATGTAAAGGTACAGACAGCTTCGTATTACCGCATATTACAATGTACTAACACTTTGTATAACTTGCTGAATTGACAATATTGGTTAAACAATTACAGCTTATAACAATGTTACAATTTTTACTAAATCTGCAAATTTTGCCATGCATACATCTTACGTATGAATAAATAGCTTGTTTGACAAAAATGGTTGGTAATGCGTTTTGACTATAACAGCGACTTTGTTGATATTTTGTTAAGTGACGTCCATGCAGACTCCATGCTATGGCAGTAGGTACATTGATTCTTACGATTTTATGGTGTTCTTATTTTAGAAAACAAAAATGGCATCTGTGAAATCATTTCTTGATGTTCCACAATCACAACGGACAGACGGACAAATAAATCACGTGAGTAGTCTTTGTTTATTTTTTGTTTCATTGTAAAATACTGTATCTTATATGATTGGAGTTATGTGAGATTTCAAATGTTTAGGGTACAGCAAATACTTAATAGGAAGTTTGTTTTATATCTCTAAAATAAAGCTGACATGTTGTACCCTTATATGGTGTGTTTTTCTCTATACTGTGAATTCCAGTTGACATATCTTGTTAAATGTAGGAAATACAGGAATGTGTATAAGTATTAAATATAGAAATGGTTTGTTCAAGATGATAATTATCTTCAGGAACGTATAAACAATCTACACCCTTTAATTCATCCAATATTTTATGATTATGTACAATTTGAGGATATCACTAATTAACTCATACTGATTGTGAAAAAAATATATACATTGTTTATAAACTTCCAAATTTACAGATGATGCATTCACTTCGAGCTTTTAACAAATTTTCCAATTACCCAAATGCTGTTCAAACAGGTTTATGTAAGAAGGGATGGCATGCTAGGTAAAGTATTGTTGAATACAGTATATTTATACACTATTAAAGGTAATCATTTGATGTACTGTAAACAATGATGTAAATACATTTTGTGAAACGAGCAGAATTGAAAACTAGTCTTAAACTGCAAACAAAAATAATGTTATTTACATACTGTTACTGTTGTACGCGAATGTGAAAAATTGGTTTCCGCTCAATAATTATTGAAAGGGTGGATGGATTCAATTCATATTGGGAACATAAGAATAGGATAATAAAATACAGGTCAAGTTTGATTTGGGTTACAATTCACCAAATTGTGAGAGAGTTAATTCCCTTCTTCGACTTAAAATCAGTTTATGATCAATAGCGCTTGGAAAACTAATTTGTCATATATGTTCTGCTGTTTTCAGGTTTGAAGCATCTAAGGTGATCGTTAAGGAAGGCAATAAGGCTGATTTCTACTACCTCATACTGTCTGGTGTCGGTAAGTTGTACTGATAAATAATCATTTTTTGCAGTTTAAAAGACTCTTCCATGCTTTAATTTTCCACTATGGGTTAATTTGTTATATATGATACCTACTGATGTTTACATCTTTCCAGCTGTATACAGTATGAGTTAATGTGTTATATATGATACCTACTGATGTTAACATCTTTCCAGCTGTATACAGTATGAGTTAATTTGTTATATATGATACCTACTGATGTTAACATCTTTCCAGCTGTATACAGTATGAGTTAATTTGTTATATATGATACCTACTGATGTTAACATCTTTCCAGCTGTATACAGTATGAGTTAATTTGTTATATATGATACCTACTGATGTTAACATCTTTCCAGCTGTATACAGTATGAGTTAATTTGTTATATATGATACCTACTGATGTTAACATCTTTCCAGCTGTATACAGTATGAGTTAATTTGTTATATATGATACCTACTGATGTTTACATCTTTCCAGCTGTATACAGTATGAGATAATGTGTTATATATGATACCTACTGATGTTTACATCTTTCCAGCTGTATACAGTATGAGATAATTTGTTATATATGATACCTACTGATGTTTACATCTTTCCAGCTGTATACAGTATGAGATAATGTGTTATATATGATACCTACTGATGTTTACATCTTTCCAGCTGTATACAGAGATGTTGACGTGGATTATAATGACCAAGATGGTACAAAAAACAAACAAATAGCGACATATCTTAACCCAGGTGACACTATAGGTGTAAGTAAGACACACTTATCAATACGTTATTCCAAATTCCTTCAAGATACAAGTTCTAGTATTTGGTTCACTGAATTATAGGTTCTTGTATTTGGTTCACGTTATTATAGGTTCTTGTTTTTGGTTCATTGTTTTACAGGTTCTTGTATTTGGTTCACTGTTTTATAGGTTCTTGTATTTGGTTCACTGTTTTATAGGTTCTTGTATTTGGTTCACTGTTTCATAGGTTCTTGTTTTTGGTTCATTGTTTTATAGGTTCTTATTTTTGGTTCATTGTTTTATAGGTTCTTGTATTTGGTTCACTGCTTTAAAGGTTCTTGTATTTGGTTCATTGTTTTATAGGTTCTTGTATTTGGTTCACTGCTTTAAAGGTTCTTGTATTTGGTTCACTGATTTATAGGGTCTTGTATTTGGTTCACTGATTTATAGGTTCTTGTATTTGGTTCACTGTTTTATAGATTCTTGTATTTGGTGCGCTGTTTAATAGGTTCTTGTATTTGGTTCACTGCTTTATAGGTTCTTGTATTTGGTTCACTGTTTTATTGGTTCTTGTATTTGGTTCACTGTTTTATAGGTTCTTGTATTTGGTTCACTGTTTTATAGGTTCTTGTATTTGGCTCACTGTTTTATAGGTTCTTGTATTTGGTTCACTGTTTTATAGGTTCTTGTATTTGGTTCACTGTTTAATAGGTTCTTGTATTTGGTTCACTGATTTATAGGGTCT
Source organism: Mactromeris polynyma (assembly GCA_032209605.1). Taxonomy (NCBI): domain Eukaryota; kingdom Metazoa; phylum Mollusca; class Bivalvia; order Venerida; family Mactridae; genus Mactromeris; species Mactromeris polynyma. The sequence continues at coordinate 28,873,654 of JASFXZ010000002.1, read as the reverse complement.
TGTATTTGGTTCACTGTTTTATAGGTTCTTGTATTTGGTTCACTGTTTTATGTGTTCTTGTATTTGTATTTGGTTCACTGTTTTATAGGTTCTTGTACTTGATTCACTGATTTATAGGTTCTTGTATTTGGTTCGCTGATTTATAGGCTCTTGTATTTGGTTCACTGTTTTATTGGTTGTTGTATTTGGTTCACTGTTTTATAGGTTCTTGTATTTGGTTCACTGTTTTATAGGTTCTTGTATTTGGCTCACTGTTTTATAGGTTCTTGTATTTGGTTCACTGTTTTATAGGTTCTTGTATTTGGTTCACTGTTTAATAGGTTCTTGTATTTGGTTCACTGATTTATAGGGTCTTGTATTTGGTTCACTGTTTTATAGGTTCTTGTATTTGGTTCACTGTTTTATGTGTTCTTGTATTTGTATTTGGTTCACTGTTTTATAGGTTCTTGTACTTGATTCACTGATTTATAGGTTCTTGTATTTGGTTCGCTGATTTATAGGTTCTTGTATTTGGTTCACTGATTTATAGGCTTTTGTTTATTGACAAGTGTATTAATTGTTTGATTTATTGGCTGATTGACATTAATGAATTCATAGACAATGACGAAGAAATTGTCTTGTATGTTTACGTCGTTACAGGAATTATTTGGATATTTTGTAATTTTAGGAGAAAGAAATATTAATGAACACGGATCGCCCTGCTACAATAGTTTGTAAAGAACCAGTAGAAGTATTGGGTGTTGATAGCGATACTCTGTTGGATATATTTAAAGCATCTGGTGGACTCGGATCAGTGGAATTTCTCAAGTATGTATATACATGCATGTAATCATACATGCTTTAGTTAATCAGTCATGCTTTAGTAACTGTCTCTTGGCATTGCACTGAGAGGACAGATGAGTATTATGTATACCAGTGGAGATTACTTAGTTGGCAATATTTCGTTTTACTCAAAATTGCTCGTAAGTAAATTCATCATTTAATTATTACATGTTTCCAGTCTACACAAACAATCTTTAGGTATCAGACATTGGTATTAGCTTTAATATTCTAACTTGCTATTATAAATATGCTTAAAAATCCCCAAAAATAATTATTAACATACCTCGTTGGTAGCGAGTCAAGCTTTAGCTTGTTCGGCATAAAGTATGACAAAATGTTAAAACTGATTGGTTATAAGCCTCAATAATTTAAATTACTGTTTTGAGGAACACAAAAATCGGTCAATGGCGGTATACACCGAGATGTTGAGTACAATGAGCTTATCTTCCTCCACCACTTTCTTTACATATGAACAGATCAGTACCCGAGCTATCAGACTTTCCACTGGAACTATTACAAACCTATCACTTCTCCATGGTGATACATCATTACAGACGTGGTGCAGTTATAGCGAAAAGTAGCAATGAATCAGAATGGATTTATATTGTTAGAACAGTAAGTTTAAATCGTCAAACTTTGCTTAAGAACATCATTTATAAATCCACAGTCGTGATTCTTGTTGGCAAATGCTTCTGTGATATTGTGATTTGATTACAAGTTATTGCAATAGAGATCATGTACTGATGTAGTACTCCTAACATAAATTAAAAAACTCCCAGATGATTATACCCAACTTACATCAAGTACTGTTCAGAAATACTACATGCCATTACATTGGTGCTCCTGTTCAGTTTTCACAATACCCCAGGTAAGATGGTATGGTATGGGTAAAATGGCATGGTCTAGGTAAGATGGTATGGTCTAGGTAAAATGGCATGGTCTAGGTAAGATGGTATGGTATGGGTAAAATGGCATGGTCTAGGTAAGATGGTATGGTATGGGTAAAATGGCATGGTCTAGGTAAGATGGTATGGTATGGGTAAAATGGCATGGTCTAGGTAAGATGGTATGGTATGGGTAAAATGGCATGGTCTAGGTAAGATGGCATGGTCTAGGTAAAATGGCATGGTCTAGGTAAGATGGTATGGTATGGGTAAAACGGCATGGTCTAGGTAAGATGGCATGGTCTAGGTAAAATGGCATGGTCTAGGTAAGATGGTATGGTCTAGGTAAAATGGCATGGTCTAGGTAAGATGGTATGGTCTATGTAAGATGGTATGGTCTAGGTAAGATGGTATGGTCTAGGTAAGATGGTATGGTCTAGGTAAAATGGCATGGTCTAGGTAAGATGGTATGGTATGGGTAAAACGGCATGGTCTAGGTAAGATGGCATGGTCTAGGTAAAATGGCATGGTCTAGGTAAGATGGTATGGTCTAGGTAAAATGGCATGGTCTAGGTAAGATGGTATGGTCTAGGTAAGATGGTATGGTCTAGGTAAAATGGCATGGTCTAGGTAAGATGGCATGGTCTAGGTAAGATGGTATGGTCTAGGTAAGATGGTATGGTATGGGTAAGATGGCATGGTCTAGGTAAGATGGCATGGTCTAGGTAAGATGGTATGGTCTCTGCAAATTTATTAATTTGTAGAGCATCTTTCACATCCACGAGTCCATGTACTCGTATATATAAACCATGTCAGGTTCTTCAAGTCATTCACAATATTAACCATTTCCATCAGAATAACTTGCTCATTTGAATTGAACTTAAATTGTTTTGTCTTTTTCGACATAGGGATCATGCCAAGTATATAAAGCAATAAAAGATCATCTCAGGAAGGAGAAACACAACCAGCCTCAAAGTCGCCCAGTATCCAGCAATAAAATGAAACAGAAAGAAAATAGCGGACTTGTGTTGCCAAATATAAAGTCTCACAAAAAAGGTGGGTGCATCTTTAGCAAAAGTTCTTTCTTAATACAACTTAAAGCATCCTTATCATTTAGTGATTTGATGGTTCGACAGTATATGTGCCAGGTTATATGTCATGTGTTTCCAAGTGAACCAGTATTTTGACTAGGTCACATATCTTGCATGTAATAGAGAACTAGAACATTGGTCAGGTCACACGTCTTAAATGTGATAGTGTACTGGCCAGTATGTTGGCCAGGTCGCATGTCCTGTATATGATATATTGAACCTGTACATTGGCCAAGTCAAATGCGTTGTTTGTTCTAGTGAATCAGTATGTTGGCCAGGTCACACTTCTTGTGTGTGATAGTGAACCAGTATGTCGGCAGGGTCACACGTCGTGTATGTGATAGTGAACCAGTACGTTAACTAGGTCACACGTCGTGTATGTGATAGTGAACCAGTACGTTTAGTAGGTCACACGTCTTGTATGTGATAGTGAACCAGTACGTTAACTAGGTCACACGTCCTGTATGTGATAGTGAACCAGTACGTTAACTAGGTCACACGTCGTGTATGTGATAGTGAACCAGTGTACTAACCAGGTCACAAGTCTTGTATGTGATAGTGAACCAGTGCGTTAACCAGGTCACACGTTTTGTATGTGATAGTGAACCAGTACGTTGGCAAGCTCACACGTCTTGTATGGACAGTTAACCAGTACGTTGGCCATGTCACACGTCTTGTATGTGATAGTGAACCAGTACGTTGGACAGGTCACACGTATTGTATGTGATAGTGAACCAGTACGTTGGACAGGTCACACGTCTTGTATGTGATAGTGAACCAGTACGTTGGACAGGTCACACGTCTTGTATGTGATAGTGAACCAGTACGTTGGCCATGTCACACGCCTTGTATGTGATAGTGAACCAGTACGTTAACTAGGTCACACGTCGTGTATGTGATAGTGAACCAGTACGTTAACTAGGTCACACGTCGTGCTTGTGATAGTGAACCTGTACGTTAACTAGGTCACACGTCGTGTATGTGATAGTGAACCAGTACGTTAACTAGGTCACACGTCCTGTATGTGATAGTGAACCAGTACGTTAACTAGGTCACACGTCGTGTATGTGATAGTGAACCAGTACACTAACCAGGTCACAAGTCTTGTATGTGATAGTGAACCAGTACTTTGGCAAGGTCTCATATCTTGTTTGGATAGTGAACCCGTACGTTTACCAGGTGACACGTCTTGTATGTGATAGTGAACCAGTACGTCGGCCAGGTCACATGTCTTGTATGTGATAGTGAACAAGTATGTTTTCCAGGTCTCAAGTATTGTATTTAATAGTGAACCAATACGTTGGCCAGGTCGCATAGGTTGTATGTGATAGTGACCCAGTACGTTGGCCAGGTCTCATATATTGTATGTGCTTGTGACCCAGTACGTTGGCCAGGTCGCATATCTTGTATGTGATAGTGAACCGGCCCGGTTGTACCATTGTTATACACTTGATGTACATGTAAAAACACACACTTACTGTGTATCAATGTTTTCATATAATTGAGAGGTAAAAGAAAAACAAATGCCTGCACTGGAACATTTAAATTATTAACAGCATGATATGACTTAAACAGATTGTTAAATATATTATATACATGTAATTATCTTACACAAAAACACAAAATGTACAGAAACGTATCTCCTATTTACAGTAAATCCCCTATGTCTTATCAACATCGGTAAGTACTTGACATAACATGATACATATACATACATGTATACATGATTACTTGTTCATACGATTCATGGTTCTATTTGTGTATCTTTGTTTCAGATATACTTAAAAGTGCTTCAAATATAGAGATTAATGGACTATCAGACAAGGTGAGTAGGAACATTTCCATTATAAAAACCATTGTATTGCATTGACAATTTATTGATATTGAATATGTATGAAGAACATGTGGGTTTTAGTATAAATTGTTTAGTTGGCCACTTACTTGCAACAGAGTTACTGCAAACTATTGTCATTGAGTTTACCTTCAATAAACTTACCCTAAGGGGACTAGTATAAATAATATAAAAAAACTATTAAGCTTATTATGTGACTAAGTATAAAAAGTGATAATTGTTTTAATATATTATTAAATTATTAATACATGTATTTAATATATATAGCTTAAATATTTTGACAAACTTAATTTAAATCTTACAATTTCTTACAAATTTCAGAAATGCATTAAAAAGAAGAAGCCTTCATTGGAGAGATCACAAACAATGCTTCCCACTTTGAACCCAGGTTTGTTGACCAATAACCAACATATTTAGCAATAAATTTATCAATCTGTTCTAAAGAGTTTTTATGTTACTAAATTGATGTACGCCTCCTGTTGATGATTTTATTTGTTTCTTAAGTGCTTGTTTTACAGATTTATTTCATTAATGTTGCATATTTCTCTGGTGTCTCGTATTTATTATCAGATATAGAATTGTATGAAAATGATCCAAGCAAATCATTCGTAAAAGCTCAGCTTATAAGCTTATTTTTTTATATGTACATGCACTCCAAACATTGAATCTGGTATTGACGGTAAGTCAGTGAATCAAGGTCAATAGCTGTGGTAGAGCACATTTTTAAATAATCTTGTATACGTATCATACATATAAATTTAGGATTCGAGTTGCTTTCGTTTAATTTTGATAATTACTTAATATTGTCATATGATCGGACAAGTAATAACTGTATCAAAAATATTCACTTTATAAACTTGTAATTTGTTTAAATTATCAATCCTAACCATCACTTGACATGTGTAAAACAAGCACTCATATATATGTGAATTATGTAGTGTAAAACATCCACTCATATATATGTGAATTATGTAGTGTAAAACATCCACTCATATATATGTGAATTATGTAGTGTAAAACATCCACTCATATATATGTGAATTATGTAGTGTAAAACATCCACTCATATATATGTGAATTATGTATTGTAAAACATCCACTCATATATATGTGAATTATGTAGTGTAAAACATCCACTCATATATATGTGAATTATGAAGTGTAAAACATCTACTCATATATATGTGAATTATGTAGTGTAAAACATCCACTCATATATATGTGAATTATGTAGTGTAAAACATCCACTCATATATATGTAAATTATGAAGTGTAAAACATCTACTCATATATATGTGAATTATGTAGTGTAAAATATCCACTCATATATATGTGAATTATGAAGTGTAAAACATCTACTCATATATATGTGAATTATGTAGTGTAAAATATCCACTCATATATATGTGAATTATGTAGTGTAAAACATCCACTCATATATATGTGAATTATGTAGTGTAAAACATCCACTCATATATATGTGAATTATGTAGTGTAAAACATCCACTCATATATATGTGAATTATGTAGTGTAAAACATCCACTCATATATATGTGAATTATGTATTGTAAAACATCCACTCATATATATGTGAATTATGTAGTGTAAAACATCCACTCATATATATGTGAATTATGAAGTGTAAAACATCTACTCATATATATGTGAATTATGTAGTGTAAAACATCCACTCATATATATGTGAATTATGAAGTGTAAAACATCCACTCATATATATGTGAATTATGTAGTGTAAAACATCCACTCATATATATGTGAATTATGTAGTGTAAAACATCCACTCATATATATGTGAATTATGTAGTGTAAAACATCCACTCATATATATGTGAATTATGTAGTGTAAAACATCCACTCATATATATGTGAATTATGTAGTGTAAAACATCCACTCGTATATATGTGAATTATGTAGTGTAAATTTTGCATTTGTATTTTAGGGAAGACATCATTAGTTCAATGTCCACAGAACACATTGCCCAATGTGAGTATATCATCTTATTAACTTCATTTACATACACATCTGATGTGATGTAAGTCGTTGCTTAAATGAATAAATATGTATAAGAAACATGTTTTGTTTAGACCGGCTGTAAATAAATGTTTCTCAATATCACTACAATATATGTGTACATTAATACTTAGTGAAGCTAATACTGTTTCTCTCCCTTGGACAGTGTATAATTAGAGTATGTGGCGATGTTTGTACTTGTAGTCTACCATAGAATGAACGCATGAACACTTTAATTTCACATAGTATTCAAAACAACCTGCACCGTATCACATTGTAGTTGATATCTTGACATACACACTTCAACATGTTTTTAAATGTCATATACTGGTCAATAAGTTCACTCTCATTCATCTTTCATTTTCAATTTAATTTGTTCCTGATATTATTCATTGAATATTTCGGCAATAACTTGTACTAAATGTGATGTACATTTCTTTACATATTGCTGGAAACTTTGTAGATTGCATAATATTCACAATAAAGCAACAGTTTTGAAGAAACGCATGTTAACTTTCGTCATCGTTTGTAAACATTCAACCTGATGACAAACGTTATTTTTTGTATTTGAACACAAACAGAAGGACAAGAATGAAAGCAACACACATCATAACAAGAAAAAATTGTCACTTGAATCTGTGGACTCGACAAAAAGTAAACACTTACCGGACATTATGCGAGTCATGCACAATGATTCAACTAAGTGTGAAACACCTGATTTAGTTAGGAAAACGAGGCAAAGTCACGTGCAAAGTCCTGCAAGAGAACATGACAAGGCAAAGAGACAGAGACGGAAAAGTGTATCAGTAGGGAATGGCACACAATCTAGGAAACAGTCAGTCGATTCGAATCCAGAAATTTCAAAGCACGATTCTGACAGGACGGAATCTGAATCACCTGGGGATACAAATGGTTCCATGTTTTATGTCCGTCTCGGCAATGTACCAACAAAAGGAGTTTTTGTAAGAATTAATGGCATTTTTTTATCTAGATTGTTTCACTAACTTCACCGCATTTACAGAATCAATATATTAAGCCTGAATGTTATAAAACCCACCGTTGGTCACATGAGCAAAATTAGAAAATATGCCATGTGGCGTAAACTATAGTTATGATATTTGAGACCCACACCTTCCAGTTAATGGTTATGATTTAGTAATGTAAGAAATTCAGTCACGCTGGAGGGGTGCTTAGACACAATGTCATATTGTTTTATCATTGTGCATTGTATAGATACTTGTATCAGAACAAATGTATTTAGAATTAGGTAATACTTAATAGCAATCATTTCTCGAGTAAATTCGTGTTCCTGGCAATTAAGTCTATTAATGCGCCAGATATAGTGGTGATAGGTGCCTATGTGGACTTGAGATCGTCTGTTTCCTACACATTACGACTTGTAAATAATAAACTGTTTATATTTCGAGTGCATGATGTATATATTTTATAAATACTTGATTCGTTAGAACTCGTTGATAGTTACTTAGAATGATATAGAGATATGCATTGCAATAATAATAATACACAGACAGTGTTTGAAATCAGTAATGGTTAACTGGCATTAGAATAACTTGATTTGAAATAATCCTTAACATGTGTTTATGCCAGGAACGTGTCATTTATGATCACATATTAATTATCAAATGTTTCTATTTGCATTAAGTGGGGAGACATTAAGTATGTATTTAGTCTTTTACAACTGCTTCTTTCATTATCTTCTCATTTATTTTCAAGGGTTTGCATCCATTGGTGTATGACGACATGCCAAATCTTAGTCTTGTAAGTATGCGTTTATACATATACTGAACTGGTGGGACTTCTGTTGCTGGTGATGATGGTGGAAGTGTGTTGTATTGTGCCGTAAAACATTTTGAGACCTTTTTATAGAGACGGTCCACATTTTATTGGACAATCCATCGACAATGATAAAATTGTGAATATATAAGTTTCGAGAATAGTAATAGTATAACTGTTGCGGATCCGTAGTCTAGTGGTAACGCACCGGACTAGTAATCCAGGGATCGCAGGTTCGATTCCCCGCCCCATCACTGACAGTACTAACAGTCTTTCGGACGAGACTTTAAAAACCGAGGTGCCGTGTATGATGCTTTAAATCGAGCACGTAAAAGAACCAGGGGTGCCTCTGGAACTGGAGCATCTTCTGTATCATGCACTATCCTCCAAAAATCTAAAATCACTAACATTCTTCCGGAGGCGTTGCCCATATGGGAAACCGGTGGCGACGATAAATAAACGCAAATACAAAACAAAATAGTATAACTAGTTATAACATACCTCAAAAGCAAGACCAAGAGATACTTTAAGCTCGTGTGTAAAAGGTGGGCGTGTATACTTGAACACTAGACTGACACCATCAGTAATAGTGTATATTTGGGGATCTACAATTCACTGTGTGAATTATTTGATGATTATTACTTATGACATATTTCTTACACTTGTCCTGATGTCGAATATACAGTATATAGGGAAAATGTTTAATAATCTCGGTTTATGTGGTTATTTTCACTGTGTTACAAAGAAATAATTCATTACTATAATAAATGAAAAACATGCAGTAGCTTACGCTGATAATATTTCAATGCTTTACAATGAAATACTGTCAATAAATGCATATCCATGCCTAATTGAGATTCTACTATAAATCATTTGAATCATAATTGTACATATTCACTATCATACATTTATCAGTTGCATCATTTATTTGTCCTATTAAACCAAAAATCTTCGGGCGGGGGGGGGAGCCATAACTTATAATGAACGCTAATTTTCTTAATGGAGTAATTAGTTTGATTGTAACAACTCTATTTTATGTTCATGCAATTAAGTTTATTGATATTTTGTACACACATACATCCAGTATTTGGATTGCCGCATCTGACTGTCGTCCAACATATAAAAAGGATAACATGATAAACCCAGGTTGATATGTTTAGAAAGGTGATACTGTTTATAAATGTCACCCTCACAGACTTAAGCTATTGTAACGAAAATTGTCCTAGCTACAGTAATTAGATTAACTTTTATATTCAGTAACTGACTTTAAAATCAGCATAAATAGATTATTTCACTTAGTTTCATAGCTCCAGGCTGCTGAACTTGTACGTTTGCTTTCCTGACACCCGTCGTTTTCACTCCTTTGAGGCTGATGTGTTACTTCAACAAACGCATTTTTATATTGCTGTTTCTAATAAAGTCATGTTTTGAGGCACACGAAAAATCGGTCAATGGCGCTACCGGGATTCGAACCCGGGTATACGGATTGCCGGTCCGTTATGCTAACCACTACACGACAGCGACCTAACGTCATTTTCGTGTAAATTTAACTTATATAAAGTTGATTAAGGTTAACTACACTTTGGACGAAGTACGGGGTGAATTTTTACATCTGCCACACAGCACTTAATACCAGCTGTAGTAATATTGAAATAAAGTCATGTTTTGAGGAACACGAAAAATTGGTCAGTGGCGCTACCGGGTAAAACACTATCAACATATTTTACTGGTTGTCGGAGGCGTTAGAGGGCTCCCTGGTATTTGTGTAATTGTGTAGTTGAAATATCTCAGTGGTTACCTTCTTTTAGGCGACTGTAGTAACATGGTATGGACGATTCAGACATTCGAAAAGTTACTCTCATAATGAGTGGAGTTTTCTATGCTCGATCTAGTGCACAATGTAACTGAGTGAATGCTTGGGTATATTATTGATAAATGAGTATGATCCAATATTTCTTCCATCCACTGGGGTCAAGTAATACACCCGTCTGGTGACATACAGCTCAATACGACATTACATATAATAAATATTTGCAATGGAATAGTCTCTGCCAACTGCTTGTAGTTTATCACATTAAACACGAACCAACTCGACACATTAGATGATCACGTCACGCATACATTTCATTTCCAATCTCCGATTGTCATCAGAACTGCCACAAAAATAGACAGTAGCACATACATACATGTTGTTCTTATTTTTTTTATAAAATACAATTCACAAAAAAAACTTCGTACTCTTTTAAAAAATATCAATTGTTCAAACAAACTATTTTTGATTGGTGAGAGTGTTTTGTCCGACGGTAAAATGATCAACATTAACTGGTCATCACACAAGGTATGATTGAAAAATTATAAAATTTTGGACTCAAATATTTTGAAATCTACGTAACCATATAAATTAGTAAAAATTCTACCTGTAGTTTTTGTTTACCTCATCTGCAATCTGAAGTTTAAAACATCGACAAGTTGCATCTATAGACAAACAAAATATTCTTCTTGTTATCACTCGGAGGTTTTCCTGATGCCACAAATATAGCCTAGTGTCTAACAATATAGTTTTTTGTAAACTGCTTGGGGTATTAGTATCAAACACATTATTATCTTTACTACGAAAGTGTCAAATCATCCTGAGAAATTTCAACTGTGTGGTTAAAGATCTGTGTATCTAAAGATTCCTTGGGCTTTCTTTTTAAGCTTTCGTTTTATGGTCCGAAACTTTTCCTTTGAACACTGCTACACTCGGCAAATGATTCACTTGCAATGCTAACTAGCAAGTTGTCTTTCAGGTGTGTCGAGATAATATATATTCGATTTATGGTCCGACACTTTTCCTTTGAACACTGCTACACTCGGCAAATGATTCACTTGCAATGCTAACTCGCAAGTTGTCTTTCAGGTGTGTCGAGATAATATATATTCGATTTATGGTCCGACACTTTTCCTTTGAACACTGCTACACTCGGCAAATGATTCACTTGCAATGCTAACTCGCAAGTTGTCTTTCAGGTGTGTCGAGATAATTATATATATATCAAACAGCACAGTGATGTCTTCTTCAGTTCGGTCCATTATTTTTCTAACATTTGCAAATAATGTTTGTACCTATTTGTTAAGATTTTCTTGTGAAATCCTTCAAAAATACAATATTGCCCTCTCCAAAAACAGGGTTGCATCCCTTTCAACTTACATTCATACTTTTTTAAATCAATTGCTTTGTCTAAATTGTATACATCTTGTCCGAAATTGTCCGAAATTGCTCCAAATCAACTGGGTTTTGACATTTTGTTGTCACTTGGTGTTTTTTTAAAACTAAGATCGTGAGACGCTTGCAGAAACTGGTTACATAGCAGCAAATATAGCATGATTTACGCAGCAATTAGCGGTTATACCCCTTGTGGTGCCTAAACCACTGCCTTCATGAATAATTTAATAGATAGAATCAAGATATACAATTAATTAACAACATAGGGTGCAATGATAATGAATTCTAAATCGATTTACATGATAACACTGAAATAATATTAAATCACTCAAACATATATATGATCATATGTTTTCATCATTCTCGACAGCTCTCGAGTATTTCCGTACCACTTCGTTACTCGGATAACACCCTCTAGTGTATGTAAGGCGGAGCACTATGTAGCAAAACTCAACATTTTGTGCGGTCAAGAAATAGTTCTCGTAAAACTGATTTATAATTTCAATAACTTCGATAACTTCACGTAAAAGATGGATTATCCTTGTCATTTCTAGTTAAAAACTCACATATTTCTGTCTTATATAGCTTAAATATTAGTTTCATAAGCACTCCAGCGTTCACGCCGCCATCTTGTTTTCATGATATTCGAATGGTATTTCCGAAAGTAGTGCCTAACATACATCCGAGGCACTTGACGTAGTTGGCCTAGGTTTTCCGAATGATGTTTTCATATGCACCGTTCAGCAAGTGTAATAACAGCATTGAGGAAGATGTAAAAAATGATTCAATAAATATACATGTATAGTGAGACACTTCACAATGTGAATGCCTTGGGCATTTTTGCATACATCCATTCATGTCAACGTAACGTCGTATTCAACAGAACATTCTTGCACATCATTATGAAATATGACTGGAACTCACACATTTGTAAAATCTTCCCCTGTTGTTGTTTGTTATTCGAACACTTTGCAGAGAACTGAATATAATTAGAGAGCATGCACATCAAAGGTTGCCTTAAGATCTACCGCTTAATTCTATATCTTCTTATCACAATTTATCTACATAATTTTAATGAACTTCATCTCGTACTTCACTGCTATACAAAAATATGACTTGCGTAATTTCCACTTTTCAGTACCAGCTACTGATTTACAGATACTAGACTTGATTATTTATTATGATTATTATATGTTTTGCGTTTTCTTGGAAGGTTGGACGCGAATACAGATATATATACTCTTGATACTTCATAACTGAGATAAACGTTATAATGATGTACATTCTATAATTGATTCTTTGATTTATGATGCAGAGTCTGCAATGTTACTGTGAGGTGTAGTAGCACAACCAATGTGCCAAAATTCAGCATGGTTGATCATGTAGATAGTGCTCAAACCTTACACAACACAATATGTATTTATACATTTTTTTCCGTGCATTATGCGTGTATGATATTTCTGTTGTTTTGACCAAAAACATTCATTTGAACTACCTGTCACTACACGTTTAAAAGTGAAACAATGTGAAGCAAGGAAGGCCACATTCACGAACCTGGACTTTCTTAAACATATTGAGTCAACAGAACAAGGAATAATGTCACAAAACAATACTAAACAGACAAAAGGGACTAAACAGGGAGAGGATAACAGGGTACACACAGGGAGGAGACAAAGGGTACACACAGGGAGGAGAAAAAGGGTACACACAGGGGAGACAAAGGGTACACACAGAGGAGACAAAGGGTACACACAGGAGAGACAAAGGGTACACACAGGGAGGAGACAAAGGGTACACACAGGGAGGAGACAAAGGGTACACACAGGGGAGACAAAGTGTACACACAGGGAGGAGACAAAGGGTACACACAGGGAGGAGACAAAGGGTACACACAGGGTGGAGACAAAGGGTACACACAGGAGAGACAAAGGGTACACACAGGGAGGAGACAAAGGGTACACACAGGGAGGAGACAAAGGGTACACACAGGGGAGACAAAGTGTACACACAGGGAGGAGACAAAGGGTACACACAGGGAGGAGACAAAGGGTACACACAGGGTGGAGACAAAGGGTACACACAGGGAGGAGACAAAGGGTACACACAGGGAGGAGACAAAGGGTACACACAGGGAGGAGACAAAGGGTACATACAGGGAGGAAACAAAGGGTACACACAGGGAGGAGACAAAGGGTACACACAGGGAGGAGACAACGGGTACACACAGGGAGGAGACAAAGGGTACACATAGGGAGGAGACAAAGGGTACACACAGGGGAGACAAAGGGTACACACAGGGAGGAGACAAAGGGTATACACAGGGAGGAGAAAAAGGATACACACAGGGGAGACAAAGGGTACATACAGGGAGGAGACAAAGGGTACACACAGGGAGGAGACAAAGGGTACACACAGGGATGAGACAAAGGGTACACACAGGGAGGAGACAAAGGGTGCACACAGGGGGATACAAAGGGTACACACAGGGGGGAGACAAAGGGTACATACAGGGAGGAGACAAAGGGTACACACAGTGAGACTTAGACATTGTACTTGTCAAACACTTATAATTGTAATGAGATGTTGTTATCCGTTTTCTTTTAATATCAATTTTATATTTCAGGTCAGCAATGGTGCAGAATGCGTTCTTATCTCGAAACAATTCCTGAAGGATAATATGACATCTATTATTGCACACCGTCTCAGAAATAAGGTGAGAGATCCACTGTATAATTGGTTTTGATGTATAGAACACTGTTAAAAAGATGTTCGTTGTAAATATATCGATTTTGCAGATTTTCAAACTATTGCACTGATAAGAGTTCACAAACATAGAGAAACTATTGAACTATAAACGTAATTCAAAGCCAATTACAGTCTACCATTTACATGTATATGTAGTCCTGGCATCTTCCTGATTTCAACCATGCATTTATATTTCAGTTCCATGTTTGTAATCTCACACAATAGTCAATCAATGTCAAGCCATCTATTTCGTTGCTATGCACCCATGTCATTAATTAATTCCCAATTTGGTTTGTATTTCACAGCTGCCACCATATCCGAGCTCTGGTCAACTTCGGAATGCATTAGATGATCAAATCAACTGGGATAATTATAGAGAGCAGGTCGTCACTAATGTTATGAAATAATGAACACAGATCGTTTACATCTGTAAGACGTTGGCATAAACATGAGTGTATTCCTATATAAATATGTTTGAAAGGAGTTGTGTGGTTTACATATATTAAATACATGTATACATGTTTTGACTATTTATTATGGGTGTACTTTTAAACATTGTATAATTAAATCACCTACCAAAAACGTTAACATAAATCTAACATGTTATTGGTTCAATGCATACAAAATTTGACAAACCCGTAATAGACATTTTTGAATTCCTCACAACGCTTATCTCTCCAGTATATCACTTTCTTTACGAATGTCATGCGATGATACATATTTGCGTTAAATGACGCACTTATCTCTCCAGTATATCACTTTCTTTACGAATGTCATGCGATGATACATATTTGCGTTAAATGACGCACTTATCTCTCCAGTATATCACTTTCTTTACGAATGTCATGCGATGATACATATTTGCGTTAAATGACGCACTTATCTCTCCAGTATATCAATTTCTTTACGAATGTCATGCGATGATACATAGTTGGGTTAAATGACGGTTACATCTTGAAAACATAGTTGTTAATTTATTCATATAGATTTATTTACGTTTATATTTCTAATTGAAAAATCTAAGCATACAATAACAAAATAACTGAATACAGATAAAATAAAGCGGTGACACTCTGCAGGAGAAGGGAAAACTTGAATCTTAAATGGCCGTAGACAATACAAATACTATGAGTATTGTTATGGTAAATGTATGTGTTGTGCTTTATACGTTAGTGTAACTATACGTAGATTATGTGTTTGTTCAACATCTAATTAAGACCATACAGTCAAACCTGTGTTAAAGACCACCTGCGAAAAAAAAACACTATTGCAAAACCTGTCAGCAAAGACCACCAATTTTATCTCCCATCAGACCATTTTCAATGATATTTAATCTGTTAATAGAGACCACCTGTAAACAAAGACCACATTTAGCTGTTCCCATGGGTGGTCTTTACAGACAGGTTTGACTGTATACTCGTAAACCGTCTCCTTTATTTGAAGGCGTTTCTCGTTCTTCTTCTATTGCAATGAATTATGAATTACTTCTCAAATCGACGTATGCTGATAAATTAGTCCTTGTTTTACTGCTTGTTGAAACATGTATAATTCCAGGACGTAAATGCTAATTAATCGCAGACATCGATCAATTCCAAACGTTTATTATATGCAGGGCAATAATTTGTTTTATATCATTTTGCTATTATATCTATCAGAAGGAAAATAATTTATATTTAAATGATTATGTATGTTAAGGATGTATAGAAACATTTGTATTTTGTTTTATTATTTAACTTTATGTAACTTCAATAAAGTATTGTGTTTATTCATTAATTATTTTATATTTGACAAAATAAACTTGTTTAAAAAACATAGCTTGCCTGCCATGATTGTGTATTGGTCTAAATTGTTTTTTATTAAATTATTTGATGGATAATTACTATTACAAGTTAGATGTAGAGCCGCGGCCGTGGTCCAGTGGTTAGTGCGCTGGACTTGTAACCCGGCGATCTGGTTTCGATTCCCGGTCGCGGCAGGTCATACCCTTCCATGAAAATTTGACAAAAATGTCAATTTTCCTCCACATGTGGAGAAGTTGCCGGCTGGGTAAGAATTCAGTCCAGGAAAAACTGGTTAGGTGAACCGGCCGCCGTATATAACTGAAATATCGTTGAGAAACGGCGTTAAACCCGATGAAACAAACAAACAAACAAACAAGTTAGATGTAATATAGTGTTTTATCTGCAATAACAGCCACTCCTGCAAAATGTGAAGCAATATAATATGATAATCAACATATTTATCTATCCTCTTTGTGATATATATAGTACTATATAATTATGATTAATTTGCTTTTCCGTGTTTAGAAAGCATAATAAAACACATTCGACCCGTAAAAGCTGTTGTTGTCTCACATAATTGTTCAGGAGAACAATGTAGTGTAGCTTCAAGTTTCAAAAATCTTCATTTATTATGTCATTATAAAAACATGACAAATCACTATTATGACTGATTTCTGAGCGTGAGGTAATATAAGTATTATCCTCCCGTTTGATTACCTGTTACTTCCGGAATAATATATGTTATTGGTCTCTCCACTCCCTAGACAAATATTCAGAATAGGCCGTAAATGTAAAACAATAATGCATCATATTTGTACTTACCTGCTAATGCCTTTCTATAAGTTACTTAACATATCTAGGTATAACTTTTTTCCACTTGGGGTCATTCAAAACATTTGACACGCTTAATGGTCAAGCTTATGAAGTAATTTTTAAGCTAAATACGTTTTTGATCAAGTTTCTTATTTTATCTGTTATATTTTGTCATTGTTTAATAAATTGAACTATTATCCAATGCTGTCTTTGTTTTTTTTGTATTTGCGTTTATTTATCGTCGCCACCGGTTTCCCATATGGGCGACGCCTCCAGAAGAATGTTAGTCATATTAGATTTTTGGAGGATAGTGCATGATACAGAAGATGCCCCAGTTCCAGAAGCACCCCTGGTTCTTACGTGCTCGATGTAAAGCATCATACACGGGACCTCGGTTTTTAAAGTCTCGTCCGAAAGACTGTTAGTACGGTCAGTGATGGAGCGGGGAATCGAACCAGCGATCCCTGGATTACAAGTCCAGCGTTTTACCATTGGACCACGGATCCGCTACCAATGTTGTAGCTACTAAATTGTTCAGCTGTTGTTAGATGCAGTTGAAGTGGCCCGTGCTGAACTACTTTCCGCGTAGTAATTTGCACTTTAGAGAAATTGGGTCAAATGCATAGCATCTGAAATGTAGCATAGATAGCTATACTATTGCCTTGGGCTTTATGTCCCATGCCAAACACCTTCTAGAAGTCAAGCCTGCTACACATAACAATTTGATATATGGTTAAGTTGGTCTTCAATCGGTAAAAAAATGAGAATGGTAAATGTAATAAGTTTTTTGTTGAAAATTACACGTATATGGATGAAAGAAAATATATTAAACCTGTCTATAAAATGATGTTAACTGATAATGTTTTGTTACCGAGCGCCGCATTAAGTTCACGTTAGCTTTATGTGGCGGACATGTGCCTCGACGTCACATTAAGCTCACTCCTCTTAAAGATGTTTTTAGAAATGTGTATTTAAAAAAGATAACAATATCAAAAAAGTTAAATTTGAAAAGGAGATAAACTGACTTATGTATCAATGTTCCCCAACCACTGTCGGCCGAATGAGTTATGACCCTTTTGTGTACAAATGCATTATAGTGGGCATATAGAACTGATGTTTGTCAGCGCTTCGGCTTCTACATGTATGACCAAATTGTGGATTTTAAAGAAACCTCACAGAGATGATAAGTTTAAACACACGTTTTCCAGTCCGAAGGTCGCGGGTTTGATCCCGGGTCCGAACGTTTACGGCTGTGGCGATGTGATCACATAATACGTTTATGGTTACTCGCTTTTATTTGCTCGAAGCTGTTAGTAGAATTTTAATCAAGCAACACTAAACCAAATTATTTATTTCATTTTAGCATATTGTTGTCTGTTATTTTATTAAACATACCCCGAACTGGTCCAGAAGATTTGTCCACTGTCTGATGTGGGGAATATATGTCAGTGACACAAAGTTATATTATTTTTTAATGTGTATATGGCAGTTTGAGGAAACATATATTCTTTAAATTAGAACAGATGATGAAGTTTTTCAATCGGACAAGACAAAAATAGCTATATGCGGAATGACGATGCCTTTTCACCGCATATAGTTCACCACGCCACGAACCATATGCGGCACGGCCTATATGTGGCACTACAGACCACATTGCAAATATAAACATGGTCAGTTGTGTATTCAAATTGATTTCATAAATCACAGCAAAGATGTCACTCAAAATAACGGGATCAGAGCGCAAGTTCTACATTCGCTCATTAATATGACTAATATAGTATACAAAAGGACACCAGAGAACGTTGCTTATGACACGTGGTTCATAAACATCGCATAACAAAACACAGAAAGACAAGTATTAATGTTTAACAACAGCGAACAATGACTACAGTTTCAGTACAAACTACAAATATGCATATTATAAATTTTGTATTCGAGACAATATATGCTCAACTATTAGAGGACGAATAAGTGTTTTACCATAAAAGTGAATACAAGAGAGAGAATACGCCTCATACACAAGACAGTGCCTCCCCACGCAGACCTCCGGAAAAACAACACTCCACAAAACATACGGCATAAAGGAGGTCAAACGGTACACATATTAAGGAACTGAGGCACAAGGAATGGCCCGGCAGACCACAAGGAATAACTAGGAGAATATGACACATAACTTCGTCACAATGGTACAGTTATACATGTATTTGTGATGTAGTTGTTAGACATAGTGTAATTGCTAGGAGACATTGTGCCACACAGTATATGTGCTTTGGTTAATTTTTAGTTTACCTGGTACAACTTTACTAGGATGAAGAGAGCAAACTGCTGTGAAATATCAATTTTACATCAACGGTAATCGCAAGATTTGATGAAATACTTTACGTTAAGATAACGTCGATTTATTTGATCGAAAATAAATGCGATTCAAGGGATATAATGATATACGAGTAAGGTTTTTTATGACGTCTTATGGTTTAATTGGCGCGTGCTGAGAAAGGTTGGTATTGTTCAATCTAAAACTAAAAAATCTTCATGTTTTGTTCCATCTAACATTAAGCTGATGCCGCTATGCGTAGTATACTGATTGTAATGTTGTTGGGATAAGTGATCCTGCATTTCGCGTCATAATTTCATTGTTTCGATATGTTTTATATTTGCGGAGCAATTGAAGTAAGGAATACAGTTTTTCTACTACTGATTTTAGCAAAACTATTTATATAGATTATATTTTTTTGAGAAATTTATTTGACACTGACTTTTTGTTCAAATGGAGTGGACTTAAGCTCACATGAAAGGGTGACTAATCTTATATAGTCTGTGGCATGTTAACATGTGGCTAGTCGACCAACCCAGCTTAATTATGATGATACTATAATGAACTTATTAACTGTTAATATAATAACATTGACAATATATGGTGATCTACAAGTGTTTTCTTATACCACTCACCGAATACGTGTGTCTGTAAAAGTAATTAGTTGCATGAAAGAAGGCGTGTGCTTAATTTGTGTGTGTATAGACCCGTGCTAAGCAGAGTTCACAGTGTTACTAATTTGTTCTTCATAATGAATCTGATGATTAAGAAAAAGAGTTGTACTTAAATGTGTTTACATTTATAAATACGGGTGTTGAATTATGCATCGTATACAACATGTGAAATATATATTTCGTTGCCAAACACCATAAAGTACGGATCAAAGTCACGCCGTTCTAAACCAATCTTGCATACATAAATGCCAACGAACCGCAAGCATTTGGTTTATATGCATTACAATATAAAACAAAGTTTACAGCACAAATATTGTTCTAAAATCACTATAAGTATTTTCGATATGAAATAAATAGCTACCACTAGAAAACTTTAGACTTCACTTTTGAGAATCCCACAAACAGGTAAAGAATCATTTAAGCATGCCAAAACCTCGAGCAATGAGATATTGAAGATTTGGATGAGATGGGGACTATATGAGAAGAAGTATTACAAGCTTAAGAGTGAAAAACATTGCCAGAAAACATTGCTGCAAGTGGAGTAAAACGTTAAACAACCAGCTATGCATTCGACATGAAATGTATTAAAAACCTAATAAGGACGTAAGCAATCCTAACAAGAACATTCATACGCATAAAACTATATATAATGTTAACACTATCCGGAGAGCTTTAGACAGAAGGGTCGCACACTTGACCGCATCAAACTATATATAATGTTAACACTATCCAGAGAGCTTAAGAAAGAAGGGACGCACACTTAATCCGCATAAAACTATATATAATGTTAACACTATCCAGAGAGCTTAAGAAAGAAGGGACGCACACTTAATCCGCATAAAACTATATATAATGTTAACAATATCCAGAGAGCTTAAGAAAGAAGGGACGCACACTTAATCTGCATAAAACTATATATAATGTTAACACTATCCAGAGAGCTTAAGAAAGAAGGGACGCACACTTAATCCGCATAAAACTATATATAATGTTAACAATATCCAGAGAGCTTAAGAAAGAAGGGACACACACTTAATCTGCATAAAACTATATATAATGTTAACACTATCCGGAGAGCTTAAGAAAGAAGGGACGCACACTTAATCCGCATAAAACTATATATAATGTTAACACTATCCAGAGAGCTTAAGAAAGATGGGACGCACACTTAATCCGCATAAAACTATATATAATGTTAACAATATCCAGAGAGCTTAAGAAAGAAGGGACACACACTTAATCTGCATAAAACTATATATAATGTTAACACTATCCAGAGAGCTTAAGAAAGAAGGGACGCACACTTAATCTGCATAAAACTATATATAATGTTAACACTATCCAGAGAGCTTAAGAAAGAAGGGACGCACACTTAATCCGCATAAAACTATATATAATGTTAACACTATCCGGAGAGCTTTAGATAGAAGGGACGCACACTTAATCCGCATAAAACTATATATAATGTTAACACTATCCAGAGAGCTTAAGAAAGAAGGGACGCACACTTAATCCGCATAAAACTATATATAATGTTAACACTATCCAGAGAGATTAAGAAAGAAGGGACGCACACTTAATCCGCATAAAACTATATATAATGTTAACACTATCCAGAGAGCTTAAGAAAGAAGGGACGCACACTTAATCCGCATAAAACTATATATAATGTTAACACTATCCAGAGAGATTAAGAAAGAAGGGACGCACACTTAATCCGCATAAAACTATATATAATGTTAACACTATCCAGAGAGCTTAAGAAAGAAGGGACGCACACTTAATCCGCATAAAACTATATATAATGTTAACACTATCCAGAGAGATTAAGAAAGAAGGGACGCACACTTAATCCGCATAAAACTATATATAATGTTAACACTATCCAGAGAGCTTAAGAAAGAAGGGACGCACACTTAATCTGCATAAAACTATATATAATGTTAACACTATCCAGAGAGCATAAGAAAGAAGGGACGCACACTTAATCTGCATAAAACTATATATAATGTTAACACTATCCAGAGAGCTTAAGAAAGAATGGACGCATACTTAATCTGCATAAAACTATATATAATGTTAACACTATCCAGAGAGCTTAAGAAAGAAGGGACGCACACTTAATCCGCATAAAACTATATATAATGTTAACACTATCCAGAGAGCTTAAGAAAGAAGGGACGCACACTTAATCCGCATAAAACTATATATAATGTTAACACTATCCAGAGAGCTTAAGAAAGAAGGGACGCACACTTAATCCGCATAAAACTATATATAATGTTAACACTATCCAGAGAGCTTAAGAAAGAAGGGACGCACACTTTATCCGCATAAAACTATATATAATGTTAACACTATCCAGAGAGCTTAAGAAAGAAGAGACGCACACTTAATCCGCATAAAACTATATATAATGTTAACACTATCCAGAGAGCTTAAGAAAGAAGGGACGCACACTTAATCCGCATAAAACTATATATAATGTTAACACTATCCAGAGAGCTTAAGAAAGAAGGGACGCACACTTAATCTGCATAAAACTATATATAATGTTAACACTATCCAGAGAGCTTAAGAAAGAAGGGACGCACACTTAATCTGCATAAAACTATATATAATGTTAACACTATCCAGAGAGCTTAAGAAAGAAGGGACGCACACTTAATCTGCATAAAACTATATATAATGTTAACACTATCCAGAGAGCTTAAGAAAGAAGGGACGCACACTTAATCTGCATAAAACTATATATAATGTTAACACTATCCAGAGAGCTTAAGAAAGAAGAGACACACACTTAATCCATTAAGAAAGAAGGGACGCACACTTAATCTGCATAAAACTATATATAATGTTAACACTATCCAGAGAGCTTAAGAAAGAAGGGACGCACACTTAATCTGCATAAAACTATATATAATGTTAACACTATCCAGAGAGCTTAAGACAGAAGAGACGCACACTTAATCCGCATAAAACTATATATAATGTTAACACTATCCAGAGAGCTTAAGAAAGAAGGGACGCACACTTAATCTGCATAAAACTATATATAATGTTAACACTATCCAGAGAGCTTAAGAAAGAAGGGACGCACACTTAATCTGCATAAAACTATATATAATGTTAACACTATCCAGAGAGCTTAAGAAAGAAGGGACGCACACTTAATCTGCATAAAACTATATATAATGTTAACACTATCCAGAGAGCTTAAGAAAGAAGGGACGCACACTTAATCTGCATAAAACTATATATAATGTTAACACTATCCAGAGAGCTTAAGAAAGAAGAGACACACACTTAATCCATTAAGAAAGAAGGGACGCACACTTAATCTGCATAAAACTATATATAATGTTAACACTATCCAGAGAGCTTAAGAAAGAAGGGACGCACACTTAATCTGCATAAAACTATATATAATGTTAACACTATCCAGAGAGCTTAAGACAGAAGAGACGCACACTTAATCCGCATAAAACTATATATAATGTTAACACTATCCAGAGAGCTTAAGAAAGAAGGGACGCACACTTAATCTGCATAAAACTATATATAATGTTAACACTATCCAGAGAGCTTAAGAAAGAAGGGACGCACACTTAATCCGCATAAAACTATATATAATGTTAACACTATCCAGAGAGCTTAAGAAAGAAGGGACGCACACTTAATCCGCATAAAACTATATATAATGTTAACACTATCCAGAGAGCTTAAGAAAGAAGGGACGCACACTTAATCCGCATAAAACTATATATAATGTTAACACTATCCGGAGAGCTTTAGATAGAAGGGACGCACACTTAATCTGCATAAAACTATATATAATGTTAACACTATCCAGAGAGCTTAAGAAAGAAGGGACGCACACTTAATCTGCATAAAACTATATATAATGTTAACACTATCCAGAGAGCTTAAGAAAGAAGGGACGCACACTTAATCCGCATAAAACAATATATAATGTTAACACTATCCAGAGAGCTTAAGAAAGAAGGGACGCACACTTAATCCGCATAAAACAATATATAATGTTAACACTATCCAGAGAGCTTAAGAAAGAAGGGACGCACACTTAATCCGCATAAAACTATATATAATGTTAACACTATCCGGAGAGCTTTAGATAGAAGGGACGCACACTTGATCCGCATAAAACTATATATAATGTTAACACTATCCGGAGAGCTTAAGAAAGAAGGGACGCACACTTGATCCGTATAAAACTATATATAATGTTAACACCATCCGGAGAGCTTTAGACAGAAGGGACGCACACTTAATCCGCATAAAACTATATATAATGTTAACACTATCCGGAGAGCTTAAGAAAGAAGGGACGCACACTTGATCCGTATAAAACTATATATAATGTTAACACCATCCGGAGAGCTTTAGACAGAAGGGACGCACACTTAATCCGCATAAAACTATATATAATGTTAACACTATCCAGAGAGCTTAAGAAAGAAGGGACGCACACTTAATCCGCATAAAACAATATATAATGTTAACACTATCCAGAGAGCTTAAGAAAGAAGGGACGCACACTTAATCCGCATAAAACAATATATAATGTTAACACTATCCAGAGAGCTTAAGAAAGAAGGGACGCACACTTAATCCGCATAAAACTATATATAATGTTAACACTATCCGGAGAGCTTTAGATAGAAGGGACGCACACTTGATCCGCATAAAACTATATATAATGTTAACACTATCCGGAGAGCTTAAGAAAGAAGGGACGCACACTTGATCCGTATAAAACTATATATAATGTTAACACCATCCGGAGAGCTTTAGACAGAAGGGACGCACACTTAATCCGCATAAAACTATATATAATGTTAACACTATCCAGAGAGCTTTAGATAGAAGGGACGCACACTTGATCCGCATAAAACTATATATAATGTTAACACTATCCGGAGAGCTTTAGATAGAAGGGACGCACACTTGATCCGCATAAAACTATATATATTGTTAACACTATCCGGAGAGCTTTAGATAGAAGGGACGCACACTTGATCCGCATAAAACTATATATATTGTTAACACTATCCGGAGAGCTTTAGATAGAAGGGACGCACACTTGATCCGCATAAAACTATATATAATGTTAACACTATCCGGAGAGCTTTAGATAGAAGGGACGCACACTTAATCCGCATAAAACTATATATAATGTTAACACTATCCGGAGAGCTTTAGATAGAAGGGACGCACACTTGATCCGCATAAAACTATATATAATGTTAACACTATCCGGAGAGCTTTAGATAGAAGGGACGCACACTTGATCCGCATAAAACTATATATAATGTTAACACTATCCGGAGAGCTTTAGATAGAAGGGACGCACACTTGATCCGCATAAAACTATATATAATGTTAACACTATCCAGAGAGCTTTAGATAGAAGGGACGCACACTTGATCCGCATAAAACTATATATAATGTTAACACTATCCGGAGAGCTTTAGATAGAAGGGACGCAAACTTAATCCGCATAAAACTATATATAATGTTAACACTATCCAGAGAGCTTAAGAAAGAAGGGACGCACACTTAATCCGCATTAAATTATATATAATGTTAACACTATCCGGAGAGCTTTAGATAGAAGGGACGCACAATTGATCCGCATAAAACTATATATAATGTTAACACTATCCGGAGAGCTTAAGAAAGAAGGGACGCACACTTAATCCGCTTAAAACTATATATAATGTTAACACTATCCGGAGAGCTTAAGAAAGAAGGGACGCACACTTAATCCGCATAAAACTATATATAATGTTAACACTATCCGGAGAGCTTAAGAAAGAAGGGACGCACACTTGATCCGTATAAAACTATATATAATGTTAACACCATCCGGAGAGCTTTAGATAGAAGGGACGCACAATTGATCCGCATACAACTATATATAATGATAACACTATCCAGAGAGCTTAAGATAGAAGTTTGAATAACAAAAAAATAATGAAAAGTGTATACATGTGTTAATTCGATATTTGCCGACCAATTGCACATACACCAGTCGAATTACAACCTACAAATAAACGAAATAGTGCCTAACTTCTCAATTAAATTGCATGCTGCTAAAATGCAACTGTAATCCTGTTATTTTCTGGTTTATATTTCACCAGTCATAAAGATATTGATCTAAATGCATATGATACACATAGCTGCCATTTTTGCGGAATAGAAAATCCAGCACTGAGGACAGGGCCTTTTTAAACACGGTGTCAAATTGCAGCGTTCAATTTTAACAACGCTCAATTTTACCGTTGAATATGTTAAACATGTAAGAAAAGATGATGATGACGACGTGGGTGAAGATGTTGGTATTGTGCTATTTTATTATATATATACTTGACGCCATGATAGATATTTGTCTATATGGACTGTATTCCTTGAACGTGCATATATCTTCGTATATACATGTATTAAATCCAGTGAGCTATATTAATGCATGACACAGTGTGTATTACTTTCTGATCTGTTATCTTACTTAAGCCTCCATACATTAAAGTAATAATTATATTTATGTTATAAATACCATGTAAATATTTAGTTATATTGATGTACCTTGTATATATATATTGCATATCATCATTTATGGTGGAAATAAAGATATTGAATTGAATTGAATTGAATTGAATTGGTTATCTCTGTGTTAATTCTTGTTTAAAAATTTATTAAGCTCTACATCAACTATTTTTTATTTCATTATTGATTAATTTTATGAAAATATTTTTAGAGAAATAAAAAAATATGTTTGCCTTTATAATGTCATTTTATCTATATGCACACTTTTTGGTTGCGTTTTTATGGCGTTAAGTATATATTAGGATATAGTTAGGATGCTCTACAAGGAATGTATGTTGACTAGCTCAATATCTATTCCGGATGTATTGATTCGGTAAGAGTATGCGCATGAAGCCCCTGTGATGCATTACACTGCTGTCAGGTGTGAATGACGCTAACATAGGGGCTTTGTTTGGGAGAGAGCTTATACGGGCTATAATGCTGTGTGATCCTATATTGGCTCGTACATAAATGAATTAGGAATTTGGAAATAGATGCCTTTCATGTCATGCAGCAATACCATTACATGTTTTTACCTTATTGCTGTGTGTGTCTGCCGTGTATCTGGTAGTGCAAAGTGAAGCTGGCGTATGGTTTGTATCTCGACATCAACTTCTGTCAGTTTGACAAAATTGGAATAATTAATACACTTCGTCTTGTCTTCGGTAAATCCAATGCATATGATTTCTCGTATAAAATAGCTATTACAAAAACAAGTTGGTTTCACGAATTTTAGACAGTGTTCATGAAAATGTCGAGAGATAAATGAAACACATTTTAGGCAGCGAAAAGCTAATTTTGTTTATTTCTTTTGTGATACTAAAGATTTTGCAAATATTTTTTTATCTTTTGCTATCAGCATAAACTTTGTAGTTTCGAATGTTTCACCCATTAGATATGGTTCTCTTTATCTGTCAAGTCACAAATTAGATTTGTTAGAACATATGGAACTTGGTAGGATTCCCCCAAAATCTCGATAAAATCGCTGATCAAACAGTAATTGGAGGACTACTTTTTTATTAGTGAGAAGCGCGTACGAATACACTTAATTGATACACTCATATCACCGGTATGCTGCGCGAAAATAAGAACGTGATCAGGTAGGTTACCATTCTAACAATGTTTACAAAGACGATGTCTTGACTAGAATGAAATACGGTTTCGTTCTTTGTTCAACATGTATTTAACATGTAGAGTGTTTTTCTTATAGTAAGGAATGCTACATTTGAAAAAAATAGTATTTAGATGCATGATGTTGTGAATAAGTTTCCAATGTTTATTCGGTATCATCTTTACCAAATTCATGCGCACACATCCGCAAACATATAAGTGTTTTTATACCTGGTGATTGTGGTACGTTATTGGTCGAGCTGACTGGCGGTGTTAAACAAGGGTTATCTGTTCAGTAACAGATTCTGACATATTGCCACCAAACGTTGTTAATAGCTATAATATTATTATATAGACACTTTGCCAGGACTTGAACTCACTTTTTTTGGGACTGACGTGGATCAGGTCAAGATCCCTGGCAGACCTATAAAATAGATAAGCAAATTCCGTTCAAATAATTTTAGTTCTGATTAATATATTGTCACAAAACAGGATGTTCATGCTGAGATCTTGCTTGAGTTTGTATTTCGGGATGTTTGGCTCAAAGTCTTTAACTTACTATGATTCGTATACACATAATTACTATACAATATGTTGTGAATATATTGTTTAAGCGAGATATTTTACAGCCTGGTTGCATGGCACTGTCGCGTTTCTTATAATTTCCTCAGTAAATTAATATGTCTGAATGCACATCCATGTCCTTTCATGCATTGTCCTTTATCGATCCATTCAATATTATTTCCCATTTCATTTCTGTTTGTGTCCGTCCAGCACAGTTTACAAGTTGCTCAAGGAAACCACCACATGGTGTTATACAATAAAAGTTGATGATGGGATATTGTGTGACTGTGATTTACATGTATGTGATATCCCAGTGAAGGTAGAGAAACAACGAAGCATTTCACAACGATTTGTTGTCTGCGTTCATAGCAACTCTGCTTCCTACTCAACCACTTGCCTACATTTACTGCTTTACCAGTCCATCAAAATAAGTTTTATTACCCGCAGGTAAATTCTCCGTCTAGACAGAACGTGGGGTTTTCAAATGATACTAAATTCAGTTTTAATACATGATAGAAATCTGATGGTATTACAGATGTAGTTTAGTCAAAATAAAGAAAGTACCAGTATAATTACACTTGCATTTACGTTTTTTCCCCAAATATAATGGGCACATCATTTTCGTCGAATTGAGCGATATCGCGGTGACAAGTTTAATTAAAGCGTCCCTTTAAATATATTCATAGGTTACATTCTTCACCCTCCGAATAATGATCAAAATATGTTTTTAGCAAAGTTTTAATGAATAATTCTATTCAAGTAGACTATGTATATCATGACAAAATTTCATGGTAATTTAAACGACATAAAATGATAAAGAGAAACTGGATGTTTGATGCGCCCTCTTTATACCTTGGCACGGAAGTAATTTCTTACTTTACTCTGTACGTGTCTCAAGTGTCTTACTGGAGAGACCCTATGTTTTATCATCAAAAAATAAATTTCTGTTCTTCAAAAATGTTACAAAAATATGTAATATCAGTTTTATGGGGTTAAAAACAATCAAACAGGATGTTTTTTCTCTGATTATGATGAGATTTAACTTCGTAGGTAATAAATGGTTTCTAGAGTAGTTCATGTATGCGCTGTATGTATAATACGTAGCGTAGCATCTTTAGTGGTGATTAGAATTCATGGATTGAGAGAGTAAAGTATTTAATTGATGACTTCTAGATGGCGCCTTGGTACAGTTTCAGCTTTATGATAATATTATGAGTACATGTACTTATATTTATAGGTAATGCATAATGCTGAACGAGAGAAGTGTAGTATGCCAACTTCATTTTAGTAATACATGTACATGTACTTGCACAATATTCAAATAGAAATGATTATGGGAATACAAATAAAAAAAAATATATATCGGTTAATTTAGATTAAAATCCATCACGTACAACCTGCTGTGTTGATGGCAGTTCTGTTGGTTGTAGGCAGTTCCAGAGGAACGTTTCCATCCGTTCAAGTAAAGTGGTGTTTTAAGCGTGTTTATATTTTGATAATACATGTACGTGGAAAGCAGTTTGTGATTTGAGTGGGTTTGTTCACTCGCTGGATGAGGTCGAACGAATCCTACAAGTACTGAGGCGGCATTGCTACAAACAATTCGCAGTTGACAAAAAACATTTTATCAATTTTATTAAAAAACGGGTTGAGTCTCAAAACATGGTATTACAAAACGGGTTCTTCAATGTGTCTGTGTTTGCTCGAGTTTCACTTTTCTTTGGAAATAAGACTTATTTTATATGTGTAGACTGTTTTCAAGTAATATCCTCATGTAATTAAACGTATCTGTCAACTTCGGAATTTTTATTACAAAACAGATTCAGTCTAAAAATGGAATTACAAAACAAGTTCTGTAAAATTATGACTTTATTGCGCGAGTTTTACTTCCTACAATATAATATATGACTTGTTTTACATTTGTCCATATGTTTCTTGTTATCTTATGACTATACAAGGTAATGTGGAAGAGGGATAAAGGAACTATATCAGGCGCTGCTGTACACGTACTTAGGACTATATCAAGCGCAGTTGTAGAGGTACATAGGACTATATCAAGCGCTGTTGTAGAGGAACATAGGACTATATCAGGCGCTATTGTAGAGGAACACATGACTATATCAGGTGCTGATGTGAAGAACATAGGACTATATCAGGCGCTGTTGTAGAGGAACACATGACTATATCAGGTGCTGTTGTAGAGGAACATAGGACTATATCAGGCGCTGTTGTAGACGTACATAGGACTATATCAGGTTCTATTGTAGAGGAACACATGACTATATCAGGTGCTGTTGTAGAGGAACATAGGACTATATCAGATGCTGTTGTAGAGGAACACATGACTATATCAGGTGCTGATGTAGAGGAACATACGTCTATATCAGACGCTGTTGTAGAGGAACACATGACTATATCAGGTGATGTTGTAGAGGAACACATGACTATATCAGGTGCTGTTGTAGAGGAACATAGGACTGTATCAGATGCTGTTGTAGAGGAACACATGACTATACCAGGCGCTATTGTAGAGGAACACATGACTATATCAGGTGCTGTTGTAGAGGAACATAGGACTGTATCAGATGCTGTTGTAGAGGAACACATGACTATATCAGGTGCTGTTGTAGAGAAACATAGGACTATATCAGGCGCTGTTGTAGTGGAACACATGACTATATCAGGTGCTGATGTAGAGGAACATAGGACTATATCAGGCGATGTTGTAGAGGAACACATGACTATATCAGGCGCTGTTGTAGAGGAACACATGACTATATCAGGTGCTGTTGTAGAGGAACATAGGACTATATCAGGCGCTGTTGTAGAGGGGCATAGGACTTTATTTTGCGCTGTTGTAGACGTACATAGGACTATATCAGGCACTGTTGTAGAGGTACAAAGGACTATATCATTCGCTATTGTAGACGTACATATGATTATACTAGGCAATGTTGTAGTATTATCAACATAAAGGTAGATTAAACGTACTCTTGAGCTCTTTACATATTTCTTTTCTTTGTATTACTTTTATTATAATATCTATTGAATCGACAAGATCGTCTTTCAACAGCGAAATGGAAACTGCAAGGTACTGTTCAACGTAGGCGATACTAAAGCGATATGAATATTCATGAGCGTAGCTCTACAACGTCGCATTTTCTACTTACCTAAACTACTTGGGATCTGCCTTATCTGTTATCCATTTAAAATCGGAACTGCCTTTAGCCAAACATTGTACCGTATAGTTCGAACATATTAACCTGATCCTGACCTTTATCTATGAATATATTATACATCGATTACGCTGACTATATAATTTTCCGAGAGAGTATCGTGCATCATCGGTATTTTCCGTTGCAGTTACGTAAATCATTGCATTTTAGGATTTCTTTCATTATATACGTATTATTAAATGACTCAACGTGTTCATCAATACGATGAGAGCAG
Source organism: Mactromeris polynyma (assembly GCA_032209605.1). NCBI lineage: Eukaryota > Metazoa > Mollusca > Bivalvia > Venerida > Mactridae > Mactromeris > Mactromeris polynyma. The sequence continues at coordinate 28,841,916 of JASFXZ010000002.1, read as the reverse complement.
AAGTTAATCGGATTAGAGACGAAGACACAATATAGATAATCAGTCTATTGTGATATTTTGCAAACAGAGGTCACGAGGATCAGGTTAATTTGTCCGAGTCATATCACAATCAAAATTACACAGCGTCACTTGGTAGAACTATCGGAGAATTATATAAGTTTATTCCCAATTATTCAAACGTGTTCACTTTCAAGAATTCAGTGTCAAATACGAAAATGTCGAACTTTTCGAAAACTCTGCGTGCAAATAACTCGTTTTCTCGGTAAATATGGCACTTACTCATACACAAATGGTATGAAAAAGTCGCGTCGATCTCGGAGCTTTCCTCTGGAACTGCCATCAACAAAGCAGGCTGTACGGGGTGAAATCGGAGGAATGATCAACTGTTAATGGGCAAAAATTGATTGTTCTCATACGCGAGATGGATTCTCTTGCAAGTAGTTGGATGTGTGTACCACTAGCCAATGTAGTTACGTTTAAAACACGACGTTATTAAACGATAAGTACACTAAGTATATATTTCAGGCGATTTATTCAAGAACTTATCTGCTTCAATGTAAAATCGGATTATGTCATACCCTGGATGAACACGTTCAATACAAAAGTTCTCAATATAGTCATATATTAAGTCGTGTTTACTTAAACGAATACCTTGGCGTAAATATGTTTAGGTAAGTATCACGTAAGATTGCATCCAATCTTTGGAGATAAAATTCCTTAATTTGATGCAGAACTACTTAATATAACAGTTAAATAACGACTGGATTTTGAAAACTTAATTGTTCATTTTATGATAACTTTGCAGCAACTGTGTCATTAATCATGATGTCAGCTTCCCTAGTGAGACTTTTCAATCTATATCATCAAACAGATACAAAATCTTCAGCTTGATATTTATTTTGAATCATACAACAAAGTTGTTTGATGAGCGAGAGGCAATTATTAAAAAAAGTAGGTAGATGAATATAGCTCTAAAGTCATCCACCGACGTTGTGTTTGTGACAAAAACGTTTCATTTGTGGAAACATACAGTACAATTATAATAGTTTAATGAACCGCAATAGTTTAATACCATCGAACCGAGGATCGGCAAAATTAGCCAGCCTGGTCGAAACACGTGACCGAGTAACATTTGGCACGCGCATGTTCAGAAGTATATAAGACATTCATGATAGCCAAATATAGAGCATTCTGATAGTCACGCTATCTAATGCCTCAGTCACACCGGATCGTTTCTAGATCGTGCGATTGGTGGCAATTTGGCCGAGGTACGATCAATCGGCAATGTTTGCTACGATCTCCATTTGCGATCGCATACTGCAATTGCTCTGAAGACTGGTGGTAGGTCATCGTACGATCGGTAGTGTGTGTGGTCGTGCGATCACCAACAATTGGAGAAAATCGATCGCAACTAGACGTCGCACGATTACCTACGATTGATCTTGCGATCGATCTTCTCCAATCGTTGGTGATCGCACGACCACGCGAACCACCGATCGTACGATCAATCGTGCGACTACTTGACCCACGATCATGCACGACTGGTGGTGCGTCCATGCGTGACTGGTGGTACTACCATGTAAGACCTGTCTGCGACCTCGTACGATTTGGAATCGCAGGTCCGAAGTTTTGAACATGACCATCGACCTTGCTACGACTGATTTTGCATTGGCGAACACCCACGACCTCTGCGACCGGTCGTGCGCTCTTTCTACGATTTACATGCGATTCCATTTTTTTCGATCGCAGCTTGGTCGTAACCTGGTCGCAACCGGTGTGACTGGGGCTTTACTAATGGTTCTCCGATCAAAACCCATCACGTACTTGTTCAATATTCTGAAGAAATAAATGCCTCATGATAAATAAAATTCATATTAATTCAAACTAAAGTACATATTAATTTGATAGCATTTTGTGTTATATTCGCCATTCCATTAATTATATATTCTGTTCAAATTTGTGTGCGTATCTTTTAATATTTTAATGTCGTTTGTCGAACGTCGAGCCCAGCTATTCATTTTTAATGTCGATTGTCGAATGCAGAGTGTTCAGCCAACGTCACTTGGGTGTTAAGATGCATATTACAGATATCTCTTCCATAATATCAAAATAATTAAAATAAAATGTAGTGCTTTCATAACATTTATATGTCCATGTTCAAGATATTCATCCGAAAATGCACAATTCGTTCAACAGGTGAATGACACTTAGTTGAATAAAAGTGCAATATATCTTGTGTAAAAATAGTCAGTTAATAACAGAGCAGACACAGTTTAATGTCTCCTCTGATGCTATATTTATACCAGACATTCAGACAAAAGAAACAAAATCGCAATTTTATGTACATAATAAACACCGCTCCGAAGTTATTTCGTTGTATTCAAGCTATAGTCTTTGATGCCTGATTGACGGGATCAACATTTAACCTAGATTGACTGGCAGATTTGTTGATATCATATAACGCTGGTATAGGAATAAAAGTACTCGTAAACAGTCGCGATTCTATATATTATCCTAACGATGTGGCCATGAAGATAGCCTGATAAGAAGCAACGCTGCTCAGCAGTTGATTGTGCCAAATGGGGGGCATGTAGATATACCATTGTCTGTCCATCCGTCACACCATATAAACTCAATCGTATTATATATTCGCTGGCATGACTTTGCAGCTACCCTGTACAAATGGTATACATAGCCATCACGCTGGCACGGCATTCCAATTACCCTGTACAAATGATATACATAGCCATCACGCTGGCACGGCATTCCAACTACCCTGAACAAATGGTATACATAGCCATCACGCTGGCACGGTATTCCTACTATCCTGTACAAATGGTATACATAGCCATCACGCTGGCACGGTATTCCTACTACCCTGTACAAATGGTATACATAGCCATCACGCTGGCACGGTATTCCTACTACCCTGTACAAATGGTATACAAAGCCATCGTGTTTGTCACATGTATTCGCGATGCGGAAGTAATATTTTGCCTACTTATTTATGTATTTCTGCATTCATATTAGTTAATGTTTGTTAGTTTGAGTATCTTGAATGAATGCTGTCGTAATAATTATGATCATTCTTACCTGATGGTGGCACAGGAATAAAATCATGCTCTCTGATGTGTCAGAAAACATTAATTTATTTAGAGCTGTGCTATTTAAAATTGTTGTATGAACCACTTTCAATAGTTTTAGTTAATGGCGTATATTTAGTATGTATATTATACATGTTCTATAATTTTGTGAAATCTTTTACAGCCTTACAAATCTATTTGTTTAATTATCTTTTCAGGAAATACTTCATCTTGTTACTTGAACTATTTTGATGTTATGGCAGGAGATGTAGAACTATCCAAGCTAGGACCATTATATACAAATCCCAGTACATGGTACAACTGTAACAGGAGAGACATATACAGGACTTATGTGTGGAGGAAAAATATTATTCAAAAACAGACATCAAGTAACAAGGATCATGAGGGCTCAGATTAACATTGACTTAATATTATTTATATGATTGAGATGTAATGTTAAGATAGGGATCCTGACAAGACTTGTGTTTCATAAAAGATTGAACACATTCACTGTACTATGCCACAATGAAGATATGAAGGTGCAAACTATTAATTTTACGGTAACATCAATGATTTATCATTATTTGAAACAAAGCTGTGTACTAAAAGTCAAACCTTGAAATTGTGTCATATGTATTTAGTTTTGTCAGCAATTTATTACCACATATGAAAAAAGACAGTGTCATTTTCTATTCTGATCAGCTCATTTCATATGGTTGCTGCCACTCATGCGATTTTGGTAGTTAGTGTGGTAAAAACATAACACAATAAAAAATCAGTTATAAGCAGAGCTTATGATTTCATGATTTATTGTTGTATGTAACTTGAATAAAACATGTAGATCCTGAAATTATTTGTTTTTTTATTTTATTAGTACTGGTGATGTTTGCACATAACATATAATTAATTTTTGTTCACACACCCCAAAATTATGCAACATGTATGTCATATATTTAAATGGTATCTATATTTGAACATTCCACATTTACTTGTAAATGAACAAAATTATATTTGTTCTGTAATCACTTAAAACTAGGAATAGTATTCATAATCATAAATGCCCAATTGCATATGAGGTGGACTTAATTGTACAAAGTACCAGACTATAATGTCAGCAGTATATTGACCACTTGAAGACTATAATAACAGTACACTTGAATATGTGTATTGAAATAATCCTTTTTAAAAGGGTTGTTGCAAGGCTGTTTTTTTACACATACATCAACCATGGAAGTGTCACTGTGGATGCTGTGTGATAGAATATATTACAAACACAACTTTGTGAGTCACTTCATTCACATATTAGCTGTATACGGGTTTTAAATGTCCATTTAGTAACATTTTAGTATACATTAAATAAATATTCATGACTAGCCTGACTACTTTCCAACATAAATATTACTTTGGGTATTCAGAAAACACATTTATTAAGATACGAGAAATGAATCATGCACTCCCTACTGCCTTATATTTATGCTGCAGAATCTTATCCCAAATCTTCATTTACAAAAGTGCGAAACATTTCTGTTTTACATATTCTACACGCACGGAAATCAGCTGTCAAAAACTCGAATCGAGAGGGCGAAAACACGTCCAAGTTTGTGTCTTGTAACAGTGTTTTACTGAATACAGGTACTAGAAAACTTCTTTTTAGGACTTGCATTAATCATTGTTAGTCGTTTTACCATATGCTTTGACTACATGAGGCTTTTACTGAATGTCATAAACAGCGTGTTTGGCACATATATTCGCGATGCGGAAGTAATATTTTGCTTACTTAGTTATGTATTTCTGCATACATATTTTATGTTTATGTTTTTATATTTGTTAAAGTTTACGAAAAAATCTAAGATGCTTTATGAATACCGCCCCTGCGTGGGTGCTTCTGGAACTGGGGCATCTCCTGTATCATGCACTGTCCTCCAAAAATCTAAAATGACTAACATTCTTCCGGAGGCGTCGCCCATATGGGATACCGGTGGCGACGATAAATAAACGAAAATACAAAAAAGTGGTGGTGGAGATGTTGCATATGTATGAATTAATATTAAACAAGTTAAAACCGTGCGAAACAACTCACTGTAAAACATCATCATTGTTTTAAATAACCTAACAGTTAGTAACATTCCACCGTGAAATAGTTCACAGAGATTACTGTAAGCTAGTTGTATAATCTGTATGCCTTGCATCTGAATTCCACAGAGTGTTTATAATCAGGCGATACTGATTGGGATTGTGACAATATCCCAAGATTTGGATTGGAAACTTACCGAAATGCTTATCATCATACTTAAAAAATTGTTGACAGAGATAAACATATTCCAGATTATCTACAATCTATTATCTACAATCTATCAAGTGTCGAGGAGAGGGCGCTTCAGGAATTACGCAAGTGATATTTCTTAAGATTGTCTATCTTCAACGAATAAACCATTTCAAAACTGTGTGTTGTTTTTAAAAGTTCAAATTGGTTCGTTGTCCAACATGGACGTTTACAAATTATTATATAGTGTTGCTGTCAATATTGTATAATTGTTTTGTTGTCAGGTATTTTCTTCCACTTAGATCGTAAAAGATTATTACAAGATTTGTGGCACTGTTTTGGCACATTCGAGTGGAGCCCGTCATGCCTGTAAATGTCTGTAATTTAATGTTGCCTTCGTCCAAAGTGTAGTTTACCTTAATCATAAATTTATATATGATAAATTTACACGAAAATGACGTCAGGTCGCTGTGGTGCAGTGGTTAGCATAACGGACCAGCAATCCGTAGACCTGGGTTCGATTCCCGGTAGCGCCATTTCTCAAACTTGACTTTATTTGTTTTGGAGTTTATGGACATATGAACTTTAAACCTCTCATTTAAGCACATCTGAGAAATGGCCCTCTAGATCTAGGGCTTAGTCGGTAGAACAACTCTACTATCTTTAGGTTAGAGAGACGCGTGGGATCTCTTTATTGACTGAAATTTAAATGTATCGGTAGATCGTCGTTCTTTATGTATGTATGTCATGTCGACTAGGTGCTAGTTGCTACAACATACTCCAGCAAATTAGCATGGAAGGAAATAAGATATACTAGTTTTGCCAACTGTTCAGTTAACCACAACTTTCTTAATACGTGTTCACGTGAAGAATTGCTGTTGCAATACATCTACACAGTGCTTGTGGCAGAGCTTCAGAGACTAATTGAATAAACTATGTGACACTCACTGCCTTCAATTTGATTTCTGAATGACTTCGCTCATCGATCGCCGATCCAGACAAAATTAGCTAACCTACAAGTTTCGCATAACGTTTGTAAATGTATGCTAATTTTGTGACAAGAACTTAAGTATTTTTTAACTAAAATTACTTTTCAAGTGGCGGTCACACTTGAAGCTACAATATAATGAAATTTGGTATATTTGCGGTCGGTCAGACCGTTTATTGCACCCCTATCTCCATACATGTTTACCCTTGTACCTCCTCTGTGCTTTATGTGTTGTAGACTGTTGTTTCCCCGGTGGTCTGTGTGGGAAGGCATCGTCTTGTGAATGTGGCGTTCCCTGTCACCACTTAATCTCTCTATCAGTAGCTAAGCTGGTATGATACCGGTAGTTAAATCGTCCAGATACATGTGTGGCTCCTAGCTCCTATGCGGCACTAGCTTTAAATGTCCAAATATGTTTTACTTTACCACACATACTCGTATATTAGATACACATATCGTGTGTTATCGACCCAAAACGTTCATTGTACGATAGCCTTGCCTTTTCCAATGTGAAATATTAAACCGGACAAGTTACTTCATCAGTCAGCAATTTACGTAATTCATGTTGAAAAGTGGAGAAAATTGAAGGATATAAGTTGACTAAGAACTGTGAGCAATTGAGTTATAAAGATAAAAACAGAGCGTTCAATAATTTTGTAATCATGTACGTAAAGTGTGATTGTCAATATGTGCGGAACGTGAACACAATGGTTATTTACATGCAATGTGAGATAATAAGTGTAAAATAATCAATTTGACCTTTTATTAAATGCATACTATAAACACGTAATGCGACTGTTCATGAAATAATATTGAAATCTTGTAGCACAAATCCATAAAACGCCATATAGTTTCGTTATTTTTGCGTAATAAAATGTACTATAAAGTGTCTCATTACTTATGACATTGGTTTGACTTCGAAATATCACATGTGAACAAAACATCATTTTCTTATTACTCATTAAAAAACGTTGTACTTGTTCATGTATATACATGTATATTCTGGTAATGTCAAAATAGAAATCCGATATAATGTATTAATGTTTTCGATAAATTATGCCGGTACGTTCAACGCGTCCATGTCAAATTTGAATTTTGTCTAAAATTCGATCCAGAGAGGATTTCGTCGGTTCTACGATTCATTCTTTCTATCGATAAAAACATACCCGAGGAGTGCTGTCCCGTCGTTCAAATGACTCTTGAAATATTATGCAGCCTATGAGAGAAAGTAAGAACCATCATATTTTGAGGACCAGTGTGCATATCTAGGACAACAGGCTCGTGGTATCAACTCAAGTCTTCACTCTCACCGTATAACATTTGTCACAGGCACATTCCACTAACTTGTAGACAAACAGTGTGTCATCATCTTGTAGACAAACAGTGTGTCATCATCATGTAGACAATCAGTGTGTCATCATCATGTAGACAAACAGTGTGTCCTCATCTTGTAGACAATCAGTGTGTCATCATCTTATAGACAAACAGTGTGTCCTCATCTTGTAGACAAACAGTGTGTCATCATCTTGTAGACAATCAGTGTGTCATCATCTTGTAGACAAACAGTGTGTCATCATCTTGTAGACAATCAGTGTGTCATCATCTTATAGACAAACAGTGTGTCCTCATCTTGTAGACAAACAGTGTGTCATCATCTTGTAGACAGCCAGCACTGACAGGAATGGTAACAGGCACATATGTGACAAGCCAGCACTGGCATGAATGGTAACAGACACACATGTGGCAAGCCAGCACTGGCATGAAGGGTAACATACTAACATATAGCAAGCCAGCACTGGCATGACGGGTAACAGACACACATGTGCCAAGCCAGCACTGGCATGAAGGGTAACAGACACAAATGTAGCAAGCCAGCACTGACATGACGGGTAACAGACACACATGTGCCAAGTCAGCACTGGCATGAAGGGTAACAGACACACATGTGGCAAGCCAGCACTGGCATGAAGGGTAACAGACACACATGTGCCAAGCCAGCACTGGCATGACGGGTAACAGACACACATGTGCCAAGCCAGCACTGGCATGAAGGGTAACAGACACACATGTGGCAAGCCAGCACTGACATGAAGGGTAACAGACACACATGTGGCAAGCCAGCACTGACATGAAGGGTAACAGGCACACATGTGGCAAGCCAGCACTGGCATGAAGGGTAACAGACACACATGTGGCAAGCCAGCACTGGCATGAAGGGTAACAGACAGACATGTGGCAAGCCAGCACTGGCATGAAGGGTAACAGACACACATGTGGCAAGCCAGCACTGGCATGACGGGTAACAGACACACATGTGCCAAGCCAGCACTGGCATGAAGGGTAACAGACACACATGTGGCAAGCCAGCACTGGCATGAAGGGTAACAGACACAAATGTAGCAAGCCAGCACTGACATGACGGGTAACAGACACACATGTGCCAAGCCAGCACTGGCATGAAGGGTAACAGACACACATGTGGCAAGCCAGCACTGGCATGAAGGGTAACAGACACACATGTGCCAAGCCAGCACTGGCATGACGGGTAACAGACACACATGTGCCAAGCCAGCACTGGCATGAAGGGTAACAGACACACATGTGGCAAGCCAGCACTGACATGAAGGGTAACAGACACACATGTGGCAAGCCAGCACTGACATGAAGGGTAACATGCACACATGTGGCAAGCCAGCACTGGCATGAAGGGTAACAGACACACATGTGGCAAGCCAGCACTGGCATGAAGGGTAACAGACACACATGTGGCAAGCCAGCACTGGCATGAAGGGTAACAGACACACATGTGGCAAGCCAGCACTGGCATGACGGGTAACAGACACACATGTGCCAAGCCAGCACTGGCATGAAGGGTAACAGACACACATGTGGCAAGCCAGCACTGGCATGAAGGGTAACATACACACATGTGGCAAGCCAGAACTGGCATGAAGGGTAACAGACACACATGTGGCCAGCCAGCACTGACATGACGGGTAACAGACACACATGTGGCAAGCCAGCACTGGCATGAAGGGTAACAGACACACATGTGGCAAGCCAGCACTGGCATGACGGGTAACAGACACACATGTGGCAAGCCAGCACTGACATGAAGGGTAACAGACACACATGTGGCAAGCCAGCACTGACAATAAGGATAACAGACACACATGTGGCAAGCCAGCACTGACATTAAGGGTAACAGACACACATGTGGACAGCCAGCACTGACATGAAGGGTAACAGACACACATGTGGCAAGCCAGCACTGACATGAAGGGTAACATGCACACATGTGGCAAGCCAGCACTGACATGAAGGGTAACAGGCACACATGTGGCAAGCCAGCACTGACATGAAGGTAACAGGCACATATGCGGCAAGCCAGCACTGACATGAAGGTAACAGGCACATATGTGGCAAGCCAGCACTGACATGAAGGTAACAGACACACATGTGGCAAGACAACACTTGTTGTCTGGTATACAGGTATAGAATGATATTTGACAGAGAAAGAAACTATACAACATGTTTATACAAACTATGCCAAATATCCATCATAATTGACGAGTGCAAATTTATATATGTAAGATAAACATTTCAATAGCTTTTGTGTTAAAGCAGTTACTTGTAACAGTAAGAAGACAATAGTAAAGACAAAATGAACCAAATATTGGCTTATACGTGCGTTTGACTACGTAAGTAGAGCAGGCAATTTGCTCTGTGATTTCACACATGCAATACATGTACATTTACCTAAGTACTTAATTCTGAAGTGTCAGTTTTTTTTCTCTTGTGGCGAAATAAACCCTGGATAAGTCATCGATTATCCAAATTCTAGAATAGCAGAGTACCCAAGTGTGTAGCTGAACTACAAAATACGTGTTGTTTTTGAAATACTATATACTTAATATTTATGTCAGGGATCACAACACGGTAGGTAGCCGAAGCTGACATAATTAATAATCTGGCATGTAATGTATCTGTATAAACAAGAGATATACGCCAGTAACACCCTAGCTCTACAAAACTGGAATTGTGATTTACTACCCGCCGAGAAACGTTGGTACGGTCGACAGTTGCGCAAATTGAGTATAAAATAATTGTATAGAAATGATGTTAAGTGATATTGGTAATAAGTACTATTATTAACTCATTTAGTCTAAGATGGAGTAAAGTTGATTTTTTTATATCTATTTCTTAACTCTTTGAAACCATGGTAGCAACAAAAACGTGTTAGAATCAGAAACATGATTGGAAGAGTAATAATTAAAAATGCATAATTTTACAGAGACAGTACCTGCAACATAGAATCGCATAACAAACATATGGACGGATAGAAGACTAATATTTACAAATGCATAATTTTACAGAGACAGTACCTGCAACATAGAATCGCATAAAAACATATGGACGGATACATCAGTATATTTGTGTGACTTCCCAGAGATGGTTTTTAAAATTCATCTCATTATTGTTATAAACAATCTCTTGAGATAATAATCAATGACCAATAGTAAGGGACCCGAACACACTCCACGTACGAGACGAGATATATTCTTCAAAGTAAAGACAAGGGTTTACTTCTTTGAACAATTGCTTTGTCTTTGTTGTGAGATATATTACAATGAAATTATTCCATACTCGTGTTGAAAATGATGTAGTTTAGATATCTATAATGCATTACGTGAGTTAATACAAGCCGAACCCATTGCGTTCTATCTGATATAGGTCATACGATGGTATTATAGGATTATATTAACCTTGATATCAATAATGATTATGACTCTGCATTATATATAATACATATTAATATATATATATATAAAACATTATATAATACATAATATTATGTAATTACATATTACATAATATAAAATATTATATAGTAATGTTGAGCGTATATTATACTTGTTTATGATGAACGCAAATTGCTCTGTTTGTTTTTTCTTCGTTAATCGTATTAAGAGATGTTTGTTATTACCTCTTCCTTGTCATCTTTTAGACTTTCTTTCCCGTTGCATGCTCATGCTCTCGTATTACAAGATGTTTTCTGTTTAAGTTTAAAATTCTTGTTCAAGTATCGTTGACACAATTATTGTCGTATTTTCATGAAAACGTGCCCTTGTATTTGTGTGTGCTATGGATCCGTTTAAGAGCTGTAGCAAGACGCTTGTCATTTCAGCATTCATGTCATTAACTTTGTTAAGATTATTCACAGAATGATGTTTGTAACAAATAAGGCAAAAACTCTACTTGAATCTAAATAAAAAAATAGTTTAAGTAGATCTAACGCAGGAGAAAGTGTGCAGTTAGTTTCTCCTTTATTTGATTGTTATCAAAAAGGACTTCTATGCTGTATGGTATCATTGTTTAGCTTAACAGAACCAAACAATTACGTACATAATCAACCAATTTGTTTTGAAGTAACAATTTCTGTACACGTACAGAGGTCGGCTATATGTGTCAAGGGTCCAAATGAAAAATACACTACCCGTGATATTGATGTTATGGTATGTTTCATCACTGTGTATAACAACCATAGCGTCTGAATGCGATTGTTTTATCAATACGCGTATGATCACCATTCCTCCGGAGAACATCTAAACAACGGTGTCGCATGGAATTAAGGTAACGTTGTAGGACATCCTGTCTATGTACCCCCGTACATTATAGTTGCCATTAACAATAACCAAATCTTGTTTCTGTATCCCATGATCCCGCCCCCAACTATAACACTACCTCACCAAGTATGTCTACCTCTCAACCACGCAGCGTTGGCAAGGTGCTCCCCTCTCCTCTTTAATACCCTAACTCTCCGATCATGATGACTCCTTGATAAACCTTGATACATCTGAAAAACAAACAATTCTATTCCACTGACGTCTGCGCCAACGGTAGTGAAGCTGTGTACAGTTCAAACTAGCCCCGCATACGTGTCTCTGTACTCCGACTTTTACACGCGTCGTTTGTACAGCGACAGTATAGAGACGTAACGTCCGTGGCTGGACTAAGTTCAAACATACATCGCGATGACGTCGTGTGAGTTCAGGACCAACATAAGGTCGTCTCGGCCTGATACGCCGAATACATGACACATACGCACCAGAACGGTGTCGCTGCTGATAGTATTCTGCTTAACTGAAGCGGAAACGTTTGGCAACGACGTCTGGTGTGCATCATTTCAATATGACGGTCAAATCTGACGTCAGTTAAACGTGACCTGCCGGATCGATGGCGATCAGCAATTGTCCGTGAAACAGCAGGATCTGAGTCAACTCTGGGTAGCATCTTTAAAGAGTCAATACGTTGACGTTCAGAGAGTCTTGGCATTGAGAGTTTTGCAATTATTCAACTTGTAGCTTGGTAGTCTTACTCCTAAATTATGAAAAAAGGTATTGAAAATGTTTGGCTGATTTCACATTTGCTCAGATATTGCTTGTGCAAATCCTGCAAAACCACATATAGGGAGATGTTGAGCAATAATTAGCCTAATATTGACCGCGTTATAGCGATGGCTCAACAAGGTGACAAGCGTGTGCCACGTGATCCCCATTATAAAACCTTTACAATCGATGCATGTAAAATTATTCTAGAAAAGTGCGCAGTCACTTTCTTTTGGGTTTGAGTTTATATTAGAAACAAATATGGAATAGAACTTTCCCCAAAACTGCAACTGCATTGAATATTAACACAATGTCCACTAAACTTAAGATACGACAAGTCTGAAATGTAAAGTCTTCAAAATGTTCCTTACCTATATATGTAATTGTATATGTACACATGGCGCAATGCTTAGATAGCTGACGAGCAGGCAATCAGTGGAGTTACACGACTTAAAGCCGCTATATATGTATATGTTTATTATGTCATTTAGTCTCTTACTCAATCATTCACTTCCTGCCATAAAACCTTCCTTACAAGTTACAGGTGAACGGCAACCACAAACAGTTAGTGTGCCTCATCTGACGCGAATGACTGGAGGATTAACGTGCCAGGGATCTATTCCATGTTTCATGTTCCGGATACAGGTCATTAACGGTATCTCGTGCGTACTATTAAGTGTACAACTACATGAAATGAAGATGGATGACAGTTAAGTACATTTCCAGTTAAACATGGAATAAATTATACCCTCATGGTATCTTAACTCCAACTGGACACCCCAAACACCACATAGACATCAACCAAACGCGTGTTCCGGATACGCGCGATTTGCGTCCATTTAACACGCAGTATGACACCGAGTGTGCTTGGTTCTATCCGAGCAACCAAATCCGAGCGCTTGATTAGAAAAGCAACGACTGTTGCAGCAGGAGTTCTCAGACCATGTTTCCACACATTGACGGCAGATAACTCGACCCTGACCCACCCTTGAAGTGTTAATGAGAAGAACAAATCATGGAAACATTTTGTACGTAAATTAGTGGTCACATGGTACAGGCGTATAGCCTTTGATCTGACAAGCGACTGCAAAATACAACCGAAGCATGTTTTCCTTCAGTGTTCATTTGTTTGTGATGAATGGATTAAGACAAACAAACTAACATAGTATAAAAAACTGATGCTGTTTAAAGAAACAGACTCGACAGAATGTTCTTATCTGGAAACCAGTTATATGCTTTATTCTTTGTACACACGTGTAGAATCTTTTCTGTAAGATACCTTTTCTACCACTAACATCTTTACTCAGGAAATGTTCGATGAACAATAATGCAACGTATTTGGGTAAGTCATATCGTAGTATCAGTACAATCTTAGAACCTAGGTAAAATGTAATAATGATATAATGTCTGAATAGAACGTAGTATTAAACGATTGACTGAGACGATCGATGTAGGCTAAAACATGCGTTATAAGGATGTATGTAAGTTTAGCTCTCTTGACAAAAAACCTCACACAATATTGGGTAATATGTTTTGCTAACCTTTTAACCTCCATTTAATTACCATTGACGATATGGTAAGAGAGTACATTGACAGAACATCAGCATAACCATGGCGTTTTATCAGTAAGGTTGGCTTTGAGGACTCCTTTCGGACAGTTTTATTCCGTGGAATTCATTCTAATTTCCAAGGAAACTCTTGTACATAATCTGGAACTAATGCACTATGTATAACAATTGAGTGTTTTCTTCCAGCTGTAGTAAACTGTCCGGACAATGTGGTTAATGATGGCATGGTGCTCCTAGTATGACCTTATGGTCACATGTACTGGTTGTTAGTTGGATCCACTGTCGAGATACAATGTCATTCCCCCCTCTTTCATTTAATATAATTTTATCGTATGAGCAGGCGTGTGAAACAATCTTGTCAGGTGTGGTATTCTGGACATTACAAAGCTAAATTGTGTGTCCGTCTGTCTGTTCGCCTTAGTATTATCAGTTAAGAGGCAGATTTGTATTATTTTTATACCACTGCAAATCGTTTTTTTAAACCTCATATTTTTTCTTCGCTACATTTTAGTTTATTAAGCACCTGACTGTGAATTTGTAACTGTTTCTCGTGTACTCAAATTAACTACCTGTACTTACAATCCTTACGAGCCGCGGCCGTGATCCAGTGGTTAGTGCGCTGGACTTGTAACCCGGCGATCCGGTTTCGATTCCCGGTCGCGGCAGGTCATACCCACTATGAAAATTTGACAAAATGTCGATTTTCCTCCACATGTGGAGAAATTGCCGGTTCCTTGTGGAAGGGTAAGTTAGTACTGGTTAGAATTCAGTCCAGGAAAAACTGGTTAGGTGAACCGGCCGCCGTATATAACTGAAATATCGTTGAGAAACGGCGTTAAAACCGATGAAACAAACAAACAAACATTACAATCCTTACATCGTCTGAAATAAAATGATAAGATCATACTTCAATAAGTTGTAGTTGAGTGGAGATTTATCTATGTAAATATCGTCACTTGAATGAGGAAGAAACGGACATCATAATAATGAAGTGTTTATAAATGTTTTCACTAAATAAGTTACAATCAGTCTTAAGAAGAAAATGACATAATCTTTTATGAGCATTGAATTAAATTAATCTATAAATTTCAGCACGTTGTTTTCATGTTTTAGCTACGTTGAATTAGCACTATTATCAATTGTGTCTTATATCGTCAAATCATTATTTGTCTAGTTTTCAAACGCTTATGACAACCCGAGAAAAACGTGTTTGTATACTGCTGATAATAACTGACATTGTCTATGGATTCTAACACACTGGAAACATTAAATGTCACATAGTATGACACATATGGGATTTACTCACTGAATATGATGCACCAATGCGGTAGTAAATGTTCAATTAACTCAAGATCTAAACCTCCTAGTCTGTCAGTCTATGCGTGGCACAACTTCTCTAGTTCTGAGCGTTGTTAACAGTACACTATTGCAAAAACGATTGTCGTGGAAAGTTCTGTATGGTTTAGATCCTTATTGTGAATGAATAAGATTCGAACATGAGCGGATGTGATAAATCAAACCACACGTATATCACTGTTACCGTGCGGACTGTATATGCTCGACATTACGTTATAAGACGTTTACATGGAAAATATATGATACCCCCCTTTGCAATGTTTGTAAAAACATTGAAACAATCGATCACTTCCTGTTTAGGTGTCCGTATATAACTCCAGTCTGGGATGTTATAAATGGAATATTTAGCAAGCTTGGAATGAGTAAATATGTATTTTTTCTAGAAAATATTGTTATTGGATACAAAATTGAGATGAAGTGTTATGAAGATATCTATATAATATTAAATCAAGTTGGTAAGAGTATCTATAAGTGTTATATGATAAGTGATAGAAGAAAAAAAGTATAAACGTTGTTAAAACAATACGCAACGACTTTTTAGTATTACAACATTATTACAAACATAAAAAAGAGAAGCATTTAATCCTTACTAAATTTACCACTTATCTGAAAGAAGCTCGTATTTGATATACGTACATTAATATATCTATAATGTGGAAAGTACATCTTGAGTTTTCTATTCTATTTCTTTGATTATTTCGCGAATAGAAAACCTTTTATTGTACACTTTTCTATTTTTTTCCAACTACTTTCTCAATTTTCCTCATAGACGAATATACAATACATCTTGTTAATCTATTACTTTCGTTTCGTACTAGATAAACATATTCGATGTTATTACTTGAAACATTTCACACACCTTCTTACAAGCTGCATGGTACGAAAGATCATATACTGACACCAAAAAGAAACTGTGCACTGACTTAGAAATAAAGTTTGTACCCATTTAGATAAAACATATAGGCAAATTTGGTAGCAAAATGTGACAGCTTTTATTGGCTACATGATGCATTATTGTTAAATTAAATTTAGGTCATTCTCGGTATACGACAGTACATATGGACATTTATCAGTATCTGTTATGTCCTCCTCTCCTACGAATCAACGCAAGTATTCTTGCGGTCAAATGTAAATGTCCATATGTACTGTCGTATATCAGAGGGCAAACACACATTTAGAATAAAAAGAAAAGTGTGCAACCTTTACTTTTCATCCCTACGTCATTCAAGCGTTATCATTATACCGAGAATGACCTAAATTTTATGTCAGTTTATTTCCAAAATAATGTTAAAATTATTATATGTTGTTGATTTGACAAAATATTCTGTATTGTGCATAAGATTTTATTGAAATAAACGATACAAAAAAGACGTTTGGGGCATACAGACGACAGTCCATAATGTTCTTCATCTGCTGATTAAAGTATAACGGCGAGCTACAACATAGTGTCAATATCTAAGTAATTACCACCCAATTTGGTGACAAAAATACGATTTTTATGAAATAAAACAGAACGGGAAAGGTAGAATTATCTATAAATTACAAAATATGCAATGATTAGATAAAAGTCACTTAGGATGCGATTTAGAATGAAAACACAATCTGTTTGATAAAAGTTATATTGTGCGTATTTTGAGTATATGGACGTAATGAAGTACAAACTTTATATAGCTACATGTATAACTATAATGTTAATATCTTGGAGTACATTACTTAAATATAACCTAATATAAGTAAACATTTTTATTACAATAAAATATGGAAACATTTCTTACATTAAAATATGGAAACATTTCTTACATTAAAATAAGGAAACATTTCTTACATTAAAATATGGAAACATTTCTTACATTAAAATAAGGAAACATTTCTTACATTAAAATAAGGAACCATTTCTTACATTAAAATAAGGAAACATTTCTTACATTAAAATATGGAAACATTTCTTACATTAAAATAAGGAAACATTTCTTACATTAAAATATGGAAACATTTCTTACATTAAAATAAGGAACCATTTCTTACATTAAAATAAGGAAACATTTCTTACATGAAAATAAGTAAACATTTCTTACATTAAAATATGGAAACATTTCTTACATTAAAATGTGGAAACATTTCTTACATTAAAATAAGGAACCATTTCTTACATTAAAATAAGGAAACATTTCTTACATGAAAATAAGTAAACATTTCTTACATTAAAATATGGAAACATTTCTTACATTAAAATGTGGAAACATTTCTTACATTAAAATAAGGAACCATTTCTTACATTAAAATATGGAAACATTTCTTACATGAAAATATGGAAACATTTCTTACATTAAAATATGGAACCATTTCTTACATTAAAATATGGAAACATTTCTTACATTAAAATATGGAAACATTTCTTACATGAAAATATGGAAACATTTCTTACATTAAAATAAGGAACCATTTCTTACATTAAAATATGGAAACATTTCTTACATTAAAATAAGGAACCATTTCTTACATTAAAATAAGGAAACATTTCTTACATTAAAATATGGAAACATTTCTTACATTAAAATAAGGAACCATTTCTTACATTAAAATAAGGAAACATTTCTTACATGAAAATAAGTAAACATTTCTTACATTAAAATAAGGAAACATTTCTTACATTAAAATGTGGAAACATTTCTTACATTAAAATAAGGAACCATTTCTTACATTAAAATAAGGAAACATTTCTTACATGAAAATAAGTAAACATTTCTTACATTAAAATGTGGAAACATTTCTTACATTAAAATAAGGAACCATTTCTTACATTAAAATAAGGAAACATTTCTTACATGAAAATAAGTAAACATTTCTTACATTAAAATATGGAAACATTTCTTACATGAAAATATGGAAACATTTCTTACATTAAAATATGGAAACATTTCTTACATGAAAATATGGAAACATTTCTTACATGAAAATAAGGAAACATTTCTTATATGAAAATATGGAAACATTTCTTACATTACTGTAGAGTTCAATACGACGAAATAATTAATTTCGTTTACACGTTTTTAGCAAGGGGCTCGTCAGAGCCAATTACTATAGTAGGCAAAATCCGCGGATTAAACGTATATTGAAATCATGGGAAATACAATTTTCCATCATCGTTCTGTTGAATATCGACGATTTACGGAAAAAATACTTTTTGTTACTGTCATCCTGTCTGTAGGTCGGTCGATTGGTTGTTCTGTCCAATATACAACATATGTAGTTTGTGTGGCTAACTACTTCTTCAGTTTTCAAGGGATTACAATGCAGTTTGATAATACAAGTACCATGATACATGATTTGTTAATGTGAAAGACATAAATTTGTTGTGCATCCATCAAAATGCGTTAGAATTCTGTCCCTTTGAACTGAAGTCTCCTAGTAGAACACATGACTCGTAGCAAAACACTTCAGTTTTCAATGGATTGCATTGAAACTTGGCATACTATCAACATTCAGGTACTGTTTACTTCTTTTCCATCCATCCTCTGACTGTCTATACCAATTTTTTGTATACAATCTTGTGCGTTTAACTCCTATATTATTTAATATACGGACATAACAAAGTGTTCTTGATAGACTATTGTGATAGGTAAAATATATATCAAAAAGTGACGTATGTGATCTGCACTGAGCCCCTTGCTGTCAGCACTTTCAGTGCTTTGATTAATTATACAAACAAATAACCAAATCCTGGTACGCCTTTACATTATTCAGAAACTGTGTTAGCCAAGTAGGTTCATTGAGGTAACTAACGATAAACAGCCTAACTATTTATCAAGTATAACAGATTACATCGCTTGCCACTTATTTGTGTTAATATCCGTTACAAATAAAATAAAACATAATGTTGGCTGTAATGTTCACGGCATTCAAAATCATGTGATACACTCCTCATTTCCGGGGTCAGTACTTCCCATGGCGAGAGGAAGATAGATAATTTCCGTGAAGGTTTCAAAGAGTTGAGATGTTGAACCAAACAAGCAATTCAAGTCGTTATTATATCACATTGTATAATTATATTACCTCTCAACGGAAATCGCTATCTGAAACGAATCAAGGCCGATATTTATGAGTTTAAATTGCGATTCATTCACCTATTAAGAATCAACAAGTACTGATTGTCAAACCTATCAGATTACGATATAAAACAGCCAATGTGTGCGACTCAGACAGACGTGTGAGAGAAAGGCTAGCACTAAAGATGGACACATTCTGGTATTATGAATGATGAAAAGGTTTGCAACATATCTTATTATCTAAATAGTATACGACATTAACACACATACATTTTTCCAGACAATGTTAGGCAATGAAATTTTACCGGGAAATATAGAACAGTGAGAAATTGATATTAAATTTACAGTAAAACTCATTTCCTCCTGGATATACTGTTGCTATGAGTGTATACTCACATACATATTTTGATGTTCGCCATATTTATGTTTATATCTGTTTGTATACTGTTTTGCCACATGGGTCTGTGACCTTCTGGTTTTAAACGAAATAAACTTTGAAACTTTGAAACATATTCAAACTTATTGGAACTCATGTAAAACTGGGATCACGCCCGTATACTCTGTGTTTCAAGGATAATACACGATATTGCTAGAAATACTGCACGAGACAAACCCCTTATTACAATAACATGGTATATGATGTAATTTATATTGTTGATATTAAACATTGTCTCAAATAATTCGTTGTATTTGTAATTTGAAAAATTTCCAACTTTCTCGATTATTTTTCGATAAATGCAACGATAAATTCATACCAGAATGATACGGTTTGTTAAAGGCCATTTAAATATTGTTTAAAATATTGCATCTAACGTTTAAGTGAGCGATTTTATGTGTACAAACTGTACACAATTTTCCATGACGTCATACAAAATGATAAGGTATGCTTGATTTATCGGTGAAATCGCTATCAGCAGCACTTACTTGCCGCCACTGCTTTGTAAATGTTCGGCGCATGTCTGTTTGATGTTATCAGAAATCTAAGCGAGTTTAAAGTTGGAATTAATCCTCCCTAATATTCCCTGAAATGTTTGATTGGTAGAAACACTGGTATGGTAAGATTTATTCTTACAAATTGCTTCTGATATTTTTGTTAAGTATGATCATATACAATATACATAGTTATGATGGTTGGTGGCGTCGAATAATGTACGTAATACGAAACTATCTATGTTCAAACCAAACGCTTGGTACACGGATATTCATCTTATTATTGTCTTAATGATATTCGGCTCATTAAAGTAAACCCAACCACTGTGAACAAGTACGTAAGTTTATGTGGCTGAAGAGATACATTGCGGATAAAAATATTTTCTTTCTAAATGTACAAACTACAATTGCGAACACGAAGTACTTCACAGACATGCATAATTGCCTGGTTGAAAAAGATTCCCCATGTTGATTTGTGGCATCATTCCATTGTCAATGGTCTGAAAAATCTTCGATTCCTCGAAGTTTAAGATAAAAACACATTATAAACGATAGCTACTTATCAAGTATATTACATATGAGAATTACAATGTACAGGCATGCTCTGCATCAAGTACAAATAACAGAAACGCCAAAACATTGAAGATAATATGTAAACTAAAGATATAGGATAAGCCTTACTGACGTCAGACCAATGTTCTTACAACAACAATCGCTAATACGTAGTATGAGATGTGTTTTCCTTAAATAAATACCACTATCAGGTACGTTTAACTGACTCCTCTCTTTATACTAAATGTGAATATTTCCAGATATGGACATCGGGGGTGGTCCATCGATTTGGCAGCATATACGAGTGAATGTTTACCTTACCTATTGCTTTAGAAACGTACATATACATCTGTTACTGTGTCACACCTATCATGAATGTTTTGGCCGAAGAGAAGCAGAATGGTAAATAAGAACTGTAGACCTGGACACGACTTATGTCATTTTTAGATATTGTATGTGGATGTTCAACTCAGTACATAATGATCGCTGATGACGTATTGTAAATATTGAGAACATTATTATTTACTAGCAATGTTGATTATTGTACATATATAAAAGCATTTACAACAGTATCAAATCTATTGTATAACAGATACTAGATATTACACAACTCATATTATATTTATATTTAATATATATATTACATATGTGGTATGTTTGTTCTTATGTTTGTTCCTATATATGTATAAGTGCAAGCAGTTTTGTTTATTGTATGTGTAAATGTTTAAGTAATGTAATTGTTTGTACACGTATGTTAATATGTACCACATGGGTCTATGATCTTCTGGTATATTTGTTCTAATGTTTGTCCTAATGTATGCATATGTGCAAGTATGTGTGTTAATTGTATGTGTAAATGTATGTTAATTGTATGTGTAAATGTATGTTAATTGTATGTGTAAATGTATAAATAATGTAAATGTTTATATAAAAGTATGTTTATATGTATGGGTCTATGATTTTCTGGTATATTTGTTCTAATGTTTGTCCTAATGTATGCATATGTGCAAGTATGTATGTTAACTGTATGTGTTAATGTATGTTAATTGTATGTGTAAATGTATAAATAATGTAAATGTTTATATGAAAGTATGTTTATATGTACAACATGGGTCTATGATCTTCTGGTATATTTGTTCTAATGTTTGTCCTAATGTATGCATATGTGCAAGTATGTATGTTAATTGTTTGTGTAAATGTATGTTAATTGTATGTGTAAATGTATGTTAATTGTATGTGTAAATGTATAAATAATGTAAATGTTTATATAAAAGTATGTTTATATGTACAACATGGGTCTTTGATCTTCTGGTATATTTGTTCTAATGTTTGTCCTAATGTATGCATATGTGCAAGTATGTATGTTAACTGTATGTGTTAATGTATGTTAATTGTATGTGTAAATGTATAAATAATGTAAATGTTTATATAAAAGTATGTTTATATGTACAACATGGGTCTTTGATCTTCTGGTATATTTGTTCTAATGTTTGTCCTAATGTATGCATATGTGCAAGTATGTATGTTAACTGTATGTGTTAATGTATGTTAATTGTAT